>JAZGLN010000140.1:0-204353 GCA_038380765.1 Odontothrips loti
AAAAAAATTGTTGCAGAGAGATGTGAAGATAAGGAAACAGAGTGGACATGCCAAAGAAGGCAAAGTCAAACTTAATCCGACCGCCAAAACGGGATCGGAGGAGGCCTAGAGGAACTGAGGAGGTTAAGGTGCGTGTTATGTTGTGCATTATTGTTTTGGATGTGAGTCGGTGGCTTTTAAAATGTTAAATATCGATGCTTACAATGAGTTTTGTCATTAGATTCGACCTTGTATTGTTTTAGTTTCTTTTGAAATGAATGGTTTTTGGTTTGTCCAGGACGTTCCACAGTCACAGTCTCACGAAGTTGAAGATGAAGTCTGCATCGAGCCACCCAGTGCTGATGCTGAAACTGGAATGGAAAGCAGTACCTGTCCTGCTGAAAAAGAAGATCCGGTGAGTTGCTACTAATTTTCCTAAGGTGCATACTGCAGCGTAGTGAGTTTTGTTCCCTCTCATGAAGAGACAATGAATGTCAACCTTTTTTTCAGAATACTACTGGACAAGGATGGCTGGCAGAACACAATTATTTTGTGTTGTCAAGAACAGACAGTGAAGCTGAAGGAGGTTCTGAGTTACACGACCATGATTATTGTTTGCGCTGTGTTCCACAGACAGACACTGAAGGTGTTCTCAAACCACAGCAGGTAAGAAAAATTGTTAAATAAAAATCTAAGTATTTCTGTTCATATTAATTAGGTATTAATTTTACAGGAATTCACAATCTTACATGATAGCAACACTACTGCTGAATTAGATGCCAACACATATGGTGTTAATTTAGATTCAGATTCAGACATAATAGAATGTGAGTGTGATGCATCTATTGACTTGTATTTGGATGGATGTGTTAATATGTCTGAATCACCACAAATTAATGATGTAGAGTCACCAGGCAACAATAAGGTTTGTTATTCCTTTCCTTTTTTTTTTTTTTTTAGGGGGGGGGGGGGTGGTAATATTCACATTTTATGAGTTATGCATTATAAAAAATATTTCTGCTTTAACAGATGCTTATGAAAGGACTTGAAGGTGCCACTACTGAAGTGACCATGTCTGTCAGAAATGAAGACTGTTTATTGTTTGACACTTCAAGAAAAATTGTAACAAACAATTCTAATTCTGCAAGGCAGACTATTTTAAATTCATTTCTGGCCCCTGCAGAGGTATGTTTTAATTAGGCTGGACCTAAACAATTATTAAGAACTAAGTTATAATATTTATTTTTCTTTCAGTTGTTGGAGTCTGTCACTGAAGTGAGGAACAACCACACCCACTCTGAAACTCAAGAAAGTGGAACTAATAAGGTTTCATCATCAAGTTTGGACAGTGATGTAATTGCCAGCTTCTTTTTAATTTTCTTTTTACTCACAAATGATATGTTTGCTAATTTTTCTCCTTTCATTTTCAGTTGATGCAGTGCGTGACCTGGGTGAATAGCAGCCAGGACACTGTATCTTTGGGAACTTCAGACCCCAAAGCAGACATTTCAAATTCTGGACAGGACCAACAACATCCTCCATCAAGTCTGGCCAGTGCTGATGTATGTTAAATTTATACTATTCCTCTTAAGTGATTGCCAATTCAATTTTTTTAATTATTTTATTTTTCTTCCTCTTTCAGTTGTTGAAGGAGTGTGTTGCAAAATTAGAATCTCTGCTTCCTGCTCTCTGGTATGCACTGTTGGATGATGGTTTACATGTCATGAAATTCTCACCTGGAGCTGCTAAAACATTGCAGCGTTCTCTGTACTTAGGGAAAGATCACAAGTTACTAGCACATTTCCATGGCAAGCAGCTTCCACTAGATCACTGCTTCTATGAAGAAGTGAAAAAAATAGACTTTGAAGTAAACAATGCAGATCTTCTTGCAAATGCAATCTGCAGGGCAGTAACAGAGTATCGTCTTTATGAAGTTTGCTGTGGAGTTCCATCTACGAAGTTCAAGAACCTGTGGTACAGGGACCCAGAGTGCTTTATCGATATGAATCCCTTCCATGAAACAAGGTACCAAGGTATGACATGCAGATCTAAAAGCTGTTCTTATGCTGTCCCTCAACTTCAACGACAATGTAAGACCTGCAACAAAGTACAGAAAAAATTTTCATCGAGATCTGTCTTTAAAAGTGGAACATCGCCCAGCAATCCCAGAACACCTAGCAAGTACAAGCCCTACTCAAACCTCATCACCCCAGAAAAGAAGAAAAGAACAGAGTTGTATAAAAAACACGTAAGGAACTTGAAGAGGCAAAATGCAAGACTGAATGAAAAAATTGCGAAGAAGGTTGCTGAGGAATCGGTTGATGTTGATGAAGATTTTGATAGAGACCTGACCTCTTGGATCCAGGAAGCAGATCAGGATAACAAAATTTTGGATGTTCACAAGATATTTTTGCAGCAACAACTTCAAGCATCAAAATTAGATGGACGGGGAATGAGATGGCATCCACTTATGATAAGATTTGCCCTTCTACTCAAAACTTTATCTGACAGTGCTTACTCTGCTATGGCTCAAAGTGGCTTCATCCATCTGCCATGCCAGAAAACTTTGTATGACTATTCTCATGCAATGGATGTTTATGAAGGCTGTCATCCAAACATTATTGAAGATGTAGCAAAAATTGTTAATGCAAGTGAACACTCTTACCAGCACTACCATGTTTTATCCTTTGATGAGGTTACCATCTCCCAAAATTTAGTTACTCGTAAAACCAGTGGAGAAGTAATTGGGTACTGCAAACTGGATACGACCAAGTCTGAAATGTTACAATTGGAGAAGAAATTAAAGGACACAGCTGCAGAAGTTCCAGCCACTCCTGTAAAAGAAATACCAATGGTTAAGAAAATGTTATCTTTCATGGTAAAGGGTGTTGCCAACAGAGTTCAAAGTGTTGTTGCGTCCTTTGGAGTACACCTACTTTCTAAGGAAGATCTCCACGAGTATGTGTGGGAGGTTGTTGGTAACTTGGAAATGTGTGGTGTGAAAATATGTGCATTTGTCTGTGATGGGAGTCCCATAAATAGAGGCTTCTTTGAAATGCAGCAACCAGCCACCATTAATTCTGAGTCAAGTAATGTTTTTGACACTCCTAATATATATGACCCTGCCAGGAAAATTTACTTCATTTCTGACCCACCCCATCTGCTAAAAACAATGAGAAATTGCTTGTACAATTCTGGTCGAAAGAAGTGCAGAGAGTTGAAGAAGAATGGGGAGGTTCTAAAGTGGAACACTATAGTACAATTGTACAAGTGGAAATCTACTCAGACTGTGAAAAAACTGTTCAAATTGACTGCTCCATGTGTTTTCCTGAATTCGTGGTCTAGAATGAAGGTTGCACTGGCAGCAAGGGTGTTAAGCCTTTCTGTGGCTAATGTATTGAAAAGTCTCCAGTGGAAAGGGACTTCAGAACTGAGTATTTTTGACAAAATGTAATGAATTTTTTGACTGTTTGAATGGCAAGCATTCGGCTGAAGCAATTAAAACCAAGAAATGTGACCTGGCAGCGTACACCTCACCAAATGACCATCGATTTGAGAAACTTCAGGGGTTTCTGGATTACTTGAAAGAGTGGGAAAATGAAGCTCGAAGAGTTGAACCTAGAAAGCTGGAGAGAGCTGCTTTGTTGCTGAGTGCCCAAACCCGGGTTGGCATTGAAATCACTATCCATGGCTTCACTGGAGTGGCCAAGTATCTCCTGACACCTGTCTCAGAAGGTGGTGCTGGTTGCAAATATATAATGGCTGGTGTGTTTAATCAGGATGGACTTGAGCAATACTTTTCCAAACAACGAGGTTTGTGTGGTAGTAACAGGAACCCGACAGCAGATCAGTTCCTTCGTAATCAGAATAAACTTCATTTACTGCAAGGACTAAGAACAAAGCGCAAAGGTTCAAATACTGCAGGTTCTCAAGATTCCTCCCTCACTGATGCACCTCTTCCAAAGCGGAGAAAAATTAATAGGCCACTCATCTTTCCCATAAGAGAAGAAAATGAAGAGGAAGAAAATACATAAGTTGGTTTAATGCCATTGCCTTCAAACAGTCATATCGGACCCGTGATTTCCTAATAATTAAGTGTAATTGTCTGTGTTTACTTGTGATTAAATGTTGTTCCTACTGCAATTATTGTTACCTGATACAATATTGAAATGTAAGAATTTAGGGTATAAAAGTACTTTAAGTTTTGAATGTAAATTGCTTTGTTTACTTTCAGTTGTGATAAATCATTGTTCGTATATGCCATTTTGGTTACCTCATTTAATTTTAAATTGAAAAATGTTAGCCTATGAAACTGCATTCAGTTTTAAGTATATTTCTGTTTATATTGCTGTGTTCACATGTTCTACCTAACAGCAATCTGTTTCTTTCAAGTGTAGGTAGTGTCTTTTTAAAGAAAAGATCAAGACATGGCAATGTATTATTTTAATGTATCACACATATGAAACAAATACATAAAATTATATTTTAAATCTTTTCTTTTTGACATCACAGAAATAACAAATCCACCAGCCACACCAATAATTATCTCCAGCATGACTAAAGATTCAATTGGCAACTACACTTGTAAAGGAAAACGCACAAGAATAAACAAAATAATTTAATTCAGTGTGGCACGGAAAGCAACTCCACTTTTACCATGTTTGTTGCCCCCACAGTTCCCCCTTTTGCAGCAAGCTCATCGAGCCGCCTAGTAACTATACCTTTTCTCCAAGTGCAACAAAAATGAGAACACAAAGCATGCAGAAGTTTGAAGGATTCATCGTCAGGAAGTGACCCTCTCACAGTTTCATCCCAGAGCCTAATAAGTCTCCCGCTATTAGTCACTGCAGTCATGACTTCACTTTGATAAAGTGAACCATCCATGTGCTCTAAAACATTAACTGTCACACCTAACTCAACATAAAAATCAAGTAATGCAGCACTAATTTTGAAAAGCCCCCTCTATCCTGATCTAAAGTCCACTCCATTAATAATTCATCTGGAGCTGTGGCACTTTCACCCACAAGGAAGTACCTTTTAATAGTCTCAATAATTCTTGTCCACTCACAACTTGGGTTCTTGATTCTTAAAGCGGTTCTCAAAACACTTTTCACATTTGCACCTCCAATATAATGGAGCACTTGCTTAAAATCAAGAGTGTCAGTTTGTTGGGTAGATATACAAAACCTTGCAGACAAAGGTATGTTCGAGACATCTTCACCACCACTTAACAAAAAGTGAATGAAGTATGTTAACAAATGAGATGAAAAGACTCTCAAAAAAATACCCAAAAATATATTTGCCACTCCTTGAGAAATATCAAGTAACTTCCTCAGTAACTCAATAATATCTTTGCGTTCAACTTGATTCACAGAAAACTTAGTAGAGGCTGACATAAACGCTGCACGTAAGTCTGAAGGGGTCAGATACGAGTCACAAGTTTTAAAGAAAGAAGTCAACCCACTGACAATGCGTTGAATAATAGTGCACCACTCCTCTGACATCAGCTTTTCTTGCAACGAATTTGCAGCATTTGTTACTTCTGATGCAAAGCCCACTGTCAACTGGGACTTTCCCATTTCTTTAAGAACTTCAGGGACTATCTCTTTACTTTTAGACTCAATATCTTCAACAGATGGAGCTTTCTTGTACAAGTCTGAAAGAAAGTAACCTATCATAAATTATCAATCCAAACAAATAATAATTACATTTTGAAATATAGGCTCTTACCTGACATAACATGGGTCTCTTTATGCTTGACATAATTTGGAATAGTTTGGAATTTTTTTGACAATACTGACACACAATCCATGCTTTCTTGTTTGTCTTTGAGGGCTGCTCTTTAACTGGCCCTACTTCAAGAGGCATGTTCCTCAGCGCTTCCTCTGCCTCGTCATCCTCTTCAAAGAAGTAGTTTTGCTCCTTCTCAATGTCCGGAATGTTTACGTTAAAAATTTCATCTTCATCAGGAATGTCACAGTTTTCATTCAAAGGCCATTCTCCAAGGCCTTCCCCTGTAACCGCTTGTGTTGGGCTGCATGATCTTGAGGTGGAAGGATCCCCACTTTCAGCAACATTACCAGTCCCACTCTCCACCACATCTGTTTCAGAATAATACAGAAAATAGCACACCCTAAAAGTTATTATTTCTAGCAACCAATTATATTCACAAGTGCACATCCACATCATGAACACTCCCAAACCGTACATACCATTGGTTGCATGGACTGAACTTTGGTGATTCTTTAAACCCCTCTTCGTCAGATACTTCTTTGTGCACTTATCGCATTGCAGGTACAGCCCACCATCAGCGCTGACACTAGCAGTACCTGAAGTTGACTGTTCCTGATTACCATCTGTCAAACAAAAACATTTTGCCAAAAAATTCCTTCCATCGACGAGGTTACCCGAATGTCAGCCTTTACCACATTACGGACGTCTTACCTCGCTCGTGCCTTTTTTCGTGCGAGGTCAACGTTCGCTTTGATTTCAAGACTTTTTGGCATACTTTGCACTTGAATTCACTCATTATTTTAATAGGCAATTTCCTGGAGAACCAAATAAGCCTATAAATGCTTCAACGAAAGGTAAACAAAGCCGCCGAAAGTTAAAGAAAATAAGGGGTTAGATGTACCAACACTGAGGCAAGAAACAAAGTATTTGAATTACGTTCCTACGGATCAGTGTTGAATAAAATCACTGAAAACGTGTATCAAAAATTATCTGAGCAAACTGAAATCATTAAAGCTTTCCTTTCTGACAAATTTTCCAATAAAATTGGCACTGAAGAATGTGCAAAGGTTGGTAGCGCAAAACAGTGGTTTTGAGGTCGTTTTCCGGCGTTCCTAGAAGGCGTGTACCCGATCTCCAGGCAGCTGAGCCCACAGAATCGGGAGTTAGGACTCCCTAACCGTATTACTCCAAGGTGAGTCAGTTGTTGGCGCGGCGTGGCGATAGCAGAAAGGCGGACCTGCGGGGCCGGGGGGGGGGGGGGGGGGGGGGGGGGAGCTGGGGGCCGGGGCCTGCTGCCTCACTCCGCAGTGCGGCCGGCAGCAGGCGACGGGACGGACCGTGGCCTTGGACTTGTGTGCGAGTCGTGTCTGCGTGCCAAACACAAGCGGAGAGAGCTGCCGGCCAGCATCAGGTTAGTGAGCACCAGACGCTGTGCGGCGGGACAGCAGGCCGGTGAACGTGCAGTCAGAACCAACACCAGCTTACTTGTCTGGGTGCCGTAGTCAGTGCCGGTACTGCTGTTGACGTTACCAGAAACACCGAGAAGGAGAATCGGAGTAACAAGCGCTGACCTCTACAGCGCATGCACAGCTCATGTAGTACATTCTAAATGGAGCCTGCGCAGTGGTGATTTCGATGGGCCAGCGTTTGTTATTCTTTTCATTGTCTTGCCGGGTGCTGTGATGTCAGCAGACACATCATATTTGACTATTGTGGGAACACTGCTGGCACCGGGGAATAACCGATGACGGGAGAGTCTCGGGCTGTATGAGAAATAGGGTAGTGCGGAGAAGTGGTCAGCCGGAAGTGAGAAGAAGGTACGAATCAAAAAGAGCGAAAACGGAACCAGGCGGTATGAGAAATCGCGAAGTCGCTTATTTATACCTATCTGAAAACATTCGAGGCACTTGTCCCACGGCGATTCAGGTTACGTTTCCGCTCGTTTTGATTCGTACCTCCTCACTCCTGGCTCATCACTCCCGGACTAACCTAGTGCGGGAGGGAGGACAGATCATCACAGCCTGTACTTGGCGACAAGACATTCTATCTCTGCTGTCCTATCATTTTCACATTTTAACGTGAAACAAAAACATGAACATTCACGCAATTTCTTCAGAATAGCATTACAATGCAGAAAATTAATGTAGGAACGCATAGTACCTGCAAAATTCTTAACAATTGTTGTTTTTGCCGCATAATGCCACAGCCGGTACAACCTCCTGTTGCAGTTCACTTTCTGGTGAGAGGAAAGAGAACCAAACAAGTACTTGACACAAAAAGGGCAAGGTAGCAGACAAATTTTGCTTACGTGTGAACTCTGCGGCCCTAATGCTAGAGCCACTTTGGCCCAAACGGGCCGTTTCAGGTGTTCGGAATACTTCGCTATCCCACAACACAGCGCGCGCCATTCTATAAATTCAATACGAACTCCTTTTCTAGAGTAAATAAATTTTGGTCTTTTTTTGGCCTGCAATTTGCACTAAATCACTTCTGCTTTGCAAGTCAGCAGTCGAGGACGGGAGGAAATAAACGGAAGCAGCAGCCGGACACATGTATTCCCCAGCAGAAGTGTATGCCAACGCGCCATCCATCCAGTTCTCACCCTCAGTAAACACTTCAATTAAAAAAAAAAAAACTCTTAAAATCACCCACGTTTCCGATGTAAATAAAAATTAACTAACAGCTAATCATGAAAGTCATGAAATTACGAATTACAAAAATTAATTAATATGAAAATTGCACTAAATTCAGTTTTGTGTCACTCCGGGCCTACCAGTATTTTCCAAAGTGTAATAGTATTTTTGACAATCTGTTAAGCTCAATGCGTAGAGGACTAAAAAACAAGCCGAATAAAAAAAACCGCATCTCGAAATTCAAATTGGAACACCCCCTTCGATGAAACGAATTTTTTCATATCTCAGATCAAAATTTGAATTTTGAGATACCGTTTTATTTATTTGGATTGTTTTTTAGTCCTCTACGCATTGAGCTAAACAGATTGTCAACAATTTGAGTGCAAATTGGTCGTTAAAATTTCCTCCCGCCCGGGCGGATTAGGACTCCTGAATCCTCCCGCCGGGGGCCAGCGGCGCCGGGTCCGGGCTGGGTCTCGGCAGGTCAGCGCTGTCCACTTTTTGCCGCATCCCAGCTTCAAATTCCATCAGGAAAAATGTTATGGAAATCTGAGGTATGGATTTTATTTTCCATAGTGGACAAAATCCAGCTGGTATTTGGAACATATTTACATCTGGAAATTAAAAACCCATTATGGATATTGAAATTCATTATGGAAATTGTCCATATGGATTTCACTATATCCCTGTGTGAAATCCATAACCGGGATCTGGATTTTGGAATTTCCCATACTGGAAAGTAGCTGGAGATGGAAAAAAAATTCAGTCTCTGCGAAACTAAACACTTTCAGTATCACTTCAAGTCACTTCTTGGACGTCAAAACCGAGCCTGTTCCAAATCTGCTGTCAGATTTTCTCTAACTCATTTCGTTCTCGAGATACCCGATTTTAGGTCACCGATTTCAGCGAAATTAAAATGGCCCAAGTAATTTTGTGCAGAGATGCTACAAACCAAATTTCGATCCATTATTACAAGAACTTTGGATTTTATATGAAGTTGAATTTGGAATGGAATTTGGAATCCAGATGGATTTATTATTTTCAGTATGGAAACTACTGTATGGAATCGAAGCTTTTTCCACATCCCTTTCCCAGATGGAAATATATTTTCCATTGTGGGAAATTATTTCTACTCTGGAAAATTTCCACAATGGAAAAAGAGGCCTTGTGGAAACCAAATTTTCCAGATGGAAATCTTTTTCCATTGTGGAAACCATTAAATCCATCTGGAATTTTCAAAACCCATCTGGAAATGGGAAACACATCTGGAAAACAGAAAATCCAGATGGAAATTGCCAAAAATCCATGTGGAATTTAAAGCTGTGATCTCCTCCCGGTGGAGTGGACAAATAATGGAGTTCGACTTATACAGTTTTAAATTTGGGGGCTGGTTCAGGGCATGCAAGTACAATGTGCATCACTTACGCATACACAGAATCGTTTATGTGCCTATGCATAAATTTCTACACACGAGTTAGGCCAAACATGTGTGTGAAATTGCAGTGTTGATCGACTGAGATGCATTTTTATTTAACCGATTTCGGCAAATCTTGGTCCCAAACTTCTTCTCAACAACGCTTTAAACACATGTTCCACTTTGCCTTGTTGCCACTAAAATGTTCCGCTGGAATTGTCTGTTATTCCTAGAGCTTCCGGCGGGCGGCCCAACAGACGAACAGCAGACGGGCAGCAGACGAGGAGCAGACGGCAGCAGACGGGCAGCAGACGAGCAGCAGACGAGCAGCAGACGAGCAGCAGACGAGCAGCAGACGGCCCGCCATGGAGCTGGAGTGCCCGGTGTGCCTGGAGCCGCTGGACGCGGCGCTGCGGCGGCCCAAGGGTGCCCCCTGCGGTCACACGATCTGCCTGCAGTGCCTGCGGAGGCTGCAGGAGCGCCGCTGCCCCGTCTGCCGAAAGGTGAGCGCCAGCGGCAGAGCAGAGCAGAGCAGAGCAGAGCAGAGCCGCTCTCTACGCAGCGATAAAGTCAAGAGTGCGTCTGAATCGCGTGCAAGGGTCAGCTGGGGTCAACGCAGCTGTACATGTATTCGTCGTTACTTTACGACGAACCACTGGACAAATCTAAACTATTAATTAGTCCTCACAGTCCCAATGACGAGTAATTGCTTAGGATAGATTCTTAGATTAGGCGATACTCTTTTGGCTCTCCAGCTCCAGCGCGCACACATTGCATCGAAACATGTCTGGTGTGCTGTCGTGTGACCAGGGCTCTGGAAAGGGGTGAAATGTAAACTCCATAGCCTACTAATCTTCTCTGTTCCTCCGAATTCTTTCGAATTTCGCGGGTATAAGTGAGGACAACCCAATGTCATTCCGTATCGTTTTGGAGACTTTATTCCAAAGTATCATATGGAATACAAAATGTCATCCTAATGACATTCCTCTGCTCGCGAAGCGTGGTCAAAGTCGATCTCACTAAATTTGACGAACGTCTACGGAGTTTACATTTACCCCCACTGTGGTCATTGGGAAATCCGCAACCCCAATCTTTTACCTGACCTACGTTAGTCAAGCAATGACAAACTCTGAATAAAGCCATAGAATACTTTGGCATACATAACTGCTAAATAAAGAATGTTGAATCATTTCAATCTGGAGAGTACGAAAATAGGAGGTAAACTCCGTATCGCGTGTCGCTCTCTACGTTTGCAAAAATTAATGAAAACATCACCGTAAAAAAAATGGCTTGGAGGACCTGTAGCATTTGTAACATTGGTTATAACCATAATTCATCGCACGGTTGGTCCAGAAAAAGTTGAAGAGATTCAAAATCGCCTTTTCGTCCATATTAGTGGATATTTGAGTGTGGGTGCTCGGAAACGGCTCAAAATACGTTTTCTCAACGTCTCATGCAACAAGACAACTTAAATTTTTTAAAGTACAGTTAAGTCAAAAGTGGCTCCTAATCTGAGAATCTACCTTAGGTAACCCACTCTCAAAAAACGTCGTTTTAAAACGACTTCTAGAGTGAGTACTCTTGTTCTGTCAATAATTTGTGGGTTGGTAGGGCACCCCTAGGGTTTCTAGTCACGAAATTTTCCAATAAATTTTCGGGACTTTTCACTAAGGCTGGAAAACTTGGAAAAAAATTGAAAAGTTGGAAAAATATGATTTCTTCACCCAGAACTCACACAAAACCTTTAAAACCATACTTAACAGGTGGCTTAAACATGTATAGTGCCATTTCCCTGGTAGATTTGCATGTACTATATGTGCCATTTAAAACAGTAGAGGGAACATTAAACCTTAATTTTCATTACTCATGTGTGAAGGAAATGGGTAGTGTAATTTTTGTGGTAGTGTGATTTTAGCATTGCCTTAATCGTAAACTACCATTGTCATATGCGCAACGTTTTTATTTTTATCTTTACAACTCGCAGTTGTATCGTAATTTGTTACTAGCTTCTTAGAATGTGAAGATATTCTAGCATTTTGGTCATATTTGTCGATTTTTTCTTCAAAAGCGGATGCAAGCGGACAAGGGGAGACGGGGGGGGGGGGGCAATATAGGGCGAAAATGAGCGTACGTACTTTATGGACGGCCCCTAGGGCGCTGGCGCGAAATCGAAATTCGAATTTCCGCGAACGTGAAACCATATGTCACGCGATAAGAGCGTTGTGTCGTAGTATTTCACAGATATCAAATATTTGGGAAGTCGAATATGTTAAGAAGTGGATTTTGATTTTAGGACAACATGTTGTCACAAGGGTGCAAGGGAATTATTTGTGAGTAATTTCTGCATTTTTTCCATTTTTTCCGAAAATTTCACAACTATTCCGAAAATTTCCATTGAAATTTCCAGAAATTATTTTTTCCGGAAAACTAGAAATCCTAGGCACTCCTAGGGGATCATTTTTCATCCACGAACTAGTGGGCGCAAACGTCTAGGTACGAAGATAATTGATGTTTTGTATTTGACTTCCGCGCCGGCGAGTTAGGCAGTCCACAGCGCATCTCCGTGCAGTGGGCTGCCTACCCCACCGGCGCGGCTGCCGCCGGAGCGCGCCGTACGCTCAGCAGACGACACCGTAGCAGGGGCGTCGTCTGCTGCCAGCGAAGGCAGCGCCAGCGGACAACACGGTGCCGTCTGCCAGGCAGAGGCGGACGAGAGGGGAGGGGAGGGGCCGGGCCGGCGCGTGCACATGATCCAAACCGCTGTGCCACTACTATTGTAACGAGGGAATGGCGGACAAGTTCGAAACAACGATAGTTCCCTGCCCCCTGCCCCCTCCCCTCCGCATCGCCAGACCCGTTCGCCTCTGCCCCACCCGACTCGACGCGGGCGGAGAGCGCCACAGCCCCCTTCCCATGTAACGTTACATGCCCTTCCCTCCACCTCCCCGCAGCCGCCAGCCAGCGTCTGGCTGAGCGCTAAGCAAGGCTGCGCCTGCAGATCGGAGCACTGTATGTGACTGGGACACCCTGTACATTTTTGCGATGGGAATTAAAATGTCTCACAACACAAACGGAGAGCTTGATTGCGTTTTAGAATCAGCTTTCTCCCCCCCCCCCCCTTTTTTTTGGAGGGGAAATGTGATTAATATTTTGAGGGGAAACATCGCATCTAAGAGCTATGCTTGCAAGTTGATATGGCAGGGCACTGGTTTTATTCCGCAGTACTATTTGACTTTAATCCGATAATACTGACAGTGTCGCTCTTCATTGAGATGCATGGTGTATTGCCCTTTCTTAGCAATAATGTTATGGAAACTACTGAAATGCAGTGTAGAAGAAGAAAAACGCGCGAAAACACCACCAGCCCGGCAACAACTGTGGGCAGGTATGAGAAATCAGAATAGCGTGAAGGGTTGGTCCGTTTTGTGTTACGTATTATTTCTCATACCAGCTTAGTGGTGGCTGTGGGCAATCTTGTTCTTCGACTTCCTTTTATGCACCTTGCTAGAACTTCTTAATACTAATCCTCTGACTTCCACAGGAGCTGCCGCCGGTGGACACGCTGAATGACAACTTCTTGGCGTTGGGCATCCTGGAGCAGCGGGCAGCACCCAGGTAAGTACCAACCCCCAGGGCTGCCCAGGGCGCGCGGCTGCAGCTGCTGACAGTGCTGTGCCCGCAGGCCCCGCCGGATGTGGTGCAGCGACTGCGGCGCCGCCGCCTCCGCCGAGTGCCTGGAGGAGCACAGCGTGGTGAACGCCAGGGCCGCCCTGCGCCGCCGAGCCCAGGACGCGGTGCGGCGCGCCGACATCCAGGGGCTGGCCGAGGAGCTGGGGGCTGCGGGGAGGAGCAGGCCCTGGCCGCCCTCAGCCTGCTGAGCGGCGACGCGGCGGGCTGGACCCTGCGGCTGAGCAGGGAGGACACCGTGCTGAGCGCGCGCTGGCAGCCGCCGGGCCCTCAGGGGGACCAGGGAGGCCATCAGGGGGCCTTCAGGGGGCCCTCAGGGGGCCCTCAGGGGGCCCTCAGGAGGACCCGCTGTTCGCGGTGCTGGCAGCCATCCTGGCCGTGAGGTGCGGCCTCCGGGAAGACGGGGGACAGCGGGCTGCAGAGGGTGGCCAACAGGTGAGGAGCTGAGGCGGGGCTGAGCACCACGAGGACTGGCTGCAGGAGGACAGTCTGCGGCGGGGGGGGGGGGGGGCGGTCAGAGCAGAGATGAGACAGGCATGGGGGATCTATCAGGCGAACTTAGAGAGTAATTTTTGTAAGCAGAAGATTCCAAATCTATGTGAAAATATGCACACCAAAACCTTACGTACAGTTTTGTGCATTAGCTCTACACAAAATTAAGCGTAAAGATCTTCCGCACATTTCCGTGCGGATCTATGCACTAAAACAGTGCTTAAAATCTGTATGCTTAATGCTGTACGGAACTATGCACAAAATTGTTTTAGAATCTACCGTGTCGTATCCTATAATTAAGTCTGATCTAGTTGAGGAGTGGTTTAACCCCTTAGAATAAATGATTAAAGATGACGTTTCGGGACGTTAAAAAATGGACCTTTGGACATTACTTTACACTGAAATTCGAACTCTGCAACTAGGATCGAAATAACAGACCCTGAAAAAGAGGGTCCCCTAATCGCCGGGTGCATTTTGGTTTAGAATACAGTGCAGCTGCAGAAAATCCGGTGTGCACCGGGGTAAAGCAGGTAATCCGGGGCAATGCAGGGTTCTCCGCAGATCGGCACACACCATGTATAGGAGCCGCTGCTCCTCAGTTTCGCCAGAATTAGGTTCCCTCGCTTTACTTTAGAACAGTCAAAACTAGTGGGTTACCATAGCTGCTGCAGCGCAGTAACTGCCCCCACTGGCCATGCGGCAGCCGTGCACAGCAGACCCTCCCCATTGGTGCCCAACCACTCCCGGACTACCCTGGAGTATGGCACCGCGTGTCCAGGCCTTGGTCATGTATTAGTAACAAGCCCGTAAGGCGCTGGCAGGCAAACCCGGTGAACTGCGCAGCGTGTGCCTGGACACCCGGTACCGCCCGGTGCACACAAACCTGCACTCTCCAGCGCAGCTCTCTGACGGCGTGTTTGTCGCAGGACCCAGCGGAGCCGCCTGCCGAGGCGGAGCAGCCCGCCCTGCAGGAGGCGGCCATCCCGGAGCTGGACGTGTGGGCCATCACAGTCAGAGGACCCACTGTGCAGCAGGAAGAGAAGGTGGCGCTGCTGCAGCGGGTGCGGGCGGAGGGGGTGAGTGACAGCCGGCACAGCCCGGCACTGCACTGCGGGGGCCGCAGGGGGCCGCACCGGTGACGGCCTCCGCACTGATAAATGCTTGAGAACGGAAGCACTAAGTTTTTAAACGATATTCTTTTCATGTAAGTCACCCAAATATAGTTCAACTTTTAGAAAATTCGATATAATTCCATAATAAGGATATGATGAGCACAATTTTATTTTATTGGGTGATAGCACCACCCGTCGCTCTATTGCCCTGAAAATCTCATACCCCATCCCTTATAACCTGGAAGGACACGGGGGTCATGCCCCACCCCCCCACACACACACACTCACAAAAAAAAAGGCTCCGAAGAGGGGCATTTTTTTCCAGTGCAAGCACTGCTGCGGAACATACGCAGACACGGTCTCGGCATAGAGAGGGACAGGGGAATATCCTTTCACGCATGGACTGAGTACTGGGAAGTGGCGTGGCTTATTTTGAACTGTTTGTGTAACGAACTTTTAATGTGTTCTGATGAATATCTTATTCTTTATTCTTTTGGACTGTAATTTCTATTGTACTGTATTATTAGTTAGTTTATGTGTCAAATTTAATTGACATCAAAATAACGTATTACCCCCCCCCCACCCCCACCCCCCGAACCGAAATCCTGCGTATGCGCCCGCTCACTCACAGGACCTAGCACAATGTCCCTCAGGCCAGTGCAGCGCCGCCGACTCACACCCGGCAGCGTCAGCGTCCGGCTCCCAGCCACCCCTTCGGCACGGCGGCCCTCCGCTCTGTGTGACGTGTGTGTCTGCTGCAGGTGCGCCGGCTGAGGGGTGTCTGGTGCAACGAGGACCCAGCGTGGAGCCTGCAGCTGCTGCGGGAGTCCTCCCGGACCGTGGAGGAGGTGGAGGTGTGGCACCCTAGCCGGGAGCACCTGGCTGTGCTGCACAACTCGCCCCGGCTGCGCCGCCTGTTTGTGGAGAAGGGCAGCACTGTGGACGCTGACTTGGAGCTGCCGGCCCTCCCAGCGGGGCGCACCAGCAGCCTGCACACTCTCAGTGTGGACCGTCTGCCCCGTCGGCCGCTGGTGTCGCTGCTGCGGGCGCACGGCTCCGCGCTGCACACGCTGCAGCTGATTGTGGGCACGGAGGGGGACAGGGAGTGGCCAGTCAGCTGCAACGACCTGCCGGAGCTGCTGGGGCAGTGCCGCCTCACGGCGCTGCGTGCGCTGCTGCTCTGCAGAGTGTTTTGTTCCCACACCGCACAGGACTGCGCTGCCCAGAGGGACGCGGTGCGGCGAATGCTGCCGGCGGTGCGCGTCCTGTGTAAAGAGTGTGACAATGTTCAGCTAGAGGACTTCTAGCGGGCGCACAGCGGGGAGGCCGGGCTGCGGCAGGCTGCCCTCTGCGGACGGGGCCTTGTTGAACAGGCCGGCCGGAGGGCCGCGGGGAGGACTGCGGGCGGAGGACTCAGCGTGGACTCTCCCCCCGAGTGGCCCCACAGCCGGTGTCCTGTCCGCAGCGGCTGCAGGGAGCTGCGCCCGGAGGACAAACAGCCCGGGACTCTGCAGCGGATGTGAGGAGAGAACTTTCAGTTAGCGGAAGCGGGGAGCCGGGCGAGGAGACTTTGACAAGCGAACAGTGAACGGGCAAAGAACAGTGTGACAAAAATGCTTAAACAGTTTGTGCTGCACATTTTCCAGTGAAATTTATGATTATTAAAAACTTGGTCGCTTTACTGTATGCAGATTGTTTCCAAATGCGGTAATCTCCTAAATTGGAAGACTTTCGGCTTTTTAATTTTCGCTGAACATCACGAAAATCCTATCAATTTGTGCTGGTAATTACTCTGCACACATTTTTGTGGCTTCGTAATACAAACACGAATTTGTGTGTATTACCAAACATTTTGTAGTTAGTTTGTAATGCAGACATATTGTTACATCCCATAAGTAGGTGAAATCCTCAGAGTGAAAATCACAGCTATGAGAGCAACATTCAACGAATTCGTGACTATATGCGCTTATAACAGTGTATACTCCGGTAGTGGGCAGAGTGAAGGAGAGACGAGCAAAGCGTTCTCTGATTGGTCGGGGACGAGAGTGCGGGTACCCCCACCACAGCGTTCGGCAAATCAGAGCACGCTTTGTTCTTCTCTCCTTCACTCGTTCCACCACCGGAATACACTATGCGGATTTTATGTCGGGTCATTGACATAAAACGCAATCACGGGGTGGGGGGGGGGGGGGGTACGCCGCACTGATTACGTAATCAAATAATTGAAACTTACTGCGACTTTCGGCGTTAAACCCTGAACGCTTCAATGTAAGTACGCGCGCTAGAGGCCATTCAAATACCACGTGACCGATTTGGGGGGAGGGAGGGTCAGCCACAGGTCACGCTCCTATATTAAATACATGGGAAGGTTAGGTTAGCCAGGTCACGCGGGGGGAGGGGGGGGGGTCAAAAAGTGGCCTATTTTAGGTGACGTGGTTTGTGAATGGCACCTATACACTGGTGTCGGAACGCCGTAGCCGCCTTGGCCGTAGCCGTCCGCCACCCTCTGCCGGCTTACGAGATTAACGCCTGATTACAAGAGGGTATGCGGGGGGGGGGGGGAAACAAACGAAAATCTTGCCTACGTAATATGTGAATGGCCCCGAGACGAACCTGGAGTTCAAAATGTGAATGTGAATTCCGGTTAATAACTTTAACAAGGCGAAAAGAGGTACCGAATGAATTTGCTCCTCCTCGCCCCTTCAATGCAATCGGATGGTGAGGGGCGAGGAGGCCTAAATGAGAGATCGGCCCCTGTTCGCTCGGACCTGAGGGATCTGCCCTTGTTCTTGGGACGCGTCGTTATGAAATCAACAAGCTCGCTCCACCGGCACCTCGGTTCGACAGGGGGGACCTGGCCAGCTTGGCCTGTCGGCTGCGTTGGCAGGGGCCTTCCCTAGAAGTGCCCGACAGCAGATGTATTCGTTACTATTGAAATCGTTAACCCGTCCCGTCCCGTGTTATTGAACGCGCTGCGATGATAATGGTGTCCGCGCGGCGGCCAACCCTAACCTCAAAAAACAAAAACAGACATCTTTTCAGTACTAAAAAATGCGATACGAATCGAAAATTGTCGCCACAGTACGTGATTGTACGTTCAAAAAGAGGTTTATGCTCCTAATTTGATGATGAACGATAAGTCGGCGTACACACGTCCACCCGAAAAAACATCCGGCAGAAGACTATAAGCCCGGCTCCTGCCGTTTCTAAAGAAACGTGTCGGGACAGGCTAACCCCCCCCCCCCCCCAAAAAAAAAAAAAAAAAAAAAAAAAAAAAACCACCTGTTTCGGACCTCGCGCCTTTCCATTGTTTATCCTCGTCCTGGGCTTTCTGGAGCAGCGGGCAGCGCCCAGGTAAATACCAAACGACAGTGCTGCCCTTCGCCATTACATTGGTACAACAGTCACTTCTCCGTCGTTCAAAAATATAACGACATAAATATTTTACAAAAAATTGATCCGGAGAGTAATAAGACGCCATTTTCAAACACTTAACCTGCACTCAACGAAAACAGTGGTGCCCCATGTAGTGACGTCACCCGACAGCAGAGGCCACCTCGTCGAGCGTCGTCTCATACTTGTCTTGTCAGCGCCGTGGCGCAGGCAGCCTACAACACGGCGGCGCGCGCTCGGTTGCCAGCCGGGCAGGCAAGAAAGCTCATTACGAAACTGCAATTTCTAGCGATGTGAGACGTTAACATTAACTCCGGAGAGCGCTCGTCCGCGGACCACACGGGGGCCATTCACATATTACGTAATCACTAGAGGGGAAGGGGGAGTCGGAGCTCTTGATTACGGCAAATTACAGGAGGGGGGGGGGGGGGGGTACGCCGCACTGATTGCGTAATCAAACAACTGCAACTTTCGGCGTTAAATCCTAAACGCTTCGGTGTAAGTACGGGCGATGACACTGGTGTCTGAACGCCGTAGTCGTCCACCACCCTCTGCCGGCTGCTCACGACTCGGCTCAGGCTGGCGGTTGGGCGGGCTACTGGTCGAGCGGCGGGACGAATGGTGCGGACCGGCCCGTGCTAGCGCACCCCAAGGTGCCTGGCAGCGTGGCTCAAACTCAAAAGAGGGCGTACACGGAATGAACGGAGTTTAAGAGGAAGTATCCGCGCAAATCCAGTTTTACCCGGTTTTACCGCCACTTTTTCTGTTAAACCTGCATTTTGATATATTTTTTTCTTGATTACGTAGTATTAGGTGGGGGGGGGGGAGGGGGTCCTCGGCCAGGGAGTGAAAACTTAACGAAACGAAACGTTGCAAAAAGCTGTAAAAAATACTTCAACTGACGAAAAAAATCACTGTGAAAATAAATTGTCATAGCGTACGACGAGAAATTCTTGTCAAGGATACGAACTCTTTGGCGAATGCATTGTTATTGCTAGTGGGATATAGAGCCCTAATTTGCCTATTCGCTCAGAATTGAGAAAATTCTCGTCATGTGATGAATATTTTGTCACATATTTTTAAGAATTCGTTTTGACCTTATTTCTTTATTTTTTTATCGTGTCCATCCATACACACTACGTTGACGACACGCAGTAAATGAGACAATTTTGGGGTATTTACGCAAGGATTTTCTTTTGACCAGCATGGGGCAGAATCTTCACATGCATCTCCATAGCTTCTCTTCTTACTTTGAATTGTTTGCGCCCACTTTCTGCTGGTTGCACAAAGGTGCTGCCACTTGCAGTCTATCTTTGCCACTTTTGGCCTAGTGGAAGGCAAAAATCTAACCTTGACACAAACCTCTTAGAGGAGCACGTTCAGAATATGGATCCCCATTCTTGCGCCACATCTTGTCAATTTCGGTGTATTAATATCGTTCCAGATCTACTTAAAAAATATTGAATCTCAAATCAAATAGGAAGCAGATGATACCAACTCTAAATGTTTCCTAGTTTTTTGAAAGGTAGGAAAGTAAAGTCTTCTGTGTCTATGGAAGCAGAACTGATCATTAGTTGCGATTTTAGTTAGTGTCCATCTTAAGAGAGAGACAAAGATATTTGAATGGAAAGAACATCTTCCTGAGGCAATTTTGGAGCGGCGAGGCGGGTGCAGGAGGAGTGGAGGGGGTTGCCTTCCCTTTCCCCGCCCAGGATGGCCCGCATGGCCCATGAACGCAACAGTGCGCACAATGGGCAACGGAGGCGAGGCGACGGCGGAACGGCCCCCCCCCCCCCCCCCCCCCCCCCCCGTACGGTATAATACTTCTGCGTGCTCGCTTGCCTCCGCATGAGAATACAAGCCGCTGATACATTATATTTGTATTATTGTTTCTTTTAAGGCTGTGGGTGATGATATGTATGTATCATTTGCTAAAAACGCATGACGCCGAATAGAAGGGAGCCAGTCCGGGCTTGACTGGACACACTGCGGGGGAAAGGGAAATGTGAGGGGAATAATTGTGGCTAGACTTCATTGCCGCAAGGTTGGCCGGCTGGCTGCGGTCTCCTTGATCTCACCGGCACCGACCGGTGGGCACATTGACAATGCCTCGCTCTGAGGGTTGTGCCTCTTGTGCATATTCTAGGGTCCGAGGCGGTCCCGACTCTTGAGTTGCCTTCCTTTTAACCGAGGCTCGACTCGGCTCGGCACATCAACCATGAGAGGTGTTTCACAAGAAAGGGAGAGGTCCGATTTTAAGCGTGGCAGGAGGAGGATAGATGATACTTAAACAGCCAGTTGACGAGCCGAGCACGCCAACTCTGTATTTTTCTCTCGCTATTGGATGGAGTGAGAAAGGTTTGACAAACTTCTTACAGAGACTTTCGGTTTTGGCGTAAGGGGTCGTACCCATATTACGTGACCTAATTGGGGGGGGGGGGGGTCGAAGCCAAATACTACGCCCTATCTTAAATACATGGAAAGGTTAGGTTATCCGCGTCACGAGGGGGGGGGGGGGGCAAGAAGTGGCCCAAAATCGGTCACGTAATATGGGTACGGTCCCTAAGGGGCAAAATTGGAATTTGAAATAAAATAAAGTAGTCCGATCTTAGGCGAAACTATTAGATCACTCCGTGTCTAAAAAATACTATTTCACTTCGTGAAATACTGGTAGGCCCGGAGTGTCACAAAACTGGATTTAGTGCAATTTTCATATTTATTAATTTTCGTAATTCGTAATTTTATGATTAGCTGTTAATTTTTCTATTACAAAGGGAACGTGAACGTGGATGACTTCAAGTTTTTTTGTTTTAAATTTAAGTGTCTACTCAAGCTTGCAGGTGAGAACCAGGGAGTGAAAACTTAACAAAACGAAACGTTTCGTTTAGTTCAGAAACTTAAACGAAAGCCGTTCTTTAGTATCGTTATGTTCAAGAACAAAACGAAACTCCGCTACTGACTTTTGTTTTGTTTTTGTAGTGAACAAAACGTTTCGTTTCGGTAAACGAAACTAAGCTATGCGATTCCGTTCTGTTTGGGAACTTAACGAAACTTTTCGTTTCGTTTCGGTAAACGAATCAAAATGCATTTTTGTTCAAGTTGTTTTAACGTGAACGAAAGCATTGTGCTCACACCGCAGGGCAAGCACTGGGGCAAAGGGGTGACCGAAACTGAGAGCGCGAATAGTTTTAGCCCGATTGTCTTGATATGACATCTCAAGACAAGTGTATACGATTAGATCAAAAATCCACCGTTGGAGAAATGCGAAACCCTCAAGGTGTGCTGCTGAGCTGCCGCCGATGTTGGTGCAAGGGCGTCGATGTCGATTTCCGATGAACCTGATCTGCGCCCCACCGCCTTCATGTAGGCTGCGTACCTTGCAGCGTCTGGGCGCCATATGCCGCCAGGAGGAGTTTGCGGCCGGCACTCTCTATGTTAGTTCAATAATTTAAGACCGGTAATCTCGAAGGGGAAAATAAATATCAATGCACTGTATGTGCTGCAAAGACGGTGGCAACTTCGTCTTTGCTACTTCACACCTCACCCCCCTGCACTTATTCAGTTTGAAAGGTAAGGCATAGACACAGAAGAGATACTGTAGCAGACCACATCCTTCTCAATTTAAACATTCATTCTTAAAACACGTTGAATTTTCTTTGAAATAATTTCATTGAAAGGATAGGAAAAGTCCAAGAATTATTTTTTTTAATCAGCCAAGGCTCCCCATGACACAATTTTGTTGCATGAAGGAGAAATGCTGTATTTACCGATTGGTTGCCATTATCTGCCATCATGGTGAGAGTGGCAGTGGGCATTATGTTACTTTCGCTTACGATTTCGTTTCTTTGATGACCATGATGTATCTTTGTCTTCATTTCATGCTTGTTTCAAATACCACTAATTACTTATTGTTTTATTAAAAAAATGGATAAAAAATGCACAGTTAGTTTCTACCTTACGAAAATTTACTGAAAGCCGGTCTCAAAAAGACATGTAAAGAATCACCCTCTTGTAATTCGCTGAGGAGCTCAAGCTGTGTATGTTGTTCAAATCTAACTTGAGCTCCCAGGCAAATTTGGGGAGGGTGATTTTTTTGTACCCACCTTTTTTTTAAAAGATCAGCTCAGTGACGTACTTAATAACTTTCGTCTGTGATATTGACCAGTACCTGTGTACAGTGTTCATGACATTTTTGGAACTTTCTCATGTTAATTTTATTAATTTTGTCTTATTAAGTTCAAATGGTCCTGAATTGCTACTGAAGTGTATTCCTTGTTTCAGTATTGAAATGTATTCGCCCACGTCCGCTACTGATTTCGCATTGTTTACATCGGGCGCACTTGTGTAAATGGGATCAAGAAACTTACGGATCGTAGTTCTTACTGATCGTATGTTGTACCATCAGTAAAAGGCACTACGGTCAGCGAACGTAACGATCAGTCACGTTACCAATACAAATGCGCGCACCTCTGGTCGTATGCATCCTGATGGTACTCCCCCGATCGTGTGTATCCTGATCGTTTGTATCCCGGTTGTGTGCTCCTTGATCGTGTGTATCCTGATAGTGTGCTCCCTCATCGTATGTACCCTGATGGTACCACTCCTGATCATATGTATCCCTGATAGTCTTTTTCCTCCTAAAACAAGGGATTCTGCCGACATGCAAAGCATCACATCAGGAGGTCAAAATCGAGTTCTATCCAAATCCGAGGTCGCTTTGGCGATATCACCTACCGTTCTCGAGTTGCCTGAAAAATGGTCTCGGATTTTAGTGACATTAAAATGGTCCTAGTATACTTGAATTGATGCCAGATAAAAATTCCTACTCTTTGAGAAATAGTGGTCTGAAAACCCGATCATTTTTTTGTGTGATCGCATATTCTGATCGTTAATTTTACCGATAGTATCATTCTGATCACGTATCTGTGAACGATCAAAGGATCCTGATCGTTTTTGTTCATACTATCAGGAAATTTCTGATCGTTTTCGGATACGATCAGGAAAATACTGATCGTTATTGGATACGATCAGGAAATTTCTGATCGTTATTGGATACGATTAGGATTTCCTGATCGTTTTTGGATGTGATCACGACATTCCTGATGGTTTTTCGTAATAAACGATCAGGATTTCCGAAAAACGATAAGTAAATCGTGATCTGATTTACACTAGTGCGAGCCCGGCGCGGCGGAGCGTAGACCCAGAAAAATCAGTTCTCAATTTGAGACCGGAGCGAAATATTCTTGACGGAATTAAGACCATTGGGGTTGAGTCTAGAGCTATAGCTGGGGGGCGACAGTGGCGCGCTCCAAGCCGTATTGGCGAAATGACGTGGTGTCGGGATGAACGCGGGGTCATTTTCGACAAAACTGAGTTCAACTAGCCCATCTGTGATCCTTCCCGAGTAGAACAAGTTCAAAATCGGCCCGAAAAACGCAATTGTTGAGGAGCAGGGCGTGCGGCGTTTCGCGCCTTACAGATTCCTGTCCATTACAGCTATAGTCTAATGAGAACACGGAAGGGTTCGTGACAATCTTGTCACCTCCCTGAAGTTGGGGACAAACATGGTCACATGTTCATGAGGCAAGGTGAGAAAGTTGTTCCCGGGTGAAAATTATACATTTACGGCTATTTTGAGGCGGTTGACAACAATTTTGTCTGTGGCTTTTGCTCTGGAAGTTTCAGTGTTATCTCTCCGTTCTCGAGCCTTGTCGGAAAGCCTAATCCGTTGGGCCTGCAGACGTCACCGGAAACGTCAAGATGAAAGGTATAACAAGCGCCTGGCCTGTCATGGTGCGCGGAACAAATCGCGGCATGCAATGGACATGGAGAGTTGGTCAGTATGTCCCCGACCATGCGGCCGGTGGCGAAAGGAAGACTTGGCTTATCTATGACGGATCGTGCCAGACTCTTCATGATATGCATTTTGATGTACGCCTCTTTGGGCCGAGTCACATTGGGAGCAAGACGACAGGTAGCGTCAGGGTTCAACAAAGGGAAAGTTGCGACACTCGAATTAATTTGAAATGGATTTCGAGTCGGGAATGTTGATTTCCTTAGGCATCAACGTTTCAACAAACAGATATAGTATACTTCCCTTTGGTCCATCTATTTAAAATGCAGCAAAACACGTCAAAAGTGAGCAGCTGCTTAACTACCCAACTTTGACTACACCGAACGTTTCGAAAATTGGGGGGAAAAGTCACAGCCCTAAAATCATATCCATCCGAACACTGAGAAATATTTTTGAGTTTGTGTCATGTTTACTGCATGCGGGGACTCCTGGCATTGGGACGTAAGTCAATTTACGCTAAAAGAGGGAGTTTCGAATCACAAGGAAGGCCCGTCATGAGACACCCGAAGATCTTTTCAGAATTTCATCTTCTTTATCCAGTGCTGAGAAGTGGCATGTTCAATGTGACGTAAGTCATTCTGTTACGTATGCAGATTAGTGCAAGTGACGCATTTCGACTTACGTGATGATGAAGCAAATGCAAATTGACGTAAGTGTATTACGCCCCTGTGTCATTTTACATTACATTTCCATATTCACGAGTGCAAATAATGCATCCTAGATTTGGGAAACTGATTTTGACAGTTCCCCAAAATGTGGTTTTGACTTACTTCACTACCACGTCGGGGTCAGAAGCCCTTCATATTCGATTCATAGTGTTTGTGACGATTCCGGTTTGTCCACACTTGCTTAACATGTCCGAAATGTTCACCCTCTGTTCTGGTGTCTTATTTAACATTACGGGTAGATGCAGTTCGACCTAGTCCCTTTCCTAGCGTCCCTCTCCTAGGGGTGTGTGAACAAATTCGCCGAATTACAATGTGCGATGCATTTTCTTTTTTCCCCATTCCCCGCGTTGATCATAACCATAACGTCATACGGGGCCTTTCAAATACAACGTAGTACATGACCCCCCCCCTGCCCCCCCCCCCCCCCCGGCTACGTGCCTGGGAGCACCTGCGGAGGCCCCCCAAGACCGACTCAAGAACGATCAAACCCCGGAGCCAACCCAACGCCCCAAAAGCAACGCAACGCAGAAGAACTAGGAGTCCAAGCTTCGGTGGCACCGGCCAGACGAAGAAAAGGCGCGAAGAAACGCGCGAAGACACGGAGTACGCGGGGCAAAAAGAAGCGGGTGCTGACGAAGAGATAAGCGCCCCCCCCCCCCCAGGAGGGCGGGTGAGCCGGAAACTATAACCACTACTAACCCTTTCCCTTGCAGCGGTCTGGGACCCCGACGGAGTGGTGTCCCCCTGGGGTCGTCCTTCATACGACACGGGCGCACCACGAAGCGGGCGAGACCACCCTGGCGGGAGTCACGACCCCGTCAGGCGTAACTTAGTCGAGTACGAGGGGCTAACACCCTGTCCAGAGGAGACGGAGAGCGTCTCTAATACTGATAGCCCCCCCCCCCCCCCCACCCCCTACAAGGCCCCTAGGTCCTTACCAGCTAGCTACATGCGCAAAATACTAATTCCAAATCGAATACCCCCCCCCCCACCAACATATTAATAAAATAAATTTTAAAACGCCCCTGATACGAGTCATGGCGTCAGCCAGGTGTTCGGAGTCGCATCATGATGCGAACGAGGATGTATGTAAAGGAGAGTTTATTCAAAGGCGTTTCCATCTCTCTGTCTACAGACTAAGCTAGTGCCCAAGTACTACGACGTCCGCGTCTGCGATGACAAGGCGCACTTTGGGCGCATCCTTAACTATACCATCGGCCTTGACGACGAGGGTGGGGACACCTTTTCCGGGGTCGGCAATATCGACGCTCCAATGAAGATTATCAAAGAAGTACCATAAGCCATATATTCTCGTAGTCGCATTTCAAGGTCCCCCGGTTGAGAGCCATCGCCCTTGACGCGCATTTCCAGTTGCCTAACCTAACTCTCTGCACTAAAATAGCGATGGCTGTCGGTTGGGGTGTCGATCGATCGGTCTAGTTGGGTTTCCCTTAATAGGTAGCCAGCTCAGCTCCTATTTAGCGCGCACTTTCATTGGCCCAACCTAACCTTATCAGCTAAAGAAGCGCTCCTAAGACGGTGGCTATCTACTGAGGTTAGGTTAGACATGCAATTGCGCTTCGGAAGAGGCTTTGGCTCTACTGCGACTGCAAGCCACACCAGTAAATGGCCAGCGTCTTTTAGCGCCTCTGGATGGAGCGAATGTCGTCCATCGGCGTAACCTATCCTAGTGCTCTAAAATAGCGCCCGGGCGCTAGCTGTCCACAAGGGCTACGTGAGGCTTCCTGTACGTCCCCACCCCAGCAATTTGGTTTGCTGCGGCGGCAGATTTGGCCATCAGTGAAGTCCAAAGCGTATTCCGGAGATGAGCTGAAATGTAAAGTGACGTGAACCCTAAAAGCGGACACCGAATATGCAGGAATCGCGAGGGGTACCGCAGGGAAGACTAAATACTCTCCATACCTTCTAGCTTAGGTCGCGAGTCAAGGCCAAAAATGTGGGAGGCTTGGCGCACAACTCTCGCTGCTATGATCCGCCCATTTGGTAGTCACAGCGCGGAACTATTCGGCGCGGCCTGAGGAGCACTTTTTCATGCCGCGCGGAGTAAGCCAGATTGGTGTTATACGGGTGTTATACTACGAAGCCTCCCAACTTCTGACCTTGCACAGCGAGGGGCAACCACTCGTTCAAACTATGTACACAGATTCCAGGATTTCGTTGGATTACACCCCGTGGTTTTCGTTAATTTCAGAATTTTACTGGCTATTTCAGCCTATGTAGGTGCTATTTTTTGGCTTAAAGTCCAAGTCCAACTTTAAATTCGATTTTTATTTCTATTTCTTTTTAAAAATGTATAGAATTTTGTACACATTATTACGCGAGTGTTTCGCCCCTCGTTGCAGAGGGCCATTTCGGTCATACCTCCTCAAAATTTGAACAAAGAGTGCCCCCCCCCCCCCGGGCCTAAAAAACCTCTTAGACTTAAGTGGCCGATAACGTTTTGATGGATCCAGTTAAATCTAACTAGATCCGCGTAGAGCTTACTGGAACCAACTGTCAGCCTAAGAGGATCCGCTTACGTCTTCCTGGATCCTCTACCAACTAATTGGATCTGCTACGGAGCCGGTCCACTGCTTAGTGGATCCACTCTAATGTTACTGGATCCGATTTTAGCTTACTGGACCCGCCAAGGAACCGATTCACTGTGAATCTGATAAGTTCTAACTGGATTCATTTACGCTTTCCTGGATCCAGTTACATGTAACTGGATCCACTACAGCCAATCACACTTGTCCGTTGTGGCTGCCGTCACCGCTCACAACAGAACGTAGCCTCTAAGTTGAGAACAAACACACCAACACTTGATAAAATCGGGTAAAATCGATTGCTCACATGTTAGAGAATACACAATACGCGGCAATATTTTATTTTTGGTGAAATATGCTTTGCCTATACTATTCTGTAGAAGGTGGTCCAACAGCAAGTGCCACACGATTTTGAGCTTCAGGTTTAAGATATGCACGCTTGTAGCACCTCAGAGAACAATCCCATAAAATTGGGAACTGCTGTACAGTTGATGCTGGGCGTTCAAGATCCCTTTTACTGAGTTTGATCCACTTTCATTCATTGACGGTATTCCCTACAGCACACAGTCGCACCGAGCAGGTCAGCACATTTCGATGTCCATGGCAACGCGTTCATGTGAACTTACACTGCCTTTTGATTCGCTGCCGCTGAGAAATATAGGAGCTCGGCTATTTAAGCGGCGGCTGCCGCCGCCACGCACTACTTCTAGTTGCGATTGGTCCTGCAGCTAGTAGCTACGGCGACGGCAGCCACTAGTCTGATACGGCCTTTGCGCTTCCCTGGATACAGCTGAATGTAACTGGATCCACTTAAGACTTCTGCGGATCCAATTAGGTCTAACTGGGTCCACTGGGGCCTCCTTGGATCCAGTTAGATCTTACTGGATCCGCTTCTGTCTTTGAACAATTAGCATCTGAATAAGAGGCACACGGGGGAAGCTAGTATGTGTATATGGTGTTGTGGTCTAGTGGGCAGCGTTCGAGCTCTCTAAGGCACAGTTCCAGAGTTTAAGTCTCACTCTGGTGAAATAAATCTCGTTTCCGGAGCAGATCCGCTGAGCACAGCAGATCCGCTCTGTGAGGTTCAATTTTCGCGGAGCGGATATATACTTACTTTCGGGATCCGTTTTGTACTAGATCTACTCATTTTTACTGGTTCCAGTCTGTAGTGGATCCACTCTGTAAGGGTTAAATTTCGCAGAGTGGATCTGCTGGCCTTGCAGATCTAGCTGGAACTGGATCCGCACAGGTTACTGGATCCAGTCCGGAGTAGATCCGTTAAGCTTGGCAGATCCACTCTGATCCATAAATTTAACCCTCACAGAGTGGATTTTATTTATATAAATTTTTACCACCTATATGGTATGTCATGATGCGGCCGGGGGCCTCGAGCTCGTGTCCAGCCGGAACGTTGTATTAGATGTAGTCAGAAAATGTTAGTTTCGCTTAACGATTACGCCCATACCGGTTAGGTTTCGCATATCGGTGAAAGGAAAGGAAAGCAAAGAGAAACATGTAGACGATTTTCTACATCTTGTGGTTTAAAACATTACAAATTAGTGCATAGATACACTCATGGTACCATAGGCCAACCTGGACCAAAATGCACTTTGTTGCTTCAGTGCAACGAAATCTGTTGACATTTTTGAATAAAAAGAGCCAAGAACCCGAAATTTCTTAGGACGACACCGCACGTTTCTGTCTTTTAATAGAAAGACAGCAACGGTTCGGTGAAAAGAGCGTTACGAACACAGAAACCACTTATTATGTTTTTAAGCCTGCTTCACTTATCGTTAATACATTTGCCCTGTCAGCTAGTGATTATCATAAGCCGCTGCACCGGAAGTGTGTCGCCAAACCTTTGCGAGTATTTCGGCCGGTGGAGCTTCACGAGAAACATATGCGACCTGACTGTGGCCAGAGGCATGCTGTGGACCCCACTGGTGAACAAAGTCTCTCCTCCGTTTAGGTGCCCTCATCATGAGGTATGAGAAGACCGTCGTCTTTCGCCATCTGTTTTCTGCGCAACCGTGGCATGTGCGCCGTGAATAGGGTATTTCGGAGAAGTTCGAATCGAAGTGGAGAAGATGACAAGATAAAAAGCGGAAAGAAGTAACGGAGATTATAGGAGAAATCGAGCGTTTTCTGTTAGTGTTTGTCTTTCAAGGAGAGCGGGGTTCAGAACACGCCATTTCTTTTACCTCTTCCGCGCTTTTCTTCTTCGTTGCGACTTCTTACTTCCACTTGAGGCTTACCGCAGCACTTTATTGCTTTTTTCAGAAGCCTAGAATCAATTATGCCCATTGTAGATGCAATGTTAGTGACCTATGCCATCCGTTGTTGATGATTGATAAACTTGCAACGAGCGGAAGCTGAAGAGCAAATGCACTTCGTGACAAGAAACTCGGCGCCCACGGTCTCTGAGGCCCGGGGAGGTGATTAAGGCGAGTACACTGATCAAAATTCTTACGGCTATTCAGTAGTTGTCCGACGTCCTCAGGATACGGAAACTGTCGGGTACTGAGGAAATTTTACTAACGGCTCGCAATGTGGTAAGAAAGCTGCTACAGTATCTTTCGGTGTTACTTAAGCAGGCGGTTCCGTTCCCCTGCCGTAGGGTATGAATTTCCCTGTTCATCCCTCCGTTCTAATTACTGTTCATTAAAAACGTCGAGGTTTGCAAGAAAAATAATTTTGTCGGGAATGGTTTAGACGTTATCAAATTTCAAGATTCTGTCCAGTAAAGTGTTTTTTTTTTCATCCTTGACGTAAGCTGCCAAGCAGCCGGCCAAATCACCCTGTTAAAATGCCTCTGGCGTTCTAGATCTGAAGTATTGCTCCTGAACAACTCGATGGGTTAAACTTCAATTCTGGCGACCCTCGGAAAAGCCGTTTGAGTCTTATGAGTCTGATGATCATCGATGTCGTGCTTTCAGTGGCAGTTTAAATCGCCCTTAATCCTCCAGCGAATTTGATCTGAGGTATTAACTCCAAATGACTCGAAAAAGCCCCCAGAAGAATTTTAACAGGTCGAATAGAGCTTTCCGTCCGAACCCCGGCTGTGGTGCGACGCGGCAACGCCGCGCTGCAGCCGCCGCTAACCCCACTGCCCCACCGCGCCCGGGATACGATAGAAAATTCACCTTTATTTCGTTATTTGTCCACTAATCGATAAACGGAAAACACTAAGTACTAAATAATTCTTTACTCTACCGCGAGTTAATAAGTTTCGTTCGCGTCAACATCCCACTGATGCAGGGTGAGAAAAGTAAAGTGTTGAAGCGACAACTCGCCGCGGCTGGGAAGGGGACTTCAACACTTTACTTTTCTCACCCCGCATCAGTAGGATGTTGACACGGACGAAACTTATTAACTCCTGATAGAGTAAAGATTTCTCCGGTGCTTAGTGTTTTCCGTTTTTCGATTAGTGGCCAAATAACGAAGTAAAGGCGAATTTTGTATATGTCGCGGGTGCGGTGGGACGTGGAGGGGTTAGTGGCGGCTGCAGCGCGGCGTTGCCGCTTCGCACCACAGCGGGGGCTCGGGCGGAAAGCTCTATTTCAGCCCTGGCGACGTCCGGAAAACCGTCGGAAACAAAGCGTGTAAGAATCACAAAAGCGGATACGGAAGCTTACGGACGGCATGAGAAGTTACCAAGGGGGAAACAACTCGAAAAGTCGGGGTCTGTCGGATTAGCATTTCTGGATTACTCCTGGATTACTCCGGATTACTCGGATTACCCTGATTACCGAGGAATTCTTCGGATTACTCTGTGTTAATAGCTACAGATTACTACAGATTACCCCGATCATTCGGATTACCCGACGTGTGTCTGTCGGAGACTAAGGAGTTGTTTCCCCCTTGGAAGTTACGCAGCACGTGCCCCGAGCCGACGACCATTTCGGTCAGCGCCGGAACTTCTCTGCGCGGTCTGAGCATGAACTTCTTGCTCCGGAATACCCCGACCCTACCAAATGGTCGTGACATATCGTCAGCGAGAGCTAAGCTTCCAAATTTTTGAATCGGCTCGTGGCTGACGGCGTGGCACGTGCTGCGTAACTTTTCATACCGTAGACTTACGTATCCGCTTTTGTAATTCTTGCCGTCTTCTCGTTTCCGGTCAAGCTCTACTCCGGAATACACTATTAACGCTTTGAATCCAGTTTTGTGGTAACATCAACGGCGCGTGTGGTTTACGATTTTTCGTTTCGTTCACGCCATCGAGAGTTTCTTGTCTGGAGATGGTTTTATTCGTCAGCTTCCGCCTGTGAGCCCCGATGAAGTGCTGCTTATCGTTCCTTGAAACATACTTTGCAGGGGGTACGTCACGTGAATAACGCTACCTTGGATTTAACGACAGTTGGTCTTTTGGGGCTAAGAACGGTCGAGAAACACATTTGGCCGTTTGAGGTGCAGTTCTGGAACGAGAAAGACCAACTGCATCTCTGCTTCAAAGCGACGGCTGAAGTGCGGCGTGTACTGGCCAGAAACAAAATGTAGGCCAAACAAATGGACCGGACTTCGTTCGATAGTACCGCATTAAATACTTCAGTATTTATTTAGTATTTAAATTTTTTGGCTGAGCTATAGCGAAGCCCTTACCTCACTGGCCCAAAAATGTTGTGTCTGCGTGCGTGGGTGTCTGTGTGTCCGCGCGAATTCTCGGGAACGGTTCATCGTAGAGGGCTCAAATTTGGACCACAATCTTCTTGCATCATACCGCTGAGTCAATCTTCGATGTGCGACATACCAACTTTTTCATGTGGGTTAGGTTAGGCTCGGGTAGGTAATAAGGTGCAGCGAAAAAAACACTATTTTAGAAATTGATTTTGGCTCACCTTGGTAAATGTTCTACTAGTAGCGGTGATTAACGGTGCGAAAGCGTTTTTAGCCCGTCCCGACACGTTTCATTAGAAACGGCAGGAGTCGGGCTTATAGTCTTGCCGGATGTTCGTTCGTTCGGACGTGTGTACGCCGACTTATCGTTCACTGAAAAACTTCAAATTTGGAGAATAAACTCCTTTTTTAACGTAGCATTACGTGCGGCGGCAACAATTTTCGATTTGTATCGCATTTTTGATTTATGAAAATTTGTCTGTTTTTGATTTTTGAGGTTAGGGTTAGCCGCCGCGCGCACACCATTACCATCGCGGCGGGCACAGGGACGGGCTCAGGTTTAATTGTAACAAATACATCTGCTATCGGGCACTTCTAGGGAGACTTGAGGTGGAGGGCCCAATATTCCGACCCCGGGCTCTGAAAGTGGCGACGGCTTTATATTGTCGGTAACACTTTCGTCACCTCCCCTAAAGTTTGGAAAGTCCTTGGTAGAATTCTTCGCTCGGTGCGGCATCTTGAGGCGAGGTGACAAAATTGTTCCCGGTCGAAATTTAGACTTTTCTGGCCATTTACTGGCGATCTAATAGTCCGACTACCTGCGCTTGCGCTGAGAGTGGCAACGGTTTAAAATGTCGAGAAATCACACCCATGCTTACCAAGCACTCTCCAAACTTCTGGTGTAGGTGACAAAATTGTTGCCGAGGATTGAAACCGTCGCCACTCTCAGAGCCGGTGGTCGGACTATTGAATTGCCAGAAAACAAAGCCCGGAAAGTCCAAATTTCAACCGGGAGCAATTTTGTCACCTGGCCTCAAGACGCTTAGACTTCCATGTACAGAGCTCAGGGAAACCAGTGAATTTCATTATTTTTTCTCGTTTGAGGCTGTTTCAGGAATGCGATATAGGGGGGGGGGGGTTATGCATCATATACAGCAGGGCGAGGCTTTCCTAACTGCCCTGCTTTGCTTTATGGTGTTACTCATCAGACCGATGCAGCGCTCCGAGCCACACTATAGCTAAAATTGATCATTTTTCGCATTATTTTACGCTTATTCAGAGTTAAGTACTGACCTCGTGAACAGCTCCCGATGGTTCTGGGGCGTAGTATGCTGTCATAACTTACCTTAAGTGACCGTGACGCCCACCCAGAGCCCTCTTATTGGTGTACGGCGGGTTGCCTATTTTTCACTGTTTTTGCTGTTTTTTTTTCGGATTTTCAAGGCGTTATTGGACCCGGAAGATGAGTCGAAAAAAAAAACGCTTTCGCACCTGTTTACCTCTACTAGTAGAACATTTTCCAAGTTGAGGCAACAACAATTTCTAAAATAGTGGTTTTTCTCTGCACCTTAGTAGGTAAGATTAGGGTAGACGGTGCGAGATTCGCAGTTTTTCATGTGGGTTAGGCTAGGGTAGGTCAGATTAGGGTAGGCTTGGCAAATGATCGCACCCAGCCACAACTCGTCCACAACTACTTAGGACCATCCATGATTGTTGGGGGGACGCCCAAAAAACATTGCTCGTCGTCCAGATTTGATCACACCTACTTCTAATATTTGTACCTGACCAATTGTTCGTTCAGTAATGAATCTTGTCATTGTACATTGTTTTGAATATTGAGGAAAACTTTAGAGTTTACATTCGTGTAAGCTTTTTCACTTTCCCTTAAACTTCTGGCGCATAATGTTCACAAGTCAGATCAGGATAGGGGAAGGGAAAGAAAAAAGGATTCTGTATTTCAGAATGTTTATATTTCACTCAAAACGAAACTTTGGTAGCCACAACAGCAAGATTTGGCAAAACACGCCATTTCTCGGAGCCGACTCCGGTTCTTGTGTTGGTTTATCTTCCGTTTACATCAAGCGTGAGCGGTGGAATATCCTAAAAGTGACATCAAAACGTCATTGGTGAGTACATTTGTGACTTTAGACTAAGAGCACGGCGCATGAAAGTTATCGTACGATGACTATACCTTGCGCGACCTGGTGTACAAGAAGTGATGGGAAATGCGATATTTTTTCATGTACGTAATCGACAAATTGCTGCTGTCAACAATGGCTGTTGTGCAGTTCTCCGTCCTTCTGTTTTCCGGACGCAATATTGCTAGCTGCGTTGTGTCCGTTTACAGAGAAGCAATCGGTATCAGATGCCAAGTGTCCTGTGACAGAAAACCCGTTGAAATGTGATATTACCAGTCGTTTCCAATGTTCGTAATTGGCAAAGTGGACACTATGCATTAAGGCATATTTTGTGGAAAAATTGTATTTTATATTCAAAATACCGGTCATGTCTTGGAACGACAGGTTTTAAGCTGATATTTTGCGCTGGAAGGAACACAATTTGTGCACGTGTATTTACACATTAAATTACTTTGCGAAATTGTTGCAAAGTGGCTGGTCTCGTATAGCACACTTTTTGGGATTGAAAAACAATAAGCAAGTGGTTGTAAATGAAGCAGGCCCATCTAAAGGTCTGATTAAAATCACACAGGGAGATGTAATGTTCTAATCGGGCCTACACCGAGATAATCTTGCCTAGCGTAAGAGGTGTTTCCTGTCGAGGGGCACTGAAAGAGCTGAAGCAGGCGATTTAAAAAAGATATCAGGATCATTATTTCGGCGCGAATGGACGTGTACTCTGCAAACACATTTTCATTTCAAGGTAGCGAAAATGTACTGGCCAAAGCTCGAGGGCCGACCAACCACAGTTCGGCGCGGAGCAGACACCTACTCCACTTTGCCTTGCCTTGTAGGCTATTTGCGTGACTTCGCGTACAGCTACAGGCGATAAAGCTAAATCAAATAACCTCAATCAAGTTAAGACATCCTTGCCGGCCCGGTTGGAAACACAGAGTTGATACTCACGTTTCTTCCTAGACCAATTGGGGTCGTTCCATGGCTGTACCTCGGCGGACGCTAAGGCAGAGTACAGCACGAACGCACCCATTAGGATTGACGCTGTGCCCCAGAAGACGGTCTGCCACAGCCCGACATCAGACTGTTCAACACAGGGGTATCGTGAAATTCATTGCATCCACAAGACGCAGAGGTATGTCACTTAGTCTCAGGTTTTGGACAGATTAAGCTCATAGTAAATGAAACAGTTACGATAATTATTTAAACTGGTTTATCATTCGTTTAATATGATGAGCAAGACTTGTCATGTCGATATTTACATTGGAACATGTCAGTGATTATGAAAAAGTGATGACTTTGCATTGAATGATGTTCATTACTCTCTCATTTATAGTGCTCTTCAAGAATCGCCCGGACTTTTCATCGAAGGTAGAACATTCTTATTTAATTGTTTGAGTGAAAAGGAACTGCCAAGCATCGTAAGTTGATGATGGAACGGGTCCATAACATTAATTACGTTTTTCTCAAGACCTATGAAATCCTATAGGGAAGGGACCGATCATGTTTTTTTTTTTTTTTCAATGCCTTTTTTGAAGTTTGCCTTCAGCCCACCTTGTCGCAGACGCGTAGTTCCTAATATTTCCATCCCCCATAACGTTAATCGAACAGTTCACTCGTTAGGTCCTACGATTTAAATATTAGTGAAGTAGGATGACTTTTATCAGATAGGAACACGAATGATTTCGTTTTCACCTAATCTATCATCCTGACCATTTCGTGTTCCGAATTCTTCCCTCTTAATACCAAACTATCCAACAGTTGCCAAAAAAATCGTGTAGAAAACATTGAAGTCTGTACTACATACTCATTAATCGACAACTAAGCAAGATCCTCAAAAAATGTCTTGAGGTAGTCGTGAAATTCCAGGTTTTAAAATGATGGGTGATATAGACTTAACGTACTGGATCGGTGACGATAAGTCCCACCATCTGGGGCCCCAGTACGCCCAGGCCGGCCGCCATCATGTTGCCCACAGAGTATATAGGTCCGGCATGCAGCGGCGCCAGGTCCAGGGCGTTGGTCTGCACGGCCACGAACGTGGCGCTCATGAAGCCCATCGACAGGCAGATGAGCGTCACCGACGCCGCGATGGAACCCACGTAACCCGTCAGAACCACACACACTGAGATACCCACGCTCGCTGCAAAAGGTTGAGAAACAGGTCGGCACATGTGAAAGCAACGGGGTTGCGGCACGGAAATCTCGAGTTCGGTATGACAGTAAATCTGAGAGCAGCATTCTACACAAGAAAAAAACATTCTGGTAGGGTAAAGGCGCCAGTCAAGCCCCATTTTTCCACTTCACGGCGAAAGCAGTAGATTGCGCGGAATTTCAGATCTGTAGGTAATACATATGACACTGGTTCTATTGGCTTGGAAAAAGAACGCACTTCAGAAGTGGGGGTCGTTCGCAGCTTAAAGGGCAAAGAGAGTCGTGACTTGAGTTAGGTGGGCTATGACTGGTGACTGGCGACCTTATTTTAAGTGGCAGAATAGGTTGCGGATTTAATAATGGGTTCCTTTTGTGAATGGAAAACACATTGCCCTGAAATGCTTCCGGATCTTTGTTTGGTTTTTAGCCCGTCCCGACACGTTTCTTTAGAAACGGCAGGAGCCGGACTTATAGTCTTAAACCGGATGTTCGTTCGTTCGGTAGTGTGCACGCCGACTTATCGTTCACAGAAAAACTTCAAATTTGGAGGATAAATTCCTTTCCTAACGTAGAATCACGTACGATGGCAACAATTTTCGATTTGTGTCGCATTTTTTATCAATGATGCTCAGGTTAACGATTTTAATCGTAACAAATACATCTGGTATCGGGCACCTCTAGGGAGACTTGAGGCGGGGGCCGAAGGCCCCCGCAAACGCCGCCGGCAGGCCAAGCTGGCCAAGTCCCCCTGTCGAACCGAGGTGCCGGTGGAGCGCAGCGAAACTGGCACCGAGGTTGACGGAAGGGACGGGCCAGCTTGTTAGATATAGACTTGTCATAATGGGGCTTGGGCGTTTTGGGTATTTTGGGACCAGTGGAAACAAACTAAAAAAGGTGGCAAAATACATTTTTCGGGTTCAAAAGGTACAATCGGGTACAATCTATGGATCGGTGACGTGGGGCCCTGTACAATCAACTGAGCCCTCCAAAGTGGGTCGATTCCCCCCCCCCTCCCCCCTCTGTGCTACAAATTTTTTGCATCAGGACCGCCAAAAACGCACTTCTGAATAGGTGTGAAAATTACAAAACTTGGGACCAGTTTCTCTGAAAATCGTCGCATAGGTATAAACGGCTCGCTCAAGGTATGTAACATTTTTTTCCCACACCTATCCTGAAATGTGCTTCAAAACGTCCTTATTCTGACAGTCACAATTTTAGGGGGACACTGTTTTGAAAAAAGATTGACCTACATAGGAGGCGGAGGGTTCTGGAGCCTAAAGGATTGGTCGCAGAGAGTCCCACGGGTCTTTTATCGATATATTCGACCTTTTTGATCCTCAAACTGTGGTCTGAGACTCTCCGTCCTAAAAATCAAACAATAGTCCATTCCGTTGCGCCTGCTGTCGTCACTGGAACCGGCAAGAATATGGGAGGAACAAAAAGTGCTGACCTCTTACAGAAATGGCGTCTGCGGGAATGCCTGCGATGAGCCTGCGTTTGTTATTTCTTTCATGTTATTGCGCTTTCGGGTGACGTCAGCACTTGCGAAGGAATCGTCTACTGATTCGAGAGCATTTCTGGGCGTCACAGGTGTTTTCTATTCACAAAAGGAAGCCACTATGAAATCTGCAACATACTGGGAGCGCGACACCTACCAATCAATGGAATGCTTCAGAAGATTCCTCGCCTGTGGCATGACATTCTTCTCATTTAAAAACCACAAACAGAAAACGCATACATCAATACTTGGTAGGCGTACGTCAGACTACATCGTCGCGTAACAACAGGCTTTGCTCGCCACGAAGCACTGTTCCGCCCATCCGCTCACACTTATACCTAGGTCTGCCGGAGGCTGTCAGTGGTCTATGTGGAGCTCTGCGGGGCCAGCTACGGTTACTTAATCCTTTTATCACTTTATCACATTTCTCGAACTCTTGAAAAATGAAGACTACTATTACTACTACTACTAACAAGGACTGTTCTAAAGGTGGGCTTAGACTGTGAAGCCGTGAAGGTCAACGCTTCCCAGATTCTTTTGATTTTGTCAACATAATCGAATCGGAATCGTCAAGATCTAGGAAGCCTTGACCTTCTCAGTCCACCTCAAGGGTTGATTTTAGGCGAGGGGTCCCTCACTCTCAAGAAAAGTGTACACGCGATTGTGAATGTGTGGGATTGTGTTGATTGTTGGTGATTGTTCGCGATTGTCTGTGAATGTGCAGATTGTGGGCGATTGTCAAGGAGTGTGAGAGATTGTCACGGATTGTGAGGGATTGTCACGGATTGTGAGGGATTGTCAAAGATTGTGAGGGATTGTCACTGATTTTCAGCGATTGTGAGCGATTTTCAAGGATTGTGGTAGTGATATTTTGCTTCCGGGGCCTGGCTGAGGCTATTGCCCCCCCCCCCCCCCCGGCATCGTCTAAATTTCCTCTAACCAAGAATGGGTTGAACGGTGACGCCGATCGCCTACGAGTGTTAGGGTAGGTCCACACGTCACGCGTGGAATTTCAAAAACGTGGTTGCCTATCCAGCAGGCGCTATTTGCGCTCATGCTGGCCAAATTACGTCTGTGCCTGCGACGACATCGTTGATGCACTCTACTGCTAATGTCTTCAATCCCTAAGCACCGCGTACCACTTCCACTGGCCCTCCTGCAGGCACTGGCGGCGAGCAGGCAGGGACCGTTTGGTTTGAATCACGCGCGCATCGTATTTGTACAATCGCATCTCGAAACCGATACCTCGACTGAATCGAAAGTAAGTAATCGACTGCGTGTGTACACTCAACACTGAGCCCTTTGTGCTACCTTTGAGAACGATGGTTCTATGGAATATTTTTAAGTTTTTAACTGTTTATCACGGGTTTCAATGTACGAATTCAGCATATCCCGCTCTCACAGGATGGCGACAGAAACTTGCACGTCAAAATTTATTACTGTAGAATTATAGAATTAAATTAGAATTAAATTAAATAGAATTAACTTTACGAATGCCATGCAAACGGTAGTGGACAGTTCATGCGAAAATGTCCGGCTAGGATGGCCAGCAACCTCAACAACAAACGCGAAAATCATTAATTCCAAAACTTACTTTCGAGATGCGAGACGCCGGTAAACGAGGTTATGTCACAAGCCGAACACACGGAGTGGATGATTGCCTCGGTATTTTGTAGCGCCTTCCCTGCCCTCAACAACTTTGAGCGGGAAAGAACAGCACAGCGACCAGTTGATTTGGCTCGAATGAGCGCAGCCGAGTCACGCTGTATGGAGCCGAGCCGAGCGGGGCCCGAACCTCCCGAACCACCCGACCGCACCCAAATGCGCAAGGAGTGGGGGAGTCGGGGGGAGTTGATTCAAGCAAGACAGGGAAGTGCCCTCTTGAAGGCGCACGCGCACACATTCAAATGGGATGGATAAGGAATTACATGGTTTTCCTAACTTTTCAAGTGGATTGCGCCGTGAATGTGGCAGGATTGTGTGCGATTGTGTATTTTTTTTCTCTGATTGTTTGCGATTGTGCTAGATTGTGTGCGATTGTGCCAGATTGTGCCAGAATGTGTGCGATTGTGGGGATTGTGTGCGATTGTTCGGGATTGTGCGAGATTGTGTGCGATTGTCAGACGAAGTGTACACAGATTGTTCCCAGTGAGGGACCCCTCGATTTTAGGTGAGTTTAGAGTTGACGCGTGACGCTGACGCCCAATGCGCCCTGGATTCTTCTACTTTTTAAACAAAATCGATTCGGAAATGAAAGAATCGTTGGGGCAATACGGCTGCAGCGTCAGGCGTCGACTCTAAACTTACCTTTAGACTATGACGCTGACGGCGATGATTGTTAAGAGAGCGTTCGTGACGCTTACACTGCATAGGCCACACCGTGTTTTTTAGGCACGGAGTGACCTTATAGTTCCACTGAAGATTTGACATTTCTAGGCACGGAGTGACCTTATAGTTTCACCCAAGACCGGTTTATTTTTTTTTTTTAGGCACGGAGTGACCTTATAGTTTCACTCAAGATCGGACTTTTTTTTTAATTTCCTATGGTGCCCCTTACGCCAAAACCGAAAGTCTCTGTGAGAAGTTTTTCAGACCTTCCTGACTTTTGCATAGTACCCATACAAAAGCGTCGGACGTCATTTTGCACTCCAGAAATGCAGCAGACAGTCTCAAAACCGAGTTGAAATTCAGCTTTCTCACTCCATCTTATGGCAAAAGAAAAAGACAGAGCTAGCGTGCTCGGCTCGTCAACTGGCTGCGTCAGTATCATCCATCCTTCTCCTGCCGCGCGAAAAATCGGACCTCTCCCTTTTTTGTGAAACAGCCCTTATTGTTGATGTGCCGAGCAGAGTCGAGCCCTGGTTAAAAGGGAGGCAACTCAAGAGTCGGGACCGCTTCGGACCCTAGAACATGCACAAGAGGCGCAACCCTCAGAGCGGAGCATTGTCGATGTGCCCACCGGTCGGTGCCAGTGAGAACTAGGGGGCTGCGGGCCGCGCCGCGACCAGCCAACCTATCGACAATGAAGTCTCGCCACGATTCCCCTCACATTTCCCGTTGAAACAAAAAAACTTAAAGTCATCCACGTTCACGTTCCCTTTGTAAATAAAAATTAACTACCAGCTCATCATAAGATTCTTAATTACCAAAAATAATAAATATGAAAATTGCACTAAATCCAGTTTTGTGACACTCCGGGCCTACCAGTATTTCACGAAGTGTAATAGTATTTTTTTAATTTCCAATATTGCCCCTTACGCCAAAACCGAAAGTCTCTGTGAGAAGTTTTTCAGACCTTCCTGACTTTCGCATAGTACCCATACAAAAGCGTCGGACGTTATTTTACACTCCTGAAATGCAGCAGACAGTCTTAAAACCGAGTTCAAATTCAGCTTTCTCACTCCATCCGATAGCGAAAGTAAAAGCTAGCGTGCTCGCTCGTCAACTGGCTGCATCAGTATCATCCATCCTTCTCCTGCCACGCTAAAAATCGGACCTCTCCCTTTCTTGTGAAACAGCCCTTATAGTTGATGTGCCGAGCCGAGTCGAGCCCTGGTTAAAAGGGAGGCAACTCAAGAGTCGCGACCGCTTCGGACCCTAGAGTATGCAACGAGGGGCACAAGCCTCAGAGCGGAACATTGTCGATGTGCCGACCGGTCAGTGACAGTGAAAACAAGGGGGTCGCGGGCCGCGACCAGCCAACCTATCGACAATGAAGTCTCGCCACAATTCCCCTCATATTTCCCGTTTTACATAATGTGTTCAGTCGCTGTACACTATGACATTTCCCGTATAACGCGGTGTCTTCCTGTCTGTATCACCTGCATTTTGAAGTGAAAACTTGATTAAAAAAAAAAAAAAATCGAAACTTCAAATCACCTACGTTTCCTCCGTTAATGAAAATTAAGTAAGAGCTAACCAAATAAAAATTCAGAATAACTAATTTAAAGAAATATAAAAATTGAATCCAAATCCATTTTTGTGACACTTCGGGCCTACCAGTACTTCACAAAGTGTAATAGTATTTTTTTTTATTTACGGCGCGAATATGGACAAAAAATCGGAAGAATTCCCGAGGCATTTCTAACATTAGTGGCAAGAACGTACCCAAAACAACTGATCAACGCCGCCAGCGTGGCATTCAGCTTGACAGTCTAAACCAACCCTAACTTACCTATGAAATTAAATAGCTTGCGAGTGTTGGTGGTACTCAGGAGCTGTCGCTTCCGAACGAAGTTGGTTGCCACCGAAAAGAGTAGGCACGCAATGAAGCCAGTAAGGTACGGCAGGGCGGACAGGACGCCGTTCTACACGGAGCGAGGAATTGACGAATTGGTTATTAAACTCAGTGCATTGCCATGGCTGGAGTCAGATACGCAGAAAGCAAGTTTCGGATCCAAACACAAACGTTTAATGGCGGAAATCTTAAACTGTGAGCTACTGCGCATTTCTCTGCGTGGACGTAAATGGGTGATCACCTCTTGGAGTGGAATCTTCAGAACTCCAGCTAGGTACGATGGTATCGTGGTGAGGAACGTAAAGTAGGCCATGTCTTGTACTGACATGGTAATCCACGCCATCCAAACTGGGATGGACGTGAACACAGCCCTCCACGGTGTCCTCGGCGATTTCTGGAAAACATGGTCATAGAGTGTTTAAGAACATGTTCCCTATGCACGACTAGTGCCAGCGGGATCGGAATATTACGGAGCGGTTAAAAACGTAGAGAAAACACGGACAGTTTATCCAGGCAGTCGGAGCTCTCTGGTGCTACCTGTAATTCATTTCAGAACCGGCCATGGCTACCTGCGGAGAGCAAGTTTTATTCTGGAGGGTCAGGCACGGTGGGACAGAATTTTCACCAACCAAACCTTTATTTTAAGATCTCAGGAATTATGATTTCTAGCATGAACTGGGGAAAAGAGAGACCATTCTATGAGCACAGAAGCTCGCATTACCAAGTAGACGCACGTTTTATGTTCTCCAGCTTCCCGGCTATCAGTTCGTTACGAAGAATATGGAGGCGAACTTGTTTCGAAGAATTCTTTGCAGCTTGCAATCAAATTCTTCCTAGGCATACGAACAATTTATTTGTAAGCGTAAAGTAGAATTTTTTTGCTAGCTACAAGCAATTCCAAATATTTTCGAAGGGTCCGTGGCGGGTCATGGTATAGAATAAAATAAACCGAGATTATTTTATTTTATACAAGCAATTCCGTTGCAATGCAATGAAAATACTTCGCATCAGAGTTCGGGATACAAAGCCTGATTGTGATACGGTCAAATTTTCTAAGTAAGCTATTATTGGTGTAGTGACTTTCCTAACCGTTTAGAGGAAATGGGAAAGCGATAATAAGACGAACCACGATTGGCTCCGCTGCGTTTAAAGAGGTCTCGATAAACGCAAGCTCTTCCGGTGAGATGGCGCTGTGCAGCGCAGGGCGATCGGCGCCGAGAAACCAGATGGCTGTGCCAGTCGCCGCGCCCACCACGCCGAACGAGTAGAAGATGGACTGCCAGCCCCATGCGGCGGCCATAAGGCCGCACAGAGGGGAAGCGATCATGGGGCCCAGCATCTGGACTGCATCATAGAAGTCGAATGAGGGTCAATTTACGGTAAGGTGGGGTAACGAATTCTGAGTTTCCATTGTTAAAATGTTGCGAAGTAAGCAGGAGCATTGTCTTACAAACGTTTCTTTCAAAGGATTTCTTACGCAAGCTTACGAAGAAAAGCTTACGAAGAATTTCTTCGTAAGATCAAAAATGATTTATTTAGAAGTTTACAAAGCCCCTCTTTGCAATATAAAGAAATGCTTTGCAAGAAAGCTTTGAAATCTACGATGCCTTCGTTGTTTTCGTAATGCGAAGTCAAGCACTTGTAGGCTTTCAGCAGAATTACGGCTTATCACGTTAATCCGCCATGCACGATTTATGAGAACACTTATACTGTCAAATCGTTACGAAGAATATTAAGGCATTGTGTTCCAAACTCCGTTACAACCTTGTCTTTAATTAATCCATTCCGTTGCGCCTGCTGACGTTTCCGGGAAAGGCCTGACCTGTACAGTGCATACGAAGCGTAGTAATTGTTAACAGTTTAGGTAGAAATTTCAACCTTTTTTGGAGTTAAGGGTTGTTACGTTTCAACCATCTTCGATGTCTTAAACAGTACACCTTCAACCAGGTTAAACATTACACCTCAATGAATAGATGAATTTTGCACTTATTAGGTTTATAAATAAATGTAAGCGTTGGAACACAAAAATGATACATTTTAACGAAGAAAGTTTGACATATACACATCGTTCTTAACTTTGTTCGTAACTCACATGACTCAACTGGGACTTGAGCCCGAGAACTTTCCATTTGGAACCAAGCTCCACGTAGACATTCGGGAACCGCTGCCTTCCTGAAACCTCTCGAGTATAGCTCAAGTCCATCCACTTGCGGCTAGATGATTTCCACCGGAGGGTGTACAATTAAACCTGATCTACTCCGACGTTCTTCCATATCCAAAACGGGTTGAAATCGACATCTTAGAAAACTGAGATCTCAGCCGAAAGGTGTCAGTTCTGAACCCAGTGGGCTGAAATAGTACTAATATATACAAAATTTAATCAAGCTGGACGACTTTAAACCAAACTATTACTGTTTCAAACCAAACCGTGCTATTTTTCATCTTTTGGGTTAAATTTCAACCGGTTGGGTGATGTTTTCAGCATTAAAATCGATTTAACCCCGTAAGGTTGGACAAATTTCGACACTTTTTTTACAACAGGGTTAAAAAATGTTCAGTGAAATCACCAATGGAGTCTGCGCATGCGCAGTGATGGCTGCGATGATCCAGCGCTTGTTATTCCTTTCATCTTTTTGACGTATCGGGTGACGCCAGCAGTCGCAACGGGATTGTTTATGACGAAGAATGTCTTTGTAACTTACAAGGAATGTGAAAAAGAAATACAAGTTAAATAGTTTTTTTAATGGTTCGTTATACATAGCCTTAATATTGATTGAAATAAGAACAGGTTTTCTTCGTGACCTTCAGTAGTGTACGCTAAAATAATCATCGTCACTTTGTGTCACTCCTCGTCACAACAACCTGAACAACCCTTACAACAATCCGAAAAAGGAATACGTCGTCACGTTTATTTTTATTTTGCCCAAACAGCTAGAATAAGTATGTCTTCTTGATGATTCATTCGTCACGAATATATAGAGACGTGGCGAATAAACGTAGTAAAGTGACGACATAGATCAATGAACACAGCTTTCTCGTCATGTGACCAAAAACTTTGACAGCGTGTACTCGCTCGACTCCTGCGCTCTGCGCTACTACAATCTTGCGAAGAAACTATCTTTTTATAACGAACAATATTCAGGCTTTGTATCACAAACTTTGTTACCATATGTTCTTTACATTGAAATGATTTTCTTTATAAATTCCAAGGAATTTCTTCGGAAAATAAAATACCTTCGTAACACAAAGCCGCAACTCTGTAACGATTTCAAAGTGTGGGTTGTGGCTCCGTGGTGGCCCAGCAAAAATAAATGTAATGTACCAATATTCTTGTGGAGTACACCCTCAATTCTCATTATTGTTATTAAGTTATTATTGTTTTTAAGTTATTATTGTTATTAAGCTATGGTTCCCCGTAGATCTTTTGCCACGAGCGTACCCAGTCAGAAATTGATAATCGATTTGACGTCGTTTCGATGTTAAGGTCGACACGAACTTCGAAGTCGATCAGAAAATGTCACAGATCTCGAAGTCGAAATCGATGTCGAAATGGTCGACAGCGCTTCTGAAGCGCATTTTCAATGGCCTAACCTAACCTCATGTGCTAGAATACTAGTCTACATGCCTTGTAACTAGTTATTAGTTTAAAAAAATATGATTTTTTTTTTAAACAGAAATGGTTTGATACTGATGGCAGTCGCCAGAAACATCGTTAAAATACTACGAGCAAACGTTGGCATGCGTTTTTTTGGAACTGGAAGGGTCATTGTTTGAATCACACTTCTTAACGTGCAGACGTGCGATGTAGTGACTGAGAGCTCGGACTAAGTCGTAAAGTCTGTTGGCAGACTCGTAGGCGCGGATACGGTCGTTTGAATTGCAGGCGAGGGGAGAGGAGTCTGACAAAAGATTTCCATTCTGTTCGAAACTTTTGGATTTAGTGTTTCCAGTGTTTCTGATGTTCAAATCACAGTAATAATTTTAGGTTGTGGCTGTGAGGAGCTTTACGATTCACAGCTCTGGAATGTTATTTCATCAAAGTCGAATCGGCCAAAATATCGAGTCGATAGGTCTTTGATTCCATCGACTTCGCAACGACATCGAATCGATGATTATTTTTGACTGAGACGGCATTGAGGGTGTACTATGAAATGTGCATATTTATAGCAAGCATTAAATATTGAGGCCTCGTTGATTCTTCCTTACATGCCAATATACACGTCGTAATTATGTCACGTTCACCCGGTGGCATCCAGACGCCCAGCAGGTTGTAGATTGACGGGAAAATTGGAGCCTGGAATCAGAATTGCCGTCTGTGTCTTTACCGGTATTTTGTTAAAATTTTATTGAGAAATGTCGAAGGACTTCTGCAGTTCATTTTGAAAGACCGTACCTAAATCTGAACCGCATAATTTAGCACACACAGAAAAATGTTTTCTTCGATCAAGGTTAGACTGACCATAAAAACTCTAGTCTTGAACTTACCAAGGTTACCGACTTTAATCCAAACTGCTTTGAATCTTCCTGCATGACTATTGCCTTGAGGGAAGTCCATTAACCTTGTTAAGTTCAAGGCTAAGACTACGTTTTTCTGGGTACAAGACGACGTCGCACACTGATCATGCTCCCACATGTTCCGAAAGTACGAAACGGAGCCAAAGTCAACCGCCCTCCTACGACCACACGCAATGGCCGGTCTTACAAAAGCGCAAAATAACACTATGCGCGAAATGCTCTCGACACGGTCTGAGATTTAGCATTGCTGCTTCGAACCCAATAGGTAAGTGCAATCGCATGCGATGCCTCCCTTCGTTTTGTAATCCTAGCCTATTGGGTAACTGAAGTTTTCCTCTATTAAGGGGGGATAGTCTTGAGAAGTCCTTTTCGGTGTGGCCTCCCGGCACCACGGCAATTTCTCAGTCGAGCGTTATCGGGGGAGCTCAACCTGAGAGAGTCCTTGGATGAGGCGGTTGGTAAACACGGCCTTCCACCCGGCGTACTCGGCGCACAGCGGCAGCAGCAGGGTGGTGGTCGAGGTGGTGACGAGGGCGCCAGCCAGGAGGCGAGACCCTCCCACATGCTGGGCCAGCACGCCGCCCGGAATCTGGCACACAAAGTACCCCACGAAGAAGGCGCTCAGCAAAGCTCCGCGCACCGGCTCGTCCCAATCGAAAACCTGCGTGTGCAACAAATATTGTAAAAATGCTGTGAACTCATGTACCACTTCGTTGCCCGCGGGAGTAGGTTTTTAGAACATCTGAATAGCATAGTGTATTCAAAATTTCCAATCATAAGGTTTGCACGTTTATCGTTTTCGCATATCTTCAGGCTGCAATGGCACTGACAGAAGAGGAGGTACCAAATTAATTGCAATATCGATTGAATTCTCCTGGAACACATGCTTTAGGGGTGCGCAACTCGAGACCGTCCTGTACACATTTTGAAAGAATCAACCACAATCGAAGATTCATAATCCTCAAAACTATAGTGTGCTACACTAGGACTGAAACGACTGTATAAAGGACTTATATGAACTAAAACTTCGAATTTTCTATAAATTAGTTGCAAAAATGGGCTTAATCAACACATTAGTGCACGCTTTGAGGCAGAGTTGTGAACCCCTCGCACATGCCATGTCTTAGGCCGTGCACTTGTTTGGAGAAGTGTTTGGCAGATATACGACCCAGCAATAACATGCCCCTAAACTTTTTGCAATAAAACAGTCACGGGGTGAAACGGAGTAGCCTTATTCTTTTTGTCTTTTCTTTTTCGAACTGCTTACTGGACCTATTCTTTCTTCTGTCGTCGATGCTGGCGGGGGTACCATCGCCACTATGGCTAGGCTCATGTTGGCTCGCAACGCGTAGGCCAACAGACAGCAAAGCGCCATGAGGAAGGCCTGCAGGTGACGCACACCCAGCAACTTTCCTGAAACATTCGAGCAAGTGGTGGCCGTTCTAGACATGTAGCTATCTGACCCGCGTAAGACATTTCTCACGTGATCGCGACACACCATCCAACCCAAATACCAAAATTAAATCAGCAATCGACCGATAAATACTGGCGAGATCAAAGCACTTCATCTATTTTATTTAGGAATGTTCATCAGATGACTATAAACTGTTCTCTTTGCAAACGATTCAGGAGCACTGCAAAGAACGCATTGCTTGCACGCAAATCGGGACTAATGCAAACACATGACGCCGAAATAAAAATTCAAACCCATGCAGATGGAAATATCTATGTTAACCGGAGATGTTAAGAGACTACCTGGACTACAGAAAACCCCAGCCGGCAGGAAGTTTTTCCCAGCTCTTCTATAGAACTGGCCGAAATTAGCTATGTGATATCACTGGTTCAGCTGCACAGATAAATATCCAAAACGGGTCATTCAATGTGTTGTGCGTGCACTCTTAACGAGGCAGTGATTGTAAGCTTGTGAAAACCAAAGTGGATTTATAATGCGAATGCGGGTTCTTCGCATTATAAACAACCCATTGCGACATCAAAGACAATTGAGTGCATAAGTGTGCAAATCGTTGCGTGGTATCGGCGGAAAACTATTGATGCCGCATGCGAGAAATTGCATGTACAAGTAGTCGACCATGACTCTAGCACAGCCTTTGCCCTCCAACGGTGTGACGACTGCTGAAGCGATGCTGGCCGCACACGTTCTTTTTAAAAGAAAAAAAATATTCAAATTCCAGTCCATATCTTTGTTTCCATCGGCCTGATCTATTTGAGATATACTGTAACACATAGCGTCCTTTAAACCTCTAAGCGTACGACGGTCTGGCTTTGTGTTTGGTCGTCTTTTAAGAAGAGGACAAAACTAATAAAATAATCGCAAACCTTGTCCCCATTCTTTTAGAACGTATGTGTATTTCCCGGTGTCGACAAATAGCGTAGTACACTGCACAAGTATGGAGCATATGCAACTGTGCGTCGTCTGGTTTAGACATGCTAAGGAAAGGCGGTAGATACATTTCGTCCCATCTGAAGGCGGCCAGAGAATCGCTTCATGCGATGCCTACTGTGTTACCAGCCACCGATTCATATGACCCTAAATTGATTCCTTTCCAATGTCAAGTTAACTCACACACTCACTTGGTGGGGCGATGCGAACATTATTCTTCTTTGTGTCCATGGTGGCCGTTTTTCACGTGCAGTGCGGCAGGACCTTGCTCGCGTTTCCGTGCAGCCGGTAGACTGATAAGGAGCTTGGTTTAACGTCTAGGCGGTACCTACGGGATGTGCCGTCGCACACGCGCCGTCTGTGCACTATGGCGGGGTGGCGTGAACGTGAGACTTTGTCAGCTCGCAGCTCGTTCTCTCTGATAACGTCAGAGCCGATTTAATTAAGCGGTAGACTAGGAGTCGGGAAGGCAATACGGAGGACACGGAGTTGGGTTTCAGCGAGGGTTGAAAGGACTGCACTGCCAAGTGGCACCCTTAATGCATCCTTACATTAAGCAGCGTTTTCATAACACTGTAAATGAAAACGGGAGGAAATCGTAGGAACATTTTAGAGAGATTTCGAGTCGTTAAAGCCACGAATCGCGGTGAAGTTAAATGTACCAGAGTGATCACACGATAGTTTGCATTTTAGACCAAATCAGTTTTAAATTCGACTTGATCTTTTGGCGCTGATTGGCTTTTTAGTGTGTCAAGGATGCACCACGATACATGGCCACGAAAGATTTGATATTTCAAAATTCGCCCCTATGAATCCCCTGTGAAATGAATCGAAAATCCACCTTTCCACACGATTTCGTTTCCCGTTCGGCTACTGGCTGACCATGACTGATTATAGGATTTTTACACCACAAGGTACAGAGGGCGACAGAGGTTCGTAGCAAGGAAATTTTGGCCGTCGAAAAAGTTTAATGCGGGAACTGGTTTGCTGTCAAATACGGACATGGTGGTAACTCCATATATTTCTACTCTTAGGGCACAGTAGAGACATTTCGTTCTGGTTATGTTATAAACATTTCTTGTGCGGCTTTTGGTGTAGTGTTCCTTACGTGTCATGAGCAGGACCATCATTGCCAGCCTTCACTTCCGTAAAAAAAAAAAGAAACCAAAGCGCTGCAAACAGGGCGTTGTGTAAACTCCGTGGACACGCGAAAAAAAAAATTGTTACAGACTTCGACCTGTTGTGAGTGAGCAGGATCGTCAGGCGGCTTAGAGCTAAAGTTGTGACCTCCAGGGCGCATTTTAACCTCCCATCTCCTGCCATCTGTTGCCACCATCCTTACGCACAACCGGGCACCAGGGCCAGGGAGTGAAAACTGAACGAAACGATGTCGAAAGTCGAAGAAAACAGGCCGTTTTGTTTAAACAAAACTAATATAGAAACGAAAGTATTTCGTTCCGCAAACAAAACGAAACTAAAAACTAAATAGCCGTGAACGAAATATTTAAACAAAGGAACAAAGAGCAAGTTTTCGTTATGTTGTTTCTCTGTAATTTTTAAGTTTCATTTCTGCAAACAAAACGAAAGTTAAAACGAGACAGTCGTGAACGAAACTTTTATACGAAAGGACAATGAGCAAATTTTCGTTCTGTCTTTTCAGTGTTATTTTTCGGTTTTGTTTCGCTCGCACCCCTCCCCCCCCCCCCCCCCCCCAATAAAAAAAAAAACGAAACGAAATGGAGCACAACGAAAGACTAAATTGAGCCCTCTTTGGTCAAGGAGGTTCGGTTGCACCCAGAGAAACAGATTCTTAGGCTAAAAGCATTCAAGAATATTTTCTTGAATCAAGCCAATCTTAGAGTTAATTCAAGAAATAGTCTTGGATCAAGAATGCTATTCTTGAATGCTTTAAGAATACGCTGTTCAAGGCTTGAATCAAGTATTCGTTTCTCTGGGTGTGTCTATACCAGTCATACTCGCTAGACCTAGTGTATGTGGCTGATTGCAGGCCTTTTTTTTTTACCCCCTCTCGCTTTAACCGTGGCCTGCGCAGTAAGGATCGTGATTATTGACTGCCCCCCCCCCCCCCCCCTCTAAATTGGTCTCGTAGTTTGAAAGACGCGATCAAGAAAGTTAAGCAAAATATTGGAATTAACTCGCCGTTCTCGTTTTGGTCCCGCCCTGGACACTATGGCGGCATCCTGGAAATGACGCCCCCTGAGTTACTCTGGACAACTGCTACCATGTCCGATACGCTAATCAGAAACAGTGGCTGATTATTATTTTCGACGACGTGAGTGGCCTCGAACTTTCGCCGACACCCTGGGCTGGGCCTCGGGGTCGTCCGCTCTCAAGAAACGTGGCCCGACTAATCCCTACGCTGATGGGCCGGTGGATACAGGCGGACAGGACAGCCACGGACAGAGCCCCAGCCTTGTCCTAAGGACATCCCGAGGAGTGTGTGTCCGGAATATGAAACATGACGGACACGCGCGAAGGCGTCCACAGAGGTCCACCCTGCCCTCAGTGGGGCGTCCGCGTCCGCGGCCGTCCAGGAGGCATCCGCAGCCCGTCCGTGTCCGCGGACGTCCAGGAGGCATCCGCAGCCCGTCCGTGTCCGCGGACGTCCAGGAGGCATCCGCAGCCCGTCCGTGTCCGCGGACGTCCGGCCTAGCAGGCCGCGTCCGGCCTAGCAGGCCGGAGGGCGTCCGCAGGCCGTCCGCGTCCGGAGCCGTCCGGGAGGCGTCCGCAGCCCGTCCGTATCCGTGGACGTCCAGCCCGGCCGTCCGGGAGCCCCGTACAAAAAACGGTAGATCAGCGATGTCTCGAGAATGTCTCTACCGGAGACACTTTGAGACTGACTCGGACCTATCACGCAGACAGTTTCGAGACAACGCAAAGTGTCTCAGGGCGGTATCAGCGATGTCTTCATTTGCCGTCTGTGGAGACAACGACGAGAGTATTTGTAGACTTTCTGCAGACATTCACCAGACAACCAAGAGTCGTGCTGGAGACACGCTCGAGTCAGAGCGGAGACATCGTCAAGACATCCGCGAGACGTCCATAAGCCATCCCGCAGACACCGTTTAGACATCCTGTAGACATCCAGGAGACAATCGCGAGACTTTCCCAAGACACGGGTAGGACCAGGGGGTAGCAACGACCGGGGTCAGGCTGGGTCTATCCCTTGCCCACGGCTGGGAGGGGGAAAGATGAGGGTTGCTGGTTTTCGGATGAAAATATAAACGTTTATACAAATCATCCACCTACATGTTTCTAGCCTATACAAAGCGAAATTTTCCGGACAATCGGTAATTGCGGGCAGTTTTGCTCAATACTTTACCGTTTCGCCGATTCCGAACGATTAAAGTGAGCTTCCGTACGGAAGCAAACGGCAGCACCTTCGACCGACCGTCTTTCTGACGACTATGCTCCAAAACTATGAAAAATTTCGCAACGAGTGACATACCAAAAAAAAAAAAAAGGTAATTTCCGGAACTGTCGTAATAACGCGCCAACTCAACCGTAGGAAGAAACACATTCCGTTACGTTTAATCGAAAGCTGAAATACGTGCAGTACGTCGCCGCCATGTTGGATTCGGAGCCTAGCCTCGCGCCAGGGCCCGACCCGAACCCGACTCGGTGTACAATCGTCTGCTCCTCCGCTTGTCCGCCGCTTGCCGCTTCCGTATTATTGTTATTCGTGACGCTGTTGTATGGTTCTGGGTGAGTGTTGACGTCGTATTTTCCTCGTTCTATTGTGATTTACGCATTAACACAGTCGTTTGCCTAGTCGTAGCTGTCGATCGGAAAAAGGGCCGATTTCAGAAACGTAGGAAACGAGTGTTTACTGTCGTAGTGATATGCAAACGACAACAAGCCTACTGGCTCGTGTCTAACCTAAACATCGCTTTTCTTTTGAGCTGAATCCAGTGAATCACGTTCAAACTGGAGGAGTCTGCAAGTGAAACCGTGAGTAAAGCGTATTTTTTGCCAGCATCAACATGTTTTCTTCCGGTGTAGGCGATTCTTCTCAACAGCAACAGTCCTTCAACTAACATTCATGTTCTTTTTGTTTTCTATAGGAGGAGCCTTTGGCAAACAGAAAACCAAAGCGTCACAAATCTCACAGAAGGATTGGCCCACGGCGAAAGATGCCTTCATATCCTATGCAGGATACTCTTGACACAATATCATTCAACATTGTTAATGAAATTGCAACAGTGAGTTCACATGTTCATTAAACCTGTGTACTTGTCATAGGGTTACTTTATCTTTCTGTAATTTTTCTTTTACTTTTATTTCAAGGATCATGATTATTGTGCAAGCAGGCCTGAGGACGTGTCAATCATATCTGATGATGTATATTCAGATGTTACATCTGAAGTGACAGAATGGTCAACAGTTCATGACGAGGTCTGTAGAAACTATCTGAAATCCAGTTATAGTTGTATTGATAATGGGATTGTTTTGATGATCATATATTTGTTTGTCTTTTTTGACCATTAGGAAAGCTCCCAATATGAAGGGTCTGTTGATATCAACGAGGAAGGAGTTGATGTCGAAGTGGATGTTGTAGTGGAAGTTCAAAATCCATCACACAATGAAGAACCCACAACAGAGCCACAGCCATCCACCTCAGCTGCAGTAGTAGATCCTTCTCCTTCAGTGACAGAGGTATTTTTGTAATAATTGTATTTATTTACTTAACTTTATTTTTTATTATCTTCTTCAACCAAGACAGGGTTGAACAATTTTTCAGCACCTTAAGAAGAAAGAGGGGATGTCAAGGGGTATGGCGCCGTGACGCCATGTTGTCTGAACGGCAGGTCCCCTTACTCAGGGGCCTAAGCCATAGGCTGCCTTATTCAGGGCCTTATGTGTGTCTAGGTGTTTCTTGTATGATGGCAGGTCTCCTTGTTCAGGAGCCTAAGCCATAGGCTGCCTAAGCCTTGCGGCAGGTCGGCCTTACGTGTGAGTCGGCAGTGTAGGTGGATGGCAGGCGGCCTTTGCAGGTGCCTTACGCCAGGCTGCCTTAGCCTTGCGGCAGGTCGGCCTAAGAGGTCCGCCTAAGCTTTTGCAAGCAGGTCGGCCTAAAGGGTTCGTGCGTCCGAGCGGGGAGAGTCAGGAGACTGGTTCCAGCGTACGAGTGTATTTGCTCCACTGGCTCTGGCTCACCACCGGGACTGTCTCCAGTCCCCGAACCTGACTGCCGATCTATCGGAGATCGGTTCAATTTATACCCTAGGCGAGCCCGGGCTCGCTCGGCGACACCCCGTCCGCCGGGCGCTCGCCGGCTCCGCCGGGCGCTCGGTGGCGATTCGGCGACCCGAACCCTTTCGGTTGTGATCGGGGGTGTCGTCTGCTAGGTGCACCGGACTGCATGCAGGTGCAGTCACGGCCGCCTACCTGGCAGCGCGTTCGGCGCTACCAACGCGCCGGCAAGGTTGGCCACACTGGTGTGGCGGCGCGGCGGGTTTGAATCCCGCGGTAGGTTCCCTACTCTACCTTAGCATTACAGGGGAGATGACAATTCTTTAGGTGTAGATGATATCCTGAAGGCTAGAGTTAGACTTCATACTGTTGGCCAAATTGATTTTGCATCTACCAAAGGTAACACTGAAGTTCAGAAAAGCGGATGGAAGTGGATGATACACCTCTACCAGCTTTGAAGAGCAAACATAAATAATAATTAGTGCTGTTTGTTTCTTTGTTGGCTGAGCGATAGCGAAGCCCTTACCCCACTGGCCCAAAAATGTTTTGTCTGTTTGTCTGTGTGCGTGTCTGTCTGTCTGTCTGTCTGTCTGTCCGCGCGATTTCTCGAGAACGGTTCATCGTAGAGGGCTCAAATTTGGACCACAATCTCCTTGCATCATACCGGAGTCAACCTCACCTCGGGGGCATCCTACCTCAGGTGCTGCTGCAGGTGCCGGTTGACAAACCAGGGCCTTCTTGTGCAAGAACTGGATCAGGGGGGCTAACTTCTAAATCGTGCCGATTTTCAAACATGAACATGGCGACCTACCCCTTCTAAAATCACCCAAAGACCCAAGTCAAGATGGCGAAATCGACCCCAGGTGCTGCTGCAGGTGCTAGTGGTCAAAACGAGGCCTTCTTGGGCAGGAGCAGGAACAAATAGTAAAACTGCTAAACAAGCTGTATTTTGAGCTTAAAGATCGGAACCGACCCCGCTCAAAATACACTCAGAACTTCAATTACAATGCCAAAAACGACCCCAGGTGCTGCTGCAGGTGCGGGTTGGCAAAACTGGGCCTTCTTGTGCAGGAACTGGAACAGGAGGGCAAACTTCTAAACAAACCGTATATCAAACTTGAACATGGCGACTGACCTCTTCTAAAATCACCCAAAGACCCGAGTAAAGATGGCGAAGTCGACCCCAGGTGCTGCTGCCGGTGCTAGTGGTCAAAACAAGGCCTTCTTGTGCAGGAACTGGAACGGGAGGGCTAACTTCTAAATCGTGCCGATTTTCAAACTTGGACATGGCGAGCGACCCCTTCTATAATCACCCAAAGACCCGAGTAAAGATGCCGAAGTCGACCCCAGGTGCTGCTGCCGGTGCTAGTGGTCAAAACAAGGCCTTCTTAGGCAGGAGCAGGAACAAATAGAAAAACTGCTAAACAAGCTGTATTTTGAGGTTAAAGATCGGAACCGACCCCGCTTAAAATACAGTCAGAACTTCAAATACGATGCCGAAAAGGACCCCAGGTGCTGCTGCAGGTGCCGGTTGGCAAAACAGGGCCTTCTTGAGCACAAACTGGAAGATGTGGGCAAACTTTTAAATCGTGCAGAATTTTAAACTTCAACATGGCCACCGCCTCCATCTTAAGTCACCCCAAGACTCCATTCAACATGCCGAAATTAACCCCAGGTGATGCTGCAGGTGCCAGGGGTCAAAACAGGACCTTCTTGGGCAGGAACTGGAACGGGGGCCAAATTCTAAATCGTGCAGAATATCAAACTTAAACATGGCGAATGACCTCCTCTAAAATCACCCCAAGACTCCATTCAACATGCCGAAATCAACCCCAGGTGATGCTGCAGGTGCTAGGGGTCAAAACAGGGCCTTCTTGGGCAGGAACTGGAACGGGGTGCCAAATTCTAAATCGTGCAGAATGTCAAACTTTAATATGGCGACCGACCCCCTCTTAAATCACCCTAAGACCCCATTCAAAATGCCAAATTTGACCTTTAGGTACTGCTGCAGGTGCTGGGGGCCAAACCAGGGCATTCTTGAGCAGGAGCAGGAACAAAAGGAAAAACTGCTAAAAAAAAGCAGTATTTTGAACTTAAAGATGGGAACCGATAACGCTTAAAATACACTCAGGACCTCAATCACAATCCTGAAGAAGACCCCAGGTGCTGCTGATGGTGCCAGTTGTCAAAGCCGGGCCTCCTTGGACCGGAACCGGTTAGGCTAGGGTAGGTTAGGTTTGAGCAGCATTGAGTACGGTAGAGAAGTCCACAATGAGTAGCTGAAGTTGGAGTAGGCTAGGTCAGAGTAGGGTAGGTTAGTTTAGAGTAGGGTAGGCTAGGTTAGAGTAGGGAAGGGTAGGTAAGGTTGGAGTAGGCTAGGGTAAGTTAAGTTAGAGTTAAGCACGATTAAGTACGGTAGAGAAGTTCACAATACTGTGCGAGTAGGTACGTCCAGGGGTTAGGTTAGAAGCGTAGCGTCCCTCGCGCCCCAAGACCGGCGCCCGCAGGGCGCAGTACTGACTGATTAGCCCCGCAGGGTCCCACTCGCCCGGTGACAGCCGCCGGCAGGCCAAGGTAGGTGTACGCCAGGCGTGGAGGGGCGGAACAGTGGTTCGCGGTGAGCGAAGCCTGTTACGCCACGACGCGGTCTGGCGTACGCCTACCTTGTTTAGTATTATTGAGAGTATTATTTAAATAAGTGAGCTAGATGAAACAATTTTGAAAAAAGAACTGTTAATGTAGAAGTGATGTGGAAGGAACAAACAATCTAGATCATTCTTTGCGGCATGTTTAATAACTTAGTGCAGTTTAAGAAAACACCTCTCTATGTTAGCTTTACATTTTGAACAAGTTTTAAGGATAACTGTGAATTTAACACAATGTATTTGCCAACGGTTATATTATTTGTTATTTGAAAGAAAGTTCTTTAAAGTACAATTCTAGAGTGTTTTTTCTATACTTACGTTTTACGTCTATACGAACGTTTTGGAAGAGTAATAATATCACCAATAATTTTATCTCAACAGGAATAAACCTAATTTCTTTTTAAGTTAGTCCTGAGGGCAACCTTGTCTTTAATGTTGTGAGTACGATTCAGTTGAGCTTCTTCCAAAGTCTTTGATAAACGACAAAATGCTGATACCATAAGTTTCATTATATAGCCACAGTTTTCTTCCCCAAAATAATTGCCTGCAAGGGAGAACCATATTCCCATTATTGCTTCCTTAGTGTAAATCTTGGACATAACATCATCAGTTATACTGGTTATACTAACTACTTGCTGGCCTGAACTTGGCTTTCCACGGTTTTTAATTATACCCTCAACAAACAAAAAGAAATCACACACTTTTTCATGTATTGTAATGTTAGGGAGCGCTCTTAGGGTTATTCGTGCCTCACGGTTGGCACTGCCGAGCTGTATTGTCGCCCCTGGCTACGGTCCCAATAAACTGGCCACTCTGTGTCTGATTCCCGAACTGTGCGGATTATTCCTTAACTCGGCTCTTAACAGTAATGTTGTCCTCTGAATCACTGTTATACCATAAAGCAGAATTTAAAAATTGTTTTGAAGAAATGGTCTCATTCACAAAATTCTCCTTGAGACAGCTGCACAATGACTGCCACATCTTTGAGGATGAGGATGACTTCTTCTCGTACCCCTTCTTAAAAAAAGCTCGTAGAAAACTGCTCAGCACATTCCTAAATTCTTCTAGTTCTTCATTGTTGTAGGTTGGCAGTCCTGAAAGGGAACACGCCATTGGCTGACGAGCCTTGTCACGTGACTCGCCGCTAACCAATGAGAACACAGCACGAGTTCACGTGACCGAACGTCACTTCCGTCCTCTAAATAAATGCCATTCTATTACTGTCAACCCGTGTGTGTAGTCCTTTTACGTATCCAACTCCATCCACGAAACCACGAGTGCAAGACCAGTTTACAACATGGCGCAGTCATAAGGAAGGACCAGTGTAGCGATAATTAAAAGTTTCGACGAAGCCCAGTGTCGGTAATACGTATAGTAAGAACTGAAAAGTGGAAAAAAAAACGTGTGTCAGTGCTCAGTGAAAATGAACGATAGAGTTACGGTTCAGAGGCCGGGGCCGGTTCTCATGAAGACAGGGAACATCCAAGCGGCCTGGGAGCGGTTCAAGCAGAAGTTTGATTTCTACATCGTGGCCATTGGGCAGAAAAGAGCCACATCAGAAGTTAAATGTGCTATTATGATGGGAGAAGCGGGGGCTGAAGCTCTAGACGTCTATAACAGCTTCAAAGATAAGTTGATCACCTACAAGAAGGACGACGACGGCAATGATGTTGTAGATTCGGATAAGACCCATGACTATGAAGAAGTTGTCAAGATGTTTGATTCATACGCGGCTGAAAAGAAGTGCGTGACGGGATGTCGTGAGATCTTTAATGCAAGAAACCAGAAGTCGGGGGAAGGCTTCGCAAATTGGCTAACAGACCTAAGAAACCTCGTTAAGCAGTGCGAGTATGGCTCAATAGAAGACAGCATGCTGAAAGATCGCATCATCTGGGGCACGAGGGACAAGAAAGTGAGAGAAAGTCTTCGCGCAAAATCTAACATGTCCTTAAATGAAATCATCGACATTAGCAAAGCCGTGGAGGCCACAGCCCGTTACCCGGTCCATGACAGGGGAGAGTCAGAAATTGACACAGTGAAAATGGTTCACCAAAGGAACCGTGGGGTCAAAGGCCCAGCAGTAAATGGCAGGGTCTCAAAGTGTGGGGCAAACCGGAGAAACAACACGAGGCCGGGGAAACCTGCTGCCGGACCCTTGAAGCACGTGGAGAAGTACCTATGCAAAAAATGCAATAAGTGGCACGAGGCAGGGTGCTGCCCGGCGCATGGAAAACAGTGTTTCAGATGCAAAGGAATGAATCACTGGGGCACTGTGTGCACGAAACCGCTAGACTCCCAAACAAGGCCCGCCAGCAGACAAGGGAAGAGGAAGGCATCAGTAGACGCTGTCGAAACAGTGACTATGGACCTCGATGAGGAAAAGGCATTGCTTCAGGGAGGATGGTCCTCGCCTCCTTCTAACTCAAAGGTAAGAGAAGTGCACGTGGTAGGCTCTATCCCTGACCTACCTGTCAAAAGAGTACGCAAGGAGTACACTGAAAATTTGAGACTGGATCGAAAATATTTTGTGAAATTTAAATTAGATCCAGGATCTGAGGTAAATGTCTTGCCATTGAAAGTGTTTAATTTATTCACAAATAAGTATCGGGTGCTACCAACTGACATCAGGCTTAAGGCCTTTGGTAATGTGTTGAGCACTCCGGTAGGGCAAGTACAACTCCTAACAGAAACCCCTTATGGTGATGAAATGATCTGTACATTTTATCTAACCAGTAACGAACTCAGACCAATATTAGGTATTGAAGCCTGTGACCTGTTGAATCTGGTGAAACGAGTAGAGCATCCAGAGCAGAGTATTGATTCTGTGTTTGCTTTGCCACTCGAATTGCCAGCAACTAAGGAAAAGTTTATTTTCGGTTTCGGCTTTTGAATCCGAGCCGAGCAGAGGCCCTTGGCCGAGCCCGAGCGATCGAAGGCGAGGCCAGTCGAGTGCAGGCGGAGAGAGAGAGGACTCTGTTTTTGTTTTAATGGCCGGCGGGCTCGCTGAGCCGTAGTGGCCAGAGTGCAGGCGGAGCCGAGCGCCAGTGTTGCCACATGCTACCAACCCTAAACCGCGAAAACGAAAAATTAAACCGCAAAAATTTTACCTTTTTGGATAGCCGATTGGGCTATTTTGGGCTACTTTGTCGTGCTTTTTGCCCACATTTCATCCTTCAAAATAGCCCAATTCGCGGTTTATAGCCCAATCTGGCAACACTGCCGAGCGCCGACGCCGAGCCGGCGGCATGCAGGACAACCCGAGCCCGACGACCCGAGCAGTGTGCGACGGACTCAAACCCGACACCTTAAACTTATGTTATTCTAAGGCGTGCTCAAAACAGCAGCTCTCTCATAACAGCAGGGCGGCATGATCGTGGGGGCCTGCTGTTCGTGAGCACCGCACGAGGACCCAACCTCCTAACCTAGCCGAGCCCAAGCCAACCTAGCCTACCAACCTGCTGTTTTGAAGGACCTGCTGTTTTGCTGCGATCCCGTTATTTTCTAGTTTGCTAATTTTTAGATTTGTGTAATTTTTGAGGTATCATCCGCTAAAAAAGAATTCCTTCACTGTCCCCTACAGCACTTTTTTATGTCGCAGTGTGCGTTGAGTACCAGCGACAGATCTGCTCGGGTAAAGTCGAGAGGAAAGACAGAGACGAAGGTGGAGGCGGAGGTGGAGCCTTCTTCCAAAAAGCAGATCTTCTAGAATATCCTCACATGGTAATGAATATTCAAAGCTATTACACTCTTGGCATTCGACATCGTTACTTGGCTTTGCGTGGCGGACCATCGCAAGCCACGGCCGCGTTGCGTTGCGAGCCACCAACCAAGCGCAGACCAATGCGAATAAAGAGCCAAGTTCGCAAAAATAGGTCTCCTCAATGAACAAGGGACGATTCAAAAATAAATCGGATTTGATGGGATCACATGCCCAATTGTGGACTGTAGCAGATTGGTTACGTCTGCTTTTGTTAAATGAACTGGAAATATTTTAAAAGTATATTGGTACAATTGTTTAAGATTCACCCCCTACTCCGTGCGATGCCAAAATGTCATTTTGTAACAATAAGCAGCACTGCTGAGATGATTTACATTGTGATAATTTCTATTTTGTTACCAAGGTTTCAATTACATTGTATGATACAAAAGATGTAAAGTATAATGAAGGAAAAACGGTATTTAATACTGTTTAACTGACCATCAATTCCTAAAGTTGGCACCACACAGCACAACCGCCGCATAGCTCCGCCCATTTTTGCGGCGCCATCTAGCAACAGTTAAATGAAACTGAATGCAGAATGTGCCAACAACGACACTTGCTGTGAGGAGAATAATAAAAAAGTAGAATTGTCGATGCAGAGAGCACCTCGCTCCACTCGGGCTCAAAAAGTGCCAGTCAACTGGAAGGCAGATTTGATATTGCTGCTGTAGATTTAACTCCGAAAGAACTACATGTGCAGTGCACATCTTCTCTGTAAATCCTGAGTGTCCCCAAGGGGTCCGTCACTCATGTAATCTCTCGTACACCTAAAAGTAATCTTATGTAATCTTCATGTAATCGTAGGTAATCTTTGTAATCCATGTAATCTCATTTAATCTGTGTAATCTCATTTAATCTGTGTAATCTCATTTAATCTGTGTAATCTCATGTAATCGCATGTAATCTCATGTAATCTTTTGTAATCTTCGGTTGGAAAGATAACACAAAGGTATGTTTTAATCATCATGTATTTACGGAAAAGAAGCCTAAGGTGGCCAAGCTCACATTCAATTTCTCATCCACAACAAGGGGGCGAGGCATAGTAGCCACATAGGACTTTTTCAGGTCAACAAAGTCTTGCGCAGATTCTGCAGCGTGAATGAGCTCGCCGAAGTCATTGATCTCGTACCAGTCGCACAGAACGGCGACCTTACGTTTCCCGTCAATCTGTGCGGTTGTCAAGGCATAAGCCGTCGGCGCAGTCAGGTAGCGGAAGGTGATGACTCTTCCTGCCATCTTCTTCTTCCCCAGCTTGAAGATAGCCCAGTCACCGGCGGAGACAACATGCTCAACTGACGGACGACGCGCATCACCTGCTTGCGCTACTTGTGGTGCAAGGCTTACCACGCCCGGCATCGGAGCTTTCACCCGCTCGCATCGGCTTGCACTCTGGTTGAGAAGGGGCTTTCTGTTTGTCAGCGACCACAGAAGGGTCCTCTTCCTGACGACAACTTTCTTCCCATCGGTACCAGCAACTGTAACGAACGGACTATCGGGATGGAGGTCAACACCCTGGTGGGCCTTGAGTCCGACGGCACCAGAGGAGATGATGCAGAGATCTTCGTCGATGTCTTTTGCCACCTCCAAAACCTCTTGTGCAGTTGACACGTCGGGGGCTCGGACGGGAGCAGAAATCTCGATGGGGGTCTCTTCCACCTCAAGACGGACTGCATCGTCCTCTGTCCACAGCCAGCCTTCAAACATCGGGTCAGAGAAGTCGATGAACGCATTCGCACTGTACTCCGGCATGTTCATTTCAAGATCTCCTGCAATCTTAAGAGCATCTTGGCGAGCTTCTTCGACAGCCATGAGAATCTCAGCGTCCGTTGGGAATGATTCAAAGCTGCTGTTTTCACTGTCCAACACCATGACGCGCGCTTTGAGCGAGGGAAACAAAAATTTTCCTGAAGTTTGACAGGTATCTCATTTAACATGTCAACACGTTTGCATCTGTGCAAAAAATCAAGGACAGTGCAATTGACTGCAGTGTGGCTTGTGCTTGTTAAAGCCCTGATCAGGCGAAAAAAGCACTCGCACATTTGACTGCTAAATTTCCAGATGCAGAACGCGCTGCAGGGTGCACCACTGTCACGGAGGTGACGCAGCAATTGGATGAGGACGTGCGAATCTACCTCGAAGCAGTGGTACGCATTCAGGGTAACAAAACAATCCCTCACTGGAAAATTGTTTTCCAGAAGCCATTGCCTCCAAATGCGCAAGAAAAAGTTACTCCTCCAGCTGGTACGGACACGTTCAAGTGGTGTGAGAGAACGGTCCAGAAATGCATCAATTGTATCTCTCATTATCTTAAGGAAGGCAATTGTTCCTTGACTCTCAGGGACAGTACAGTCAATTTGTTCAATCACATTTCTACTGCAAATCTTTTCAGCTGTTCGATAATTCATTTTGTCTCTGAGGTCAATGTCACGCTCTGTCAGGCCATGTAAATCTTTGGTGTTCTCCTTCACTAGAATACGCAGGTGGGAACTGGAGGCAGTGTATTTTCCCATCGGCAAGTGGATGTTTGGTTTGGTAAGCCGACTCTTTAATTTAGCGACAAGATGGACATAATCCTGCATAGCAAAGTTTGTCTGCTTACCACTGATGTCAGCATGAAACCAGTCCGCCCATTCGGGTGGGTTTTTCACATTTTCAGGAAAAGTTATAAGTCTCATTGCCTTCAGAAATTTTTCGTCACCATCAGACGAAAAGCCTAGGATAATGATATTATACTTTCTGGCTTCTTTTACAATCCATTCCCACCTTTTCAGAATATCTGTATGAGTGAACTTGCCATTGGTTCCTGCTATCATCAAACAAAAAGGGGTGGATTTGTCATTCACTGGCTGCGCCATCATGCAATGAATACTACCAGCCACCACTTGTTTTTGAATTATTTCTTTTATGGCTCTTGCTGATGTGGCTTTGAATACATTCATCCGAGGAGTGCCATTTTCAGACAAGGGCAAAACAAGTCCCACCAAAAGGTTTGAATCTGGATCATATTCCACACAATCAATGCCTCTGGTAGAATCCTCAGCAAACCATACCTGCAGGGATTAAAAAAATAAGATATTTGTAATGTAATCTGTTTGTGTTGACTGTGCCTATTTATTTAAAAAAACACAACCGAAAAAACAGCAGTGCGCCTGCGAAGCACTGCACAGGCAACCCAACGCACTCCCTATGCCCCCTGAGTGCATGGGGTAGTGCCATTGGAAAGGGGAAATACTCCATACATCAGAGCAAGCACCTAAATTAGTAAATGCTATTTTTTATGTAATGTGGCATCCTGGCTGAAATAGCACTGTATTCTCCTCAAGAAGACTTAAGAAAGAAATGGACTCCCCTACTTATTTCTCTATTTGATATATTGTGCAGTGCAAAAGTATTCGACGTTTTAAGAAAAAAATTCTTAGTATAATTTTTTTTCTTTTTTTTTTGCCAGAAACCAGTATTCCTATCACTCATAACATAAACTTATTTATACTCACTGTATTGGGTTCCTGATTTTTTTCAATTTTTTGTGATAACTCTTGAAAACGAAACTCTCCTTCTCGAATGGAAGAAGTAGTGGTTTTCATGTGTCTCTCAACAGTAGAAATGGATGGCACACACCCCTTCAAGTTTGCATGGAAGGTCTCGTATGAAAATCTCCCAGCAGTAACAAATAAGTAATCTGAAAAACTTTTCAGCTCCTCTTCTGTGTACCGTTCTCCTCCTTTTTTCTTTGACAAATTTGAATTAACAGTGCGCACCATAACTTTGAGAAAATGAGGAGCTTCAGGAGAAACTGTAAGTTCTGCCCGAGACTGAAGTTGAGATATCGTATCCAGACACATGCTCATTCTTTTTCCTAGTTTCTTGTTTTCTTCCATTGCCATTTCTAACTCATTGAGTACAGGAAAGTAATTTACTATCTTTCCTACACCCTGTGCTGCTATTTCAAGCTTTCTCTTTTTACGATCAGTACGACTCCATGTGCTATTAAGTCTAGTATTGACTAGGTTTCCTATGAAAAAGAATGCAGAGAATAATTTATATAAATCTTTATTCTGGACATAAATAATGACCAAAAATTTATCATGAGATTGTTTAAGAAAAAAAAAATTCAACATAAACTAAAAGTACAAAATATCTTCACTAATATCATGCACAATGTTACACAAGTGAAGAACTATTTTCTTAGATAACAAAACACTCAACTGTCTGTACCTTTACCACATTTACCCTTCTTGTTTGGACAAGACAAGTCAGAACTACAATTTTCATCAATATTGTTATTTTCATAATCCTCTAATTGGTTTGGTCGACGCTTCCTTCCATCACGCTGCATTGAATCAAAAATATCGTCGTCATCTTCGGAGGTGTCAGCAGAATGGTGGACTTGAACTAATACTTCACTGGGGTTGTCTGGATTGTTGTCGAAGTCAGATGTTTGGCCCCCACAGACACTTGTTCTTTTCATCATGTCAACAACATTTTTCTGGCTACTGTTACATTTTTTCCCCCATGGATTAGTTCACAGTGTCTGGTGAAGTTAATTATATTTGTCCACCTGTTATGTGTCTTCCTCAATTTTATATCTTTACTACAAACACTACATGTCACTGTAGCTGACTCCATGTCTTTATTTACTACTAGTTTCTTCACAGCACCTTTTGCAAACTTGATATCCAATAACTTGCTGTCTTCTAATCTCTTCACTATCAGATGATCAAGTTTTTCACATTCTGCTAAATATTTATCACTTGAGTCAGAGGCAGCTGCTGAGCAAACAACTGACTTATCAGATGACTTGTACATAAATTTCTGTTTGTCTTTTCCTTTTAAAATATCATTGGCAGCCCCACTAATTTTAGAGAGAAGTATCTTATGACCAGGTGCTAAACGGAACTTCTTGGGATTGGTAATGCTTCCAAAATATTTGGGATAGTCTGTAATTTCTACCATGTCAGGTACATCATTCTGAGCAAAGTTCTCAATCTGCTCAATGACACTCTTGCCATTGACGGATTGTTTTGCATCCATTATTCCACTCAGAGAGTGAATATTGTCGAAGCCAAGGATCTGCAATAGATTCATGAGACTTTCAGGGATTGAGATATTGAGACATTGTCGTATCTGAGCCCAACAATCTTCAACCTTCTGCAAAAGACAAAAAATAAATAAAAAACAACATAAAGGCTTAATAATTTAAATATTTATGTTTATTTTATTCATGTTATAAATAATATTGATTAGGCATACCTCATTTGCCTCCTTTTCTAGTGGGAGTCGTTCAACGGCTACTCTCTCCTCCCTCATAATTTCGAGCTCTTGTTGAAGCCTCTCAATTTCTTTCTTGGCGTACTCAATAGGGCTGTTGCAGGTCTGAGTCTGCCCGTCACCATAGCTCTGAAAAGAACAAAAAATAACACTGCAGTATTTTTTTTGCAATGTGTGAGCCCGTATTTTGGAGAGAAGAATGTAATACATACTTCGTCCCCATCCTTTTGAATGTCATCAAGATTCGGTTCGAGTTGCTTGGTGGTCATGACTTCACCCTTTCGTCAAAACACTGTGGACAGAATCAAAACACTGTGGACAGAAATTAGTGTTAGAAACAGGGTTAAAAAAAAACAACAAAAAAACAATCCAAACCATATGTGAGTCCTGGTGATGCCACATTTTACATGAATGTGGAAAACGGTTCATAGCTGTGTAATTTTTTGTAACAAATTGGTATCAGGTTCTATACAGTAACTACGCAATTTTTGAGAATCGTCAACTACATATGAAATATGACTTGGAGTTGCCTGAGTAAGTCAACTTCATGTCCCATCCCCCTCGTCACTTCTTAGTAAACTTTACTTTGTTGGGCTCGTTGTAGGTTAGGTTGCAGCCCTGAAAATTGCCGCGGTCCCACAAACTTTGCGAGCAAGCAACTACCATCCATTTGGGGGAGAAATCGGTGCACTAGAACTGATTTAATTTTCTTTCACATTCACCGAGGTGTCGATTTAATCGGTTCAGTCAGATTGTCATAAGTTGCCTTGTTTGGTTTGGCAGACCAATACCCCGGTCTTACCAGCGTACGTTCCAACACCGGTGACGATGTCAATCATGGCAATACCTCAAATCAAATCATCATCATAACGTGAGAATCATTAACACTTACCTGTCACACATGGGTATACGTGGGGGCGAGTCAGTTCACTTGCTAGCCGGTTTACTGTTTTGCCGCGTAAGCCGCTGCGTTCACAGCAGGTCCGCACCGTGGAGCACTGCTGCTGTGTTGATACGTTCCAGGGTCCGTCAAGCTAAGAAACCGACAACGACGGAGGGATTCGAGAGTCGAGGCAGTTCGAGAGATACCACGGACATACAGGAAAATATGGGGAAATACTTTCCTCTCACATCATAGATACTGACGAAAATGACGTACGTCCACGGTGTTGTTGCACGGGCAACCTAATATGGCCGGTATCAGATGGCGCCTGCTGGGTAGGCAACCACGACTTTGACATTCACTCGTCTCGTGCGGGCTGGCCTACCCTGGTACTCCCAGGCGCTCGGTGTCGATATTCGCTTGTTTGAAGAACGAGGAAATTGTTTGCAGCAATTTTTTATCCATGTAATCCCTTCAATTCTAGTGTCATCTGTCATTTCATGTAATCTCGTTATCTCATAGGGTCGGAAAATGATTTTAATCTTCATGCAATCTTGTAATTCCATGTAATCTTATGTAATTCCATGTAATCTTATGTAATCTTTATGTAATCTTTGTAATTTCATGTAATCTGCGCAATCTGTACCCTGTGTAATCGCATGTAATCTGTGAAATCTCGTGTAATCTTATGTAATCTCGTGTAATCTTTAAAATCTTTGTAATCTTTGTAATCCATGAAATCTTTTGCAATCTTTCATATGTAATCTTTCGTACGCTCGACAGTCGAGTGAGGGACCCCTTGATCCTGCGCTAGGAGTAACAGTTTAGGCAGCGAAGCGTTAGTTAGAGATACTCATTGTTCCTTGGGTGAAAAACATACTTTATGTCGTGAGTACTAAAAATATTGCTTGTCTGAGGTTTGCGTTGGGTTTGCGTTGGGACAGCTTTCTGTGTTTTCTCTGTGCTGACCGTGTGCACTTGTTGCCTGCAGGTCCGCGGTGCGCTGGGTGCTGCTGGGTACGCTGAACCGCACGCGGTCCCAAAGCGGCGCTAAGACTAGCCAGCTCCTCGAGGTCGCGGAGGTCATCGTACACCCGGAGTACACCCCCCGGGCCCGATACCACGACATCGCCCTGCTCCGGCTCGTCGGTGACGTGCGCCTCAAGGAGAAGGACGTTCTCCCCGCCTGCCTGCACACTGAGTTGGACGGCGATGACCTGCTCGGCGAGGTCGGAGTTGTCACCGGGTGGGGCGCTGATGCATTCGGTCTGTGTGCGCCGAAGTAGGTCCAAGTTCGTTTCGAACTGTTGGATTTTTAAGCTCGGACCACCCTTCCATGTCCGCTTCTGAGCATGCCCACTCTGAGGACCGTCCCCAGAACAAGCTGGCCTGGCCCTCCGTCAAACCTGGGTGCCAGTTCCGCTGCGCTCCACCGGCAACCTCGGTTCGACAGGGGGACTTGGCCAGCTTGGCCTGCCGGCGGCGTTTGCGGGGACCTTCGGCCCCCGCCTCAGGTCTCCCTGGAAGTGCTCGATAGCAGACGAATTTGTTACGATTGAAATCGTTAATCTGAGCCCGTCCCTGTGCGCGCCGCAAAGGTGGTGGTGTGCGCGCGGCGGCCAACCCTAACCTCAAAAAACGAAAACAGACAAAGTTTCATAAATCAAAAATGCGATACAAATCGAAAATTGTTGCCACCGCACGTGATTCTACGTTAAAAAAGTAGTTGATCTTAAAAATTTGAAGTTTTTCTATGAACGATGAGTTGGCGGACTATGAGCGCGGCTCCTGCCGTTTCTAAAGAAACGTGTCAAAACGAGCTAAAAACGTATGTCATATTTACCTGCACTTCATTGCCCTGTCATGGACGTACAACCAGGCAACGACGACAGCGAGCGGCTGCTCAAAGGGCGGGTGACGGTGCGGCGGCTCCAGGACTGCCAGTTCGTGGACAAGCGCCTGCCTCGCGGACTGGACGGGAAGGCCCACATGTGCGCGGGAGGAGACGGCACCAACCCCACGGACGCCTGCAACGTGAGTCCGTGAGTTTATGGAATGAACACGTTCAAAACGAGTTGTGTGAAAAAGTGAAACTCAGAAAAAACGATTTCTACGATCAGGTTTTGTGCAAGACCTTTGTCTTGTTACTTTTTGTATTGATTGAAATAATCTCGGAAAGTTCAAGGCGAAGACTACAGTTCTCTGGAGATAACATGCCATATAACATAGGTATGGCACGTGTGGCACTGGTGGTGTACTAAAGTCTGTCCGCTGCAGGGTGACTCGGGTGGGCCGCTACAGTTCCCAGCCCTGGACGACGACCCAGACTGCATCTTCCGGGTGGCGGGCGTCGTCTCGTTTGGGCTGCCCTGTGGTATCGGTTTCCCAGGCGTGTACACCAGAGTGGCGACCTACGTGCCGTGGATCGAGAAGATCGTCTGGCCACCGCAGCAAGAGTGCATACCGGACACGGGGCCCGGCAGCGTCGCCAGACGCGGTTAGAGGAGTAGAATAATTTGTACTTCTTCCTCTCGTTCTGGCTCGATTAACATTGTGAAACAAGGGACTCTGAACGGAGCTTTCTTAGATTGCCAGGGAACAAGAATGCGTTTCGATAGTATTGGACTCGCACACTGTAACAAATTCTTTTGGAAAATTCCAACAAATTAATAGGACAGTTTTGCACTTCGAGTTTTGTCTCAGTTTGTCCCAAGTTCAAAACTTGAAATTCTCTTATTTGCATACGAAACCCAGTTTCAGTTTTATGGAAAATACCAAAATGATTTAGGATTTACGGTTGAAATCATAAGAAATTTGGCGGCGCAAGGTGATTGAAAATTTCCAACTTTTTGAATATTTCACAGTGCTCACTCTGAAATCATGCAATTTATGGTGCCTCATCATAGCTTGGATCCAGCGAACGACCGGAACTGACGGTGCAGACATCGGTACATTAATTTGATTCATTGATTCGGGCCCCTCCTGTTGCAGCGTGCGAGCGGTTCCTCACTCAGTATTGTCCGCCGAGGTTTATACGCCGGACGTACCTCCCGGGCCTCCGCGAGTCGGAGCAGTGCCACTTCCACGAGGCGCGCCCACCCATCGGGGAGCCAGACAACGACTCCGTCATCCAGACCGGCCAGAACCTCTTCTCGCCTTTAAAGGGTGGTCAGTTTGAGGCGGCTCTGCCTCACGAGTTTCCCCATCAGGTGAATCAACCTTGCCCTGAGGTGCAAACACGAAATCGTTATTTTGCCCACACTTCGCTAAAAAAAAAATAAAAAAAATCAATTTGTTAGTGACAGTTTTCCTAATGATGCCGACAATTTTCGAACAGTTATGTTCAATGATCTGAAAATGAATATGAACCATTCTGAAACAGCTAGAACCATTACTGAATAACTTTTTGCCAAGAATGGTCCAAGCCACTTTTGGACCATTGCCACTCACAAATTGAAAACTTATTTTAAAATTTGTCATTTTGAAAGAATTGATGGGCCATTTAATGCTTGGTAATGATGCGCACAAGAACACTACCAGATCGAAGGGCATTGCGCTACAATGTCCTTTCACGCTATGAACTAAAAAAATTACTTGCAGTTTTCTGGTATACTTCGTTCTAGGTGCGTGTCCGGGGGGGGGGGGGGGGGGGGGGGCACAGTACGTAGTAACAGTTTAGTAATGACGTAATAGCGCATAATAGGAAGTAGTCGGGTCACATTTTGCGTGATTGAACACCCCTTCGGCCTGTTCAAAACCAGAGAAAATGTATGGAAGAAATTTCGTTCACACTCAAGGGGTTTTAGTTGCCAAATAATCTTCGTTTTTATACGACTGAATATTTTACAGTGCGGCGGATGTGATTGCAGGCCCTTCTCTCATACGGCAAGAATTTGGAGGTAGCCTGTGCAGGTGCCCTCATTTCCACCAAATTTGTCCTCACTGCAGGACACTGCGCTGTCCTCGGCTGGTAAATATAATTCATTAACACAAACTTGAACTGCCTGTTGTGAGTCGAATTCAGTATTTTAATGTCGGAAGCAGTAGAATGATGCACGTCCGAATGCACCTTAAGCTAAAGCCATGAACGACAACCCTGGGCACCTGCGAGTGCTGGTGAAGTAGGCAAGCCCGGAGGGCACGCCTGCACAAGTAAGTCTGGGTTGCCCACCCATCAGGCGCCATATGTGGAAGCAAAATATGTTTAATTCCGCCTCCTCCTCCCCTCCCTGAAACGAGGGGCGAATCACTAGCGTAATCATGTGTACAAAATTCTAGAAATTTTTAAGAAGAAAGTGATAAAAATTGCGAATTTGAAGTTGGACTTGGACTTTATGCCGAAAAATAGTACCTACAGGCTGAAATGGCCAGAAAAGCAATAAAATTCCAAAATTAACGAAAACTACGGGGTGTAATCCAACGAAATCCTGAAATCTGTGTACACATTTTTAATGAGTGGTTGTCCCCTCGCCCTGAAACATATGATGGATTGTCCCACAGAAGGCAAAAATACCTGCCCATTAGGTGCTATGAAGGATCGTTCGTTGACGGCAACACTGTAGTATCGAACATGCATTCGAACTTTATTGCTTGCCTTCTAAATCGATAGGATGCCCTGATGTCTTATTGTCTTATGTTTCTATAATGTTTATTTATTCGAATTTATTTTCACGCGAAAATCTTGTCGGAATGGGAGGGAAAGTGGGGAAAGTGCTCGAGAAAGTGTAGAGTATTTTGTTTTGTTTTACAGCTTGGGCACCGTCCGCGCTGTGCAGCTGGGCATGATGGAGCGCCGCTCGTCCGCAGTAGTGTCCATGTACGTGCAGGACGTCATCGTGCACCCCGGGTACGACGCCCGCCTCCGCCACAACGACATCGCCCTACTTCGTCTTGCCTGGGACGTGCCACTCAGCATCCAGGTCAGGCCCGCCTGCCTGTTCACGGACGAGGACGGCGTCAGCGGCGGCCCCCCGACGACCGTCAAAGCCTCCGGATTCACCGCCGAAGGCAGATGTACGCACTACGACCACGAACTCCTCCCCTCTGTTCTGGACTGCACTGTAAAAATATTTATCGTCACTTTACGACAACCCTTATCTGAAAAACGATTAAGTCGTCACAGGTCAAGTGACCAGTAAGTTGCCACCTAAAATATTTTGGACCACTTTGGACCACCAGAAAAGCATATCTTCTTCCACTTATTTAAGAGACGGTTCGTCTATCACATGAATAACCGTCTTAAAGTGACGACATATTCAGGTGATCAATGAACCCTCACAGCTTTTCTCGTCATAAGACAAACAAATCTTACAGTCTTGATTTCTTCAATAATTTAGGGGCTCAAACCCCGCTACTTATCGAAGGGTAGTGTAACGTATACCTATACTGGTGTGCAAATTTCTTTTGCTTTTAGAACCTGATTGTAACTGACACGCTTTTTCGTTACCCTCTTAGTTACCTAAACTTCCCAAAACAAACTACGGAGTTTTGGAGTTATCCCCTTCTTACACTTCTTGGATCAATTAGTACATCCCATTTCCATGCGCTCTATGGTTTCGGCATGGCATTACAGGTTGTCCTCCATGCCTTGATTGTCACTAAAAGTGAAACGGGCTCGCATAACTAGACGCTTTGGCGCAGGGTCGAGGGTCTTCGGAGTGCTTCGCAAGGCCCGTCTGCAGGCCAAGTACGGCTCATCGTGTGGACTTGGCGGCCGCGCTGGCGACTCCCCCACCCCCCCACAGAGTGTCGTGGACAGACAGATGTGCGTCTTCAGCAAGGATGGCCAGGTCAACGTGCCCGTGAGTGGTCCTCAAGCCTCGAACAAGTTGTGATCATATCGCTCCAATTCGGGCGATGGCGGATATTAAGGGACTGATTTGAAAACTTGTCCGTACATTAATGGCTTGCGACCGGAGATAGACGTAGCGTGGCATCAGAATTCCAAAAACAGGGTTACACGAACGCTAAAAATCCTATGGCGAGTTTCTAATTGAGAAAGGCTTCTGCGTAACGCCTAAATTGAGTGAACTACTGATTTGGGCAATGCTGCTCACTCTAATTTGGCGATTTTTCAGCAGCTCGCGCAACTTGGGGCGATATCAGAAACTTGGCCCAAACTGGCTGGATAGAGTGAACTTTTCTGATGCGAAATGGGGAAGTTCACGGTAATATCTTATATCAATATATCAGTATCAATAATAACTCAATCTCTTCCACATTTTCTATAACAAAAGGTAACGTGATCCATTTTTAGAATCCTGACGTCACGCTGAGTGTTACTCCGGTCACAAATCTTACATTTAACGCCAACAGGGCTGCTAACGTTACGTTTTTAAACTAACGCGTCGTTAACGTTACTGCAGAGGCTGTGACCGTAAACGGTGTTAACGTCTCTGCAAAGGTTGTTAATGTAAACGGCGTTAGGGTTACATGTCAGCGTGAAAGTCACGCGTCGACGTTAAGTAAAGTGTTCCCGTTGTGAACGTTAATTTGTGTTTGAAGCCCCCTTGGTGGCAAAAATGAAAGAAGATAGTGTAAAGATTGTGCCTAGCTCCGCCTGCCTACTAGGCAAATTGCTAACAGCCGTTACCACATGTTGCCTAGTAGGCAGGCGCAGGTATGCACAATCTTTACACCTGTGTGTTTGGGCTACTTTTTGTCTACTTTTCTGGCAACACTGGAGTTTAGCGATGTGTACGGCAGCTGCGAACTACCCCTTGCTGCTTCTCAGGGGGAGACAGGAGGTCCAGTGCAGACGGTTCACCGCGTCCTGGACGGCCTTTACGTCCACCAAGTGGTCGGGATTCTCTCTGCGCTGTCTACCTGCGGCTCGAACCAGTCCGACGCCTACATGAGGGTTTCATCTTTCGTCCCATGGATCGAAAGCATTGTGTGGCCTGGCTGAACATCTCTGCTCAATAAAGTGCTGTACCGTGCATTTTTGTACCTCTTTACCCATTATTCGGATTCTGTGGAATCGTGTCGTGTGTGTTTTTACATCTTCTAATACGGTATCCGTAAAATCGCACGGTTGCATTCATACATGTTTCACTGCACACTCTGTACAAACGCTAGAGGATTAGAATATGGCTTGGCTTGCCAGTCTCTCTGCATCATGTAAATATATATGACGCCGATAACAGTGACACGCTGCATCTTATCGAATCGTAACAAAACTTGAGTAACACACACAAAAATTCTTACGAACAGCTTTGTTTGTTACAGTCCTACAGCCGGCACTCTCATTACGTACAAACTGGTTTGTTTTTATGAACGATTTTGTCTTTTGTCGTACGTTTAGTGAATTACGAAAGTTGTTCGACGGTCGTTCAAGGGAAAATAACTTTGAATTTTCGTGTACACTCTCTTGAATTTCATTGAATTTCATTGAATTTCATGAATTTTGTGAATTGTTTTGAATTATGTGAATTTCAGTAAATTTTATTCAATTCTAGTGAATTTCGATGAATTTTACTGAATTTTAGTGAATTATGTGAATTTCAATGAATTTTGATAAATTTGATGAATTTCAATGATTTTTGATTTGAGCACGTCTCAACGAATTTCAATGAATTTCGGAGGAATTTTAGTGACTTTCAGTGGATTTTGCGAACGAAGTTCAAGAAATTTCATTGTTTTATTAAGTTTTGGACGTCTAAGGTTAAAATGGTCTTGAGGACGACCAGTCACGTCGCCACAAAGCAGCAGTACTATTTAGGCAACATGCTCTAAAATAGAATTTCAGATAGTTCCCCTTTTGATCATGTGTACATTCCGAAATTTGAGCTGCTGTGGTGCAGTGGCACGCACTGACGGAATGGGGATGGCACAGTAAAATCTTGGGTGCTGAGGTATTAGGACGCGATTAGAACCCAGATCGAACGAAACTCCAGGCCCTCCCAACTCGTCAGACTTCCGGGGGTCTACGTGTAAACAATTATTAACGGTCGAGAGGAATGGCGGAGGCTGCGGCAAGAGACCCACGTACCTGCGCGTGGGGCCCGCACGGCTGCGGCGTGCAGCCACACGCACATTTTACACGAACTTTCGTGTGGCCTTGTACCATCTTCTTTCTGTCTCTGACCTGCTCGCTGTTGTCAGAGCGCTGCTGCCGCTGCACCTGCCCCCCCCCCCCTTTTGCCCCCTGCCTTTTCCGGCGCGTCCTGCGCTGAAGCCCGTGCCCTACCCCCTAGCCGTGCCGTGCCGCCCGGTAGGCATGGCGAGCGGGCCATAGGCGGTGTGTCTGGTAGCCGGTAAAAAAACAGTATGATTAGCAGCGACGCGGGAAGTCTGGTAGCTGAATGGACACTAGTGCAACTGAAAAAGTTTTATCAGAATTTGCACCCGGCCCGGGATAGAACCCGTCTTGAGGAGCGCGCGCTTCTTATGTTAGCTGATAAGCGGTTACTGTCGCTCGGCGGGATTGTAGAATCAAAGCTACCGCGATTCACTAGCCATGCTGTTGCAGAATTCAACGAAATTCATTGAAATTCATACAAAACTCAATAGAAACCATTCCACATCCACCGAAAGCAATTAAGTTCCGAAGCAAATTTCATGAATTTCAATGAAGTACGTGAATTTCGTTGAATTTTAATGAATTTCATGAATTTTAATGAAGTACGTGAATTTCGTTGAACTTTAATGAATTTCGTGAATTTCAATGAATTTCAATGAATTTCAATGAATTTCAATGAATTTCATAAACTTTGGGGAGTTACATGAATTTGAATTAATTTCATTGAATTTCAATGAATTTTTTGAATTTGAATTTCGGTGTACAAATTTTTTGGTATTTCCCCTTGCGGTCGTTCATATGAAAGTTACGAAAGTTGTTCGATGGATGTTTATACCTTACAAATAACGCGAACTACATTTGCTATATTTGTAAAATATTTATCGTCATTTGACGACAATCCTCTGGCTAAATGAGATGCATTATCACCACTATCTAAAACTAGGCTAGGGGACTGACTAGAACTTCTGGAAAGTGACGTAAATACTTTCTACCTGCTCTTATCAGACACCTTGGGATTCTTTTTGTCAAAATCAATAACTTTAAGAGTTGTTGTGCAAATTCTATTGACGAACTTGTCGAAATCCTCTCTGAATTCCTGTACCTAGCTGCAAACATGGTAAGAGCCTCTCTGTCAAAAAATGTTCATTTGGGTACAATCAGGTCAAATTCCTATTCGAGGATTGACAGGTTACACTTCCAGAGTCCAGACTGGTGAAGATAAAACAGCTCCAGCCGCCCTACCAGACGCTGCAATCAGTCTGTGGCGTCCACAGCCATCTCCGCCGATTCATCCCATCCTGCGTTAACATTGCCGCGTCCATCACCTCCCTTCTCAGCCAACCTCGTGAGTTTGCCTGGAACAATTGGACAAGAAGCTTTCGACGGCATCAACTTGATTCTGTTGCAAGACCTCCCGCTTTACAGTTTTCACCCAGATTACCCAACGTTGCTGTACACCGCTGCCAGCCATCAGTGTGCTGGCGCTGCCCTGTTAAATTCTACTCCAGAACCTGGTCGAAAAGTGAGATAAATTGGCCCATTTTCCACAAAGAATTTGCCGCTGCCGCCCTCGCCGTGCGACACTTCCGTCACCTACAACTTGAAAAATCCTTCACCCTGCTCATTGACTCCCAGCCGCTGTCCTGCTATCGCACCATAAAGCCAGCTTGACTCTGGTCGTCTCGCCAAGTTTTGCCTTTTTGTCTCAATATAACTTCGACATTATGTGGATCAAAGGTGGACGGAATGTCTTTGCTGATGTGTTGTCGCGCAAATGTCCTACTAGGGTTGGACGATTCGATTTCGATTTGAATTCGAATCGATTTCGTGGTCGATTTTGGCGGTCGATTTTCGATTTCTAATATTTGGCTTTTGTTTGAACGCGCGCGCCGTTTTCAGGGCCTCGGACTGGACCAGGAAGTGCAGTCATGCAATGCGAGGGCGGATACCGACCGCGCGGGAGGGTACAGTACTTTAACCGGCCGCCAATCGACAGAAAATTTAACCCAAACCCACTAAAATCATGGCAGGCTCTGACGGGTGGGGTCTAGGACAACTCGCCCCCGCTATTCCGCCCCCATCCATATTCGCCCCTCACCCATTTCGGTCCCGCCCCATAGGGTCCAGGTCCAACTGGGTCCCGGTCATAGTTCAAATAGGTAAAACCCACACTAGGATTGCAATGGCGCTCATTGTTTCCAATGACAATTATCCAATTGGAATAGCATATCTTCCAGGCATTCCATTGGGTTGGCGGAGTGCTTCCTATTGGTCGATTGTCCAATTGGATAAAGGACTCTGAACCATTGGAACCCCATTCCAATGGGCATCAGACCAATGAGAATCTCTTCCCAATTGGTACCCGCCCAATGGGATCCGCGCCCCAATTGGAATATAACCAATGGAAATGTATTCCTCCATTGGGATCCCATTCCAATAAGTATCCATACGGACCTATCCCTCTCATGGGAAGCTTGGTGGCGCAGTCAGTAGAGGGTCGGAGTTCTTAGTGGAAGGTCGAAGGTTCCAATCTCTGAGCAATAACATGGGAAATGCATTTCCCATTGGGAGCTACCTCCAATTGGGAATCGTATTCCCTTTGGTTTGTCTCCCAATGGTCCCAGGGTCCAAGGGTTCCATAAATCAATTGGGCGATCTTCTAAACCAATGGGAGTTTTGGCCTCCAATGGAGACCAATTGAAAACGAATTCCCATTGACTGTCTCACTGCAACCCTAGTGTGGGGAAGTAGATTTCTATTTAATTTTGAATTTCTTTTAAATTATCGGCCTATTATGGGATTTTAAGGTGGATTTCCTCCGGGGTGGAGGGTGGCCGCACTCCGAACGCGTGATTTCCACGTCCACCTCCCCTACCTATAGAAAGAAACCGAAACGTAACGATCACAGCTAATAAGAAATCGGCAATATTGATTCAGTCTCTACGGCGGCAGAAACGGGGGCGGACCCAGTTGGCATATTATTGGGGGCCAGTATGTGCCAAGAATGGGACCCAGTTGTCCTGGGACCGTATATGACCGGGGACGAAATAGCGGGGACGAGTTGTCCGGCACCCGACGGGTGAATACCCTCATGTGTGGCGGGTCGCCATGAAGCTTCTAAGTATTGCGGCCACCTCTGTGCCCTGTGAGCAAGTCTTCTCTCACGTTGGCATGATTGCCAACCAGCTGAGGAGCCGCCTCACCGGCCCACACCTTAATGTGCTAGTATTCTTAAGAAACATTGACGCCAACCAATGGTTCAATGGATTTGAGATCACTCTGCTGAAAGTGTAATTTTTGTGCATGCTTATAGCAATTAAATCAGTTACTTAACTCAAGCGTGATGCTATTTTTACTCGTTCTTTGCTTCCTCTACTACGACTATGACGTAGAAGCAAAAAACCAACGAGTATTGCGCTCGCCCTGTCAGTTAAGACCCCGATTCATCTCGAAAATTGCGTAACGGAGGGATTGTGTTTTGGGGGCCTTGGGCGTTGATCTAGTTTCGAATGACATATTAGATTTCTAAAAAAACAAAAAAACTCGCATTTAGAGACCGCAGATCGGTGGAAGTTTGTCTTGGGACCAGCCGTCACCCGCAGTCAACAATCACTTTTCGCGTACTCTGCAGCGCTCGGAGTAATAGATCAGTGGCTAAGTCCAGTTAAGACGAGAGAAAAACACAGAATTAAAAAAAAACACAAATACTGATTGTTTAGAAATTGTTCGTAAACATGAGAACCAAAAACATTAAATTATGAAAATCTCGAAAAACCTTTATTTCCTTCAAAACTCAAAGAACGAGTCTGGCCTAGGAGGCTAAAGCGTATGCCTGTCTTGTTCTTCATTCCGATCCTTACCATGAAACCACGAGCTCAGAGGTTTAAAATTAGACCTAAGCAACTTTTAAAGAAAAACAAATCAAAAACGATCATTTTTGGCCAAAAATCGATTTTCCGAATAATCGATTAATTTATTTCGATTTCTAAATCGACGAATCGAAAATCGATTCAGTCCGAAAATCTAACAACCCTGTGTCCTACGCCCGTGCCTCTGGAAGACTTTGAAACTTCTGCTGAAGATATAATATTGCCCATCAATAGCGTATCTGCTGAGAACAGCGTAGCCGCGCCCCTGCCAGCCGTCCAGCCCGCTGCGCTCTCGAGCGAGCTTGGCTGCCTACCTCCCAGGCGCCCTCCGATGCTACACACGCAGCGCCGCAGCCCGTGGCCTGCCCCCTCCGCCGCCTAACTTGGACAGAACACCCTTAGGGACTTCGCGCCACATCCCGCAGACACTTCAGCCGCCATGGACTCGACCTCTGATGCTCTGCGCGCCCACCCCGTGGCCTCCACCTCCTTATCCCTGCGGTTTCCAGAAGGTACAGTGCCCGGTACCCTGCTCTTCTCTGCCCAGCGCGCCGACCCCGACCTATCCAAGATCATCACCACCCTATCAGGGAGGCGCTGGCATACAAACCAGCGCTGGCTCAAACTGGCGATATATGCTTAGCTAGCACTAGCGGCGAGCGGCCGAGCCCTCGCCGCGACGAGCCTAGCCACACGCAGGCCGACGTGTCTCCGGCGCTTAACAAAGGTTTCTATAATCATCTGTTAAGGTCAGTTTATCACAGTATCACAGTTATCAGATATTGGGGATACATTTTTCATTATAATCATCTGTTAAGGTCAGTTTATCACAGTTATCAGATATTGGAGATACATTTTTCAAAGCCATTGACGGTAAATTAGTAGTGACATATGCGTTTAAGGAAAGGAACCTGTTGCAACGCGAAAATCTGTCTTAATGACTTGGAGAGCTTTGGTCTCAGTAATGAGAAGACTGCCTCCCTGATTATCACCTTTTGTTCTGCTTATGAACATAAGGCACAAGTAGTAACCACGGCGTGAGCGCCATGATCACTAAAAGTAAACGTCAGTAATGATGTAAGGAGAGAAATGCGGTATTAGTTATATGCGACGGTCCGACCCATTAGATGAACTTTAGAAGTGTTGGTGGAGATAAGATAACTAAAGGATAAAATTTTAAAAAAATTTAAATATTAAGAATGCAATGAAATCATTTAAATTTAAGAAGGTACCAGCAGTTTACCCCTAAGTATCTAAAATTCTACACCTATAAAATGAAAAATTAAAGGTAAATTAAGATCTACACCTAACAGTGCCTGAAATAAAACAGGAAATAACTAAAAAGAAATTAGAAGTGACAAGCGAGAGATATACTGGGCGTCAAAATTAGCGTCCCACTTGTGGGCGGCGCTACTACCATTTTAAGTTTTTCTAGCTAGAACCTTTTTTGTTTTTTTGTTGTGTGGAAGTGAAGAAAAGGTCAATGAGAGTATAAGAGTCTGTTGAAAATTGTCCCTGAACAGAAGTGCAAATTGAATTGTCCAAGAAATGAAGTTAGGCAGTTTGGTTGCAAGTTGAAAGCCCCCACAACATTGATTTCTGCAATTGTTGGAATATTTTTTGCACTTAAGATTGCTTGAGTCAGATAGTCTTTAAATTTTTGTGTTTTATACTTTGGTGATTTATGAAGAAAAATAGTAGCTTTGGTATTGAAATGGAATCCAGTAATGTAAAGAAATGATATTAGATGTTTTGTAACGGATAATTCAGTGTCTGTTTGTTTGTAGAAAATTTGGATCGAATTTTCAATTGTTGTTTTCACATAAAGTGCTGTTCCAAATGGATGTCTTTGTGATAAAATGCAATCATTTCGATCAAGACATGTAAAATTATGAATGTCATGACTGCCATTTTTGTTGAAACGTGTTTCAACAAACATTAAAATACATTTGTATAAAAGGGGTGAGTTTTCACGTATGGGAAATATAAGTTCAGAGACCGGATATTATGGAAAACAGCATATGGAGTTATTGCATCTTGAGGAAAAGTTAATTTCATTATCAATGGAGATTCAGTTTTCATTTTTTGGATAGTGGGGAAAGTCATGTCGTATTCAGTTGGAGCGTTTGGTTTTAGGTAATTACCTTGGATAAATAACCCTTTCCAACTCCTTACTCTACTGAATGCTGTGTACATCAGTCTTCTTGTTAAACCGTCTGTTTTTGTAAGAACCATGTCATATGATGAACTTCGAGACTTATGTATTGTGATTGCTTGGGCAGGTACGATTGGGAATTGTTTCCTTGTAACTTTATTGGTGGAGCCATATGATAGATCCATCGTTCTTAAAATTCTCTCCAAAGGTGTCCATGTTTTATGCGCCTCGTCATGAAATATTTTGTCTTTGTAAATGATTCTTGCAGATGTTCCTACAGATGAGTGGTCAAATTCTATTTACACTGAGCGTCAAAATTAGCGTCCCATTTGTGGGCGGCGCTACCATTTCTAAGTTTTTCTAGCTAGAACTTTGAAATTTGGTACAGACCTGCCCCCAACATTGGTCTCGAGCCTCACGAAGCGCCAAGTGCATGGTCCACCCCCTCCGGCTACAGCCACCCCTTAGGTGTGGCAAGGTCGAAAAATTGCTGCCGGAATAAAATTAACTTTTCCTCAAGATGCAATAACTCCATATGCTGTTTTCCATAATATCCGGTCTCTGAACTTATATTTCCCATACGTGAAAACTCACCTCTTTTATACAAATGTAGACATTTTAATGTTTGTTGAAACACGTTTCAACAAAAATGGCAGTCATGACATTCATAATTTTACATGTCTTGATCGAAATGATTGCATTTTATCACAAAGACATCCATTTGGAACAGCACTTTATGTGAAAACAACAATTGAAAATTCGATCCAAATTTTCTACAAACAAACAGACACTGAATTATCCGTTACAAAACATCTAATATAAGACTATCTGACTCAAGCAATCTTAAGTGCAAAAAATATTCCAACAATTGCAGAAATCAATGTTGTGGGGGATTTCAACTTGCAACCAAACTGCCTAACTTAATTTCTTGGACAATTCAATTTGCACTTCTGTTCAGGGACAATTTTCAACAGACTCTTATACTCTCATTGACCTTTTCTTCACTTCCACACAACAAAAAACAACAAACCAATATTGTTAAGGAGTGCGGGGAGCAGGACAGAAGTACGTGTGGCTAGTTCGAAGGGAAGGACCGAACTGGTTTATTGGGAACCGTTGTCAGGGGCAACAATGCAACGGCCCGGCGGTGCCAACCTTGGTGCGAGCCACTTCCCAACACTTTCCCCCCGCTTATGAAAAGATTACAAGACACCGGGATCTGGCCCGAAAGTAAACGCGACATTATAACGGAAACAGTAAACACAGGACACAACACATGAAGCTAGAAACGCGACATTGAAACGGAAACACTTAAACTACAGGCGGCTCTCCGCCAAAATCAAATCCCGAGGGACAACCAGAGTGAGTCTGTCCGCGTGAACCACTCGGGGACGCGACCGCGGCTTGTCCGCGCACTTGATCCGGAGCGTCACTTCGGAGAGGACGTCCAGAACCACAAAGGGGCCTGTCCACCAAGAACGAAGCTTGGTCGTGGTTCCCACTTTCCGGTGCGGGTTGAAGAACCACACGTGCTCCCCTTTCTGGAACACGGGGCGCTTGGTCCGGAGATCGTAGCGCTCCTTCATGCGCCAGGAGGCGACGTCGGCCCGCTCCCGAACCGAGTGGTGAAGGTCCTGCAGCCGGCGAAACAGCCAGCCGGGGTACTCAGACCGGCATGTCCGCGGCAGGACGGGGGCCGAATTGGTTTATTGGGAACCGTTGTCAAGGGCAACAATGCAACGGCCCGGCGGTGCCAACCTTGGCGCGAGCCACTTCCCAACGATATAGTTCCACCTTTAAATTAAAAAAAAATTGTTGAAAATATTTTAGAGTTCATCTCATCACAAACCGACATGGTTTCATCTGTAAACTCTCTGCAAATAACAATTCCACATCCTAATATTCATAAATTCAGCCCAAAAGAAATGAGTTCGTAATAACATTTACGCTTCCAAACAGCAGACATAATACTGTGACGTATTACAAATGAGGTTACAAAATTATTTCAATATACTTCACATTCTTCAAGCAACTACAACAGGACTATGGAACGGACTCACTTTTCTCAGAAGCCTGGAATGAAAACAGATTTCATAAACACAACAAAAACATCATCACAACAACAACAATCAACCAACCAACCAACATCATGATGAACCAAACCACCCACTTCAAGAAACAGAAACACCACCTGGTCATGAAATCCAGGTACTTGACAACTAGTGTCGGTGAATATTAATTTCTTATTCTCTCTTCTTTTAAACAGCAAAGTAGAAATTCAATAATTAATACTCTACCTTTCTTCCTCTTCCAGATAAATCCTTCTTCATCATTTCCCACCAATCAACAAGAGCCAGAAATCATTCCCACCATCTTTCATATCATCACTTCATCATCCGTGTAAACTTTTGGCATTAAATCCAACTCCTTCAAAACTACTTCTATTTTACAGCACTTCTAGTAAGCACAATGATTCCAATCCACTCTGCCTAGCACTGCAACAAATTAATGTTTCTTCTTTCTTTCTTTAGAAACTATCAAACTAAAACCAAATTTTCAAAAAACAGCAGCAATTTTATTATCATACCAACAACAATCAGAAGTCATTACTCTACTACCATCTTCAAATCAGAAGCATAAAAGTAAGCTTTCAGCTTCAACACCTTCACATTTTCCTTCTTTTCAGTGTTGCTGTCTTAAATCAAACACTCTCATATTTCCCCTTCCTTCTTTCAGGCAATTCAACAATTTCGGCACTTTCAACTATTTCTTCTTAACATTCATCATTTCTGAAAGAAAAATTTCCGAGTCAGTTAATAAAATCACTTCAATAATACAGTAATACACAAACCTTTCAGTTTAAGATAACTATTTCATTCTTCCCTCTCTCTACCTTCATATCGTTTTCATCCATGCTTCCCTCTTCACCTCAACTGTACCGTAATTGTACTTTTGCTCACTGTATCCATCTATAAACAAAAAAGACAAGGAAACAACAAGCATTTATTTAATCATTACAACAACTCATGCGAAAGCTTTTAACAAACTTGTAATCAACCACAAAAGACAACACTACATCGATAGCGAGTATACCACCAAAATCATAAAATACTACAAACTACTATACCACCACCTGTCATTCATAAAAATATCAACCACCTCTTTCTTTGCAAAACACAGCATCAAAACTGCAAATAATCATTACTGAAAATAACTCATTCCAACTATTGCCCAATCATCAGTCATTCTATACCCCATGTTGTCATGACAACTCGTAAATTCTCCTTAGAAAACACCATCACAAAAATACCAGAAGTTTCACTCTCCTGCTGTGCTGTTTCAAAATGAATTTTGAAGTTATTATCAACTCAAAACAAATGCAACAAGAATATTGGACCAACGCACCAATGAAATGTCCAGTCTGCAAAAAATTCTTTGTCACAGGAAAAGAATTTCTTTTCGACATTCAAAATCATGCCTCAACACATTTCGTAAGTTTTAAATAGAAAAATTCTTCATATCCTAATTTGCACATCACCTCTAGACATTCGTTTTCCTTTAAGGGAAAAGAACCTGATGAAGATAGCAATTTTTGGCATACGAATCTACAAGACAGGCAGCGAACTGTTGTTGGGACCAATCCTCAAATGTTTCATCTGTGATGACAGGTTTGAATTACCACAACATTTGATGAAGTGCTTGACTTCACATGTTTGGTAATGCAAATTTTAATGTCTCAAAAAATAATAATGTATGTTTCCAACCATTTGTTTAACACCAAAAATTAAATCAATACTGAAATCCCACATTATTCAATACTCTCTCTACTTCATTTCAATCAATCTTAACCATGAATAAACAACTTCTAAAAAACATAAGGGAAGGTGGGGTCCCGTGTGACAGTGGCTATTTCACCTAAACGGTGCGTCTGCCAACGAAGTGAAGAAGACTCAAAGGAAGGTATCAAGAAAGGGCATTGAAGTCCACAAGGCGGTGACTCTTCAACTTTTAACGGCTTGGTACAGCGGCAATAAAGATTTGACATCGAAAACCAAGGTAAAGGAAATCGTCTCTTTTCCACGCTGCGTTCGCTTTTCGCCGTTCAAATATATTTTAACGATAGATTTCTTGCGAGGGGTTCTTCTCTGATGTGTTGGCTGTAAAATTAGCTTGGAACCGCTACTCTACTACAACAAGCTAAGCTGTAGTGGCATCCTGCATAAAAAACACCCCTTGGGGCTCCGTGTGATATGTGAAGTGTAGTCCCTTGTGACACCTGTTACTTTTAAAGATTTTCGTTTTCCTTTCACCATCTTACATTTTAGCAAGTCCTTGACGTGGGTAATAACGCTTACAAATGTTTAAGCGTTGTACAGAGGTTATAGATATGGCTGTCAAGCAGACGACAGCCATCTGAACCATAATAAACAAGACTTCCATAAAAACAGTTTTGTATTGGAATTGTATTTATTTTTGTTAAATTAACATTGTTTTGACCAACTTTGATATGTTTCCCTGCAGTTATACCCATATGTAGAATGATTTCATGTGAGAAATAGCCACTGTCACACGGAGTACATGGACTGTCACAAGGTGGACAGCATAACATCGCAGCCGATCAAGATAATTAAAAAAACGCGACGGAAATCAGTCGCCAAGAGACCCCTTCGTCCATATGAGCACTTCTTAAGACATGAGAATGCGTAGTTTCAGGCCATGTTTAAGTTTGATATTCTGCACAATTTAGAATTTGGCCCCCGTTCCAGTTCCTGCCCAAGAGGGCCCTGTTTTGACCCCTAGCACCTACAGCAGCACCTGGGGTTAATTTCGGCATGTTGAATGGAGTCTTGGGGTGACTTGTGGTGAAGATTAAAATTCTACGCGATTTAAAAGTTTGCCCACATGATCCAGTTTGTGCTGAAGATGTGTGGGGATGTATGAAGATTGTGCTGGGGATGGGTTGGACAATTTAAGTAGGGGTCCATTCTCATGAAAATGTTCGTATCTCGCACTGTCCTATCGAAATATGAACAGGAATCGATGCGTGCGTCACTATCATAATTGCGTTGTTGGCTAGCGATAGCGAAGCCCTTACCCCACTGGCCCAAAAATGTTTTGTCTGTTTGTCTGTGTGTGCGTGTGTCCGCGCGATCTCTCGAGAACGGTTCATCGTAGACGGCTAAAATTTGGACCACAATCTCCTTGCATCATATCGGAGTCAACCTCACCTCGGCGGCATCCTACCTCAGGTGCTGCTGCAGATGCCGGTGCTCCTACTCAAGAAGGCCCCTTTTTTGACCCCCAGCACCTGCAGCAGCACTTGGGTCTGATTTTGGCATCTTGAATGGGGTCTTAGGGTGATTTTAGAGGGGCGGTCGCCATATTTATGTTTGAATTTCTGCACGATTTAGGTTTGCCCTCTCGTTCCAGTTCCTGCCCAAGAAGGCCCTTTTGTGACCACCTGCAGCAGCACCTAGGGTCGATTTTGGCATCTTTACTGGGGTCTTGGGGTGATTTTAGAGGGGTCGGTCGCCATGTTCAATTTTGATATTCTGCACGATTTAGAATTTAGCCCCCCCGTTCCAGTTCCTTCCCAAGAGGTCGCCCTGTTTTGACCACTAGCACCCTAGCACCTGCAGCAGCACCTGGGGTTGATTTCGGCATCTTGACTGGAGTCTTGGGGTGACTTAAGATGGGGCGGTCGCCATGTTCAAGTCTAAAATTCTGAACGATTTAAAAGTTCCCACCCGTTTCAATTTGTGCCCAACAAGGCCCTGTTTTGCCAACCGACACCTGCAGCAGCACCTGAGGTCTGTTTTGGCATGTTGGGGGTTGCTTAGGCTACTTAAGTAGGGGTCCATTCAAATGAAAAAGTTCGTTCAAGTCTAAAATTCTGCACGATTTAAAGGTTCCCACCCGTTCCAGTTTGTGCCCAAGAAGGCCCTGTTTTGCCAACCGGCACCTGCAGCAGCACCTGAGGTCGGTTTTGACATGTTGTGGGGGTTGCTTAGGCAATTTACTAGGGGTCCATTCACATGAAAAAGTTCGTATCTCGCACTGTCCTATCGAAATATGAACAGGAATCGATGCGTGCGTCACTATCGTAATTGCGTTGTTAATTATTTTATAAAATCTAAGACCAGTTGTAAAAATTATCTTAGCCTGACTTTCGCATAGTACCCATACAAGGGCGTCGGACGTTATTTTACACTCCAGAAATGCAGGAGACAGTCTCAAAACCGAGTTCAAATTCAGCTTTCTCACTCCATCCAATAGCGAAAGAAAAAGACAGAGCTAGCGTGCGTCAGTATCATCCATCCTTCTCCTGTCACGCTAAAAATCGGACCTCTCCCTTTCTTGTGAAACAGCCCTTATTGTTGATGTGCCGAGCCGAGTCGAGCCCTGGTTAAAATGGAGGCAACTCAAGAGTCGGGACCGCTTCTGACCCCAGAGTATGCACGAGAGGCACAATCCTCAGAGCGGAACATTGTCGATGTGCCGACCGGTCAGTGCCAGTGAGAACCAGGGGGCCGCGGGCCACGCCGCGACTAGCCAACCTATCGACAATGAAGTCTCGCCACAATTCCCCTCACATTTCCTGTTTTACATAATGTGTTAAGTCGCTGTATACTATGACATTTCCCGTATAACGCGGTGTTTTCCCGTCTGTCTCACCTGCATTTTGAAGTAAAAACTTGTTTAAAAAAAAATATTAAAAAAAAACTTTGAAACTTCAAATCACCTACGTTTCCTCTGTTATTGAAAATTAAGTAAGAGCTAACCAAATAAAAATTCCGAATAACTAATATAAAGAAATATAAAAATTGAATCCAAATCCATTTTTGTGACACTTCGGACTTCCAGTATTTCACGAAGTGTAATAGTATTTTTTCTACTTTCCTTCTCCCCTTCCCTTGTACCTCCGTTTTTCTTATCCTCCCTCCCTCCCTCTAAGATTCACGGTGCAGCGCCTTTGGGTGCTTCTGTGCGGTTACGAAACTCTTTCCCTTTGTTCAGTACGTATCACAGAATTTCGCATTTCGGCAGACGACGTCCTCGTGGCCTTCATCATGCACCAGTGGTACGGCGGCCTAGGTATCCTGCACACCATGGAGAGCCACCGGCGGCGGGGGCTGGGCGCGCTGGTGACACGCGCGGCCTGCGTGGCCATGGCGCAGGCGGGACTGGCCCCGCACGCCAACATCAGCGTCCCGAACCCGCCCTCGAAGGCCACCCTTGAGGGCGTCGGCTTTCGCCGAATCAGCGAGTGTGCGTGGGTCCGATTCAGCCGGGAGGATGTGGTACGGGGACGGTTGGACCTGTGTGGTATACTGGCTAAGCCGACATTTAAAAATGAAATTTGTTGAAAAATCTGTAAAATCAGCAAGAAATTTCTTGCAAAATCCTCAACTGTCCCCGCCCGTGGCAGCGTAACGAGCAAAACAGTTTCTTTTCCTAGGAGCTTTTTGATTTTTTATTCGCCAATCTGAACTCTGACTGTTAATGTACGACTGCTTTTGCGGACGTTTCACAAAAGGCGTGGATCCAGCTTGATCGACCAGACTACTTGATTCGTCCTCACTGAGAAAAATAATTAATATAGAGCATCGAAGTGTGTTCTATCCGTGCCGCATCTCCGCTGCAACCAAACTGTTTCGTTACTCACCCCAGAACTTTGGACCGGCTAACCAGAAACTTTGATTGTCGTGCTGATGCGGCACGGATAGAACATACTTCGATGGCCACACCCAGAATTTTGATTCCCAGTTCAAACCATTTTTCTCAGTGCTGTCTTCTATCTCCTTACAAATGTCTTCGGGAGCAAAGACTGGTCCCTGTTTGTGCAAAAACTCGCCCCACTCCTCGCATCCAGTGGGATCTATGAAAAAGAACATGGTGTGAACAGTGCAGACAAACACAATTCGTGAGTAGTTGAAAACAAAAAAAAAAAAGGGGGGGGTTAAGGTCGGTACACGAAACCTTTTTACAGACTCACGTTCACTCCTTGCGTGATTCAGTTGCAGTGCAAGAGGGCAACGGGTTACGATGCCGCGCCCCCGTGGCAGAAACGAGCGCTGCGCTATCGCCTCTAGCACAGAACTCTTTCCTGAACTCCACAGTGGTCCGGGGACCCCCCTTTCCGTAATTGATAGCTGAGCTGCTTTACCACTAACCATAAGCTTGCTTTTTGATACTAAGACCATAATTGTAGGTCTATATACATTTAGCCATAACATTGACTTGTTAACTGAAGAAACGCAAACCTTTTGGTCATTATGTGCCAGCTAATCTGAGTTGTATAATTGTGTTCGTATTCATCCCCCATGGTCATGGTATATGGATCAATATGGTTCAAACCCAAGCTTTCTTACTGTTAGAAAGACTGATTGAAAGTGAGGACTTTGTTAATAAAATGTGCCTACCTCTGCTTTGATACCTGTATTTGATCATTTATATTTTTAACCAATACCCAAAGTGAAATATCCAAAAGAATGTAAAGACTGGTAAGGAATAAGAAAAAAAAATTGTGCATATTGCAGGGAGCATTCCCGGAGCAAGGAATAGGGAAAATGAGGTACACAAGCCGACTGCACGGTTCAGCGTCTAATCCAAGAGTGAGCAGGGCACGGGGTAACAATGCAACAACGGGAAAGCTACGCGCCTGACACAAGGCGCCGACCGGTACCGGCACCACCAACAACTGGGACCCAAAATCCCTACAATGAGCGCGACCGGCAACGTCCATTTCAGGAAGTGAATCCGCATGTCCTACGTGCACCCGTCTGTGACGATCCCGTGGCCTGGGGCAGGGAACAGCCAGGTAAGGGGGGACGCTCGCCAACGGAGCTTGCGCTAGGGCACATCATCGGCGGCGTCGTGATGGAACAGGAGCAGGTCGGGGGCATCATGGGGGAGGACGACGCCACACGAGCGGCGAGACAGGGTACGGGCCGCCAGGGACAGCACCCAGCACAGCGGGATCAGGGATCAGCGCGTAGTCGGCGTCAAGGGCACCTGAAAACCAGAGGGGGTCTGACTTCTGTCGCGCATAGCACAGACTACGTAATAGGGAACGCACTGACCGTGTACATTCGTCTACGTCCGGTCTCGCATGTGACTCGATTCGTACGAGTGCCCCACTCAAAGGGACACCCATGACTCAAGTGCAGGGCACTAGATGTCTAGAGTTAGCTTGGGGTTAGGGTTTGATACGGCAGGTCGCCGTCAACTCCTCGCCACGCACTAGCTGCGCGCGTCCATCCGCACGACACAGGCTTCAAACGTCGTTGCCGTCCAGCGCGTCGTCCAGCGCGCAAACCGCCGGGCAGAGCAGTATCGCGCCAATCCTCCCCCTCCGCCACACAGGGGACGGGCGGTCCACACCCACGGGCAGACAGCGGACAACACACTCGGCCTGGGCTGGAAGGGGTCGCAAGGCAGCAGGACAGGGGACAGGGTGGCGTCTAGTTGTTCGTCAGGGCCCAGAAGTCGGTAGTCAAGTCCGAGGCGCCTCGTCAGTCACATAACAGCGGTTAATCAGGATTAGACAAACACAGCGCACACACATTAACACAGCAAGGTTTCGCACAGCGCAAGGGGGTGCTCACTTCGCAAGCGCAAAGGTCACAAACATCGCCAGCGCATAAAACAGAACCGGGCATTAGGACACGACACAAACGTAGCGGCAGAGCGACATCGCCGATCACCGCTGCCCAAACAGGTCACTGGATTCACCGTCACACGCTCCACGCCTCGCCGTACCACTCCACGTCTACGGCAGGGCAACTGCTGGGTCCACGCAATGCATACCTGTACCGTTGCGCACCCGGACGACGATGGAGCCGTTGTCACCGGCCAACAAGAAACTGCGTGGGGGACTGTTCGCGCCACACACCTCATACCTGTTCCGTTGGGAGTGGCCGGAGATGGGGGCACACTCGAGGCTGGGGACTGTACGTCGCCCGCACCAGCCTGAGGGTCCACGTTGCGGGGGAACTACACCCATCCCCGACTGCCAGTCCGACTAGGTTCAGGGGCACGGGACAACCTAGGTGTTACAACAGCCCGCTCCTCAGATACCCGGGCCCATGAGACTCAGAGGAGGGATGGGCGCTGACAACACACGGTGATAAGCGTCATGCCCCTTTACCGTCACGGCCCCGAAGCTCATCATCTCTGCGTTGCGGGGGTATGACCCTTCCCCGGTCTGCGGACAGCTCCCAGGACGCCGCCGACTGCAGGCACCTCGCTGAGCGGCGTCTCGTGCAGCAGGGCAGCGTGGCGGGGACAGCGTCGGCAGCGGTGGCGGGGTGGCTCACAACCCACACGCCGTTGGGGGGGGGGGGGCACGCTGCGGCGAGGGCGTAGGCCCGTTTCGCCGCTGGCCAGAGGCACGGCAGCTGGCGGGGTCATTGTTGGCGGGCAGCCCGCGCGGCGCCAGCGCAGGGGTCTCGGTGTTGGCGCGGCCGACCCGGCTCACGGGCGCGGCTGCAGCACGCGGCGGGGCTGGGGCATCGGGGCCGCATCGTCCACGGCGTGGCCGCTGTTGAGGGGGACGGCGCCGCCGGGATCCTCGGCTACGGACAGGGTGCGACGGGGAGCACGCCGGGCCAGCCACAGCGCGATGGCGGCGCCACAACGGTGTCGCGCATGGCCACACACGCACGCCGTAAGGACGGCGACGCAGACCACAAGTCCAGGAGGACACACTGCGGGCAGGGCACAGGGAGACAGACACGAGAACTTCCTACCAGGAGAGGTTAGACGTTACCGCTAGCGACGAGCGTTGCGTGCCTGGGCGACAGGGCAGGGAAGACCATGGGCACAGCGGACACGTCAGGGACAGGACAAGGTGAGGATGCAGCGCCCCGATTGCTGGACATGGCGGGGGTGGGCGATGAGCTTGAATCCCACTTCTGATTGCAGGGATTTGGCCGAGCATTCCCGGAGCAAGGAATGGGGAAAATGAGGTACACAAGCCGACTGCACGGTTCAGCGTCTAATCCAAGAGTGAGCAGGGCACGGGGTAACAATGCAACAACGGGAAAGCTACGCGCGTGACACAAGGCGCCGACCGGTACCGGCACCACCAACAACTGGGACCCAAAATCCCTACAATATGCAAGTATCTGAATATTTTAATGAGCACGAGTTTCAGAATGTACATGCCGTGTTTTCTTCAGACTTGGTCGAGGATCTTAGTCGAACATGGCCACTCAAATTAGCTGACCGTGAGGTCAGGCAGAGGTAACGTCAGAGAGCACAATGCAATACACTATGATAAAGTGAAACAGTCAGTATGAATTGACCACTAGATTTAGAGGCTTGAAAAAAATTAGTAATGATAATCAATAATTATATGATCACAAATAGTCCATTGTGCAGGAAATATCTAGATCAAATGGCATGAAGCTTGAATTGAACTCACATCTATATCAACCGGTTATCACATCACAAGGACAAAATAGCACATACACAAAACAATTGAGGGTAATGACTCACCCAACTTATGGAAGCTTGCATTTACATTCCCATGCCATACTCACAGTTTACTCAGTTGGAGCCATACACACACACACACACACACACACACACACGCCTCACAGCTCTCCGGCCAGTCAGTCTGGGCCGAGCCCTGGTCCTGGTCGACGGGCAGTGGGCAGCGGCTTGTCGATTTAGCCAGCCATAACCGGCTATGGGTCTTCAGAGGTCGCGGTTCGGTTCAGCGTTTAGGTGGCCATTGGGCTGCCTACCCAGTAGGCGTTAGGCGGTCTCTGGCAGCGAGGGCGGGTTATCTGGACAGCGGTACCGCAGCCAATGATCCGGGCTGCTGCCGCTCCAGTTCCAGCGGCTCCACCGGCTCCAGCACACGGCGCGGGCCGCGCGGAGGCGTACGCAGAGAACCCGCGGCACACGGGAGCTGTATGTGTTGCCTACCCTCACGGGGCCGTGCGGGGTCAGCAGGCGCTATGGGTTCAGGTACACGGGGCCTTATCGGAGCTGTCTGGTTCAGGGCATAGAGCGGCGCGCTTGTGTGGCACGAGGTAAGGAAGAGGGGGGGGGGATTCCCAGGGCTAGGCTCGGGACTTCTGTCTCGCTCAAGATGAAGGATTAGTTGCCCCCCCCCCCCCCACCTCCGCCGGGGGGCTTTGCCTAAAAAGACCTCAGAAGACATCCATCTCCGACCAGTTGGGCTCTCGCCTCACTAACCGGAAATGGCTTGACCCGGCCATCCACCAGTCGGTGGTGTAGGCCGGGTTGGCCTTCCCGAGTTTGGCTTCAGGGGCCGCCGGGTTCAGAAAAACAATCTTTCCACTAGCCACCTCGAGCCGAGGCACCCACCCCTTGGGAGTTCCATGGGGGCGAATGGTTCGATACTTGAGGTCTTCGCTGAGCTTCAGTTTGTTACTCTGTGGCGACTCCATTGCCTCAGGGATACCGAGTACGTGCTACCCCCCGGTACTTAAGCAAATGCTTCTGCTAGCACACCCCGAGCAGGCAGCATTCGAAGTTGGCGCGAGTGAGAGAGATAGATGTAGCCTCAATGTGTATGAGCGCATCGAGGCGACGATTTCCGGAAGTTGTGCGAGGAAGTCTGGCCAGGAAGCCATCTGTCGGCAGGCCATCTGTCGGCAGGCCTCGCAACTAAGAGGCATACCATGGTCATGATATTCTCATGGGCACGGTGTCACCCCGTTATTTAAAGCGGTGACACTAATTTGGAAATAGAGGACAGCTGCCTGTACGCAGACCACCAAAATAGATTCCATCCATGCCCGAGGCCCCTACGAGTTGGGTTATGTCAGCCACAGCTGACCGCGGCGCGCCGGTATATTGTTGACGCCAGCGGCGCCGCGGGGCTCCCGCTGGCCAGCCAACAGCCAGGTACTGGACATTCCTTCTGCAAAACGGTGAGAACTCTCTCATGCTTGCCTGCCGTTTCACTTTGATGGTATGAAGAAATAATGCGTGCTATCAAATCGTATTCCACACAATTGTAGGCGGCACTCCCTTGGCAGGCAGTACCTGACAGTATAGTAAAGCAAAAAGACGCGCGAGTGGCGGGTGCCGGCATCCGACTGCGTGGGCAGCAGCGTCTAGCAGGAAAACATTCTTCCACATTTTCCTCCGACACTTCAGCAAAGTAGTAATGTAACAGTTATTCCCTTTTCGCACCTGGAAGCCAGCTAAATCGTTAATTGTCAGGAAAAAAATGTGTGTATGTGTATACAATCAGCTTGGGAGTGAAAATATAGCTCGTTTCAGGATGTAAGTATATGCAAGAAGACAGAAAAACAATTTGCAGTCAGGAAAAACAATTTACTCTCGTCATTTTAAAATGCATTATAAATTGTTATTTTAGGTGCAAGCGCATGTACACGTATATTATGTCGAACAGAATCTAGTCCTAACATAAGACAAATTTAGAAAGGGTTCTAACGCTAGAGGCAAAAAGGCCCGCGAGTGGCGGGCGCCGGCATCCGATGGCTTAGGCAGCCCAACAAGCATCCGCGTACTGCGGGCGTGCCTATGCTGACCATGGCAGGCGCTTAAGGCACTCGAATGAGTGAAGCCCCGTTATCATTCGCAAGACGTCAACGACCTTACTGCCATTCGTTTTCGCATAGGCTGGTGAGCTTATGCGACGGTGAAGCGGTATGTCAGGGATGGGAGAGAAAACAAATCAGATGATGGAACAGTCGCATGGTTTTATTGGCGTTCGCTACGTAAGTATCCACAGTGCATCGCTGTGACAGTTTACAGGTAGGCGCGGACATCGTCGTCCTCGCGGACGATCTCCTCGTCCAGGAGCCTGTGGCTGGGGATGTACTTGTGGGCGGCGTTGACGGCAACGTTGTCGAAGTCGTTGACGTTCTTCTTGACGAGGACGTTGGAGTTGTCGGAGGAGGAGTCCTTGTGGAAGATGAGGACGTCCTTGAAGTACATGTTGGGGGTGTAGAAGCGGCCGAAGTTCTCGATCTGGCGGTCGAAGGGGAAGCCGAGGGGACGGCTGTCGAGGGCGGTCATGAGCCCGTTGCAGGAGAAGATGTCCTTGACGGCGGCCTGGTAGTTGACCTTCTCGGAGTGGTAGTAGTCGGCGTGGTCGTGCTCGTCGGCGCCGTGGGGGGTGACCATGACGAACAGGGAGTAGGGCACTCCGGCCTTGTGGCCCATGGGGAGGACAAGGCGGTCGGGGAAGCCGCAGTCGCGGTCCACGGTGCTGAGGACGGTGTTGCCGCTCTCGGCGGACTTGAGGAGGGCGTTGAAGGAGGGGTGGTCGCCGGTGGTGGTGGTGAACTGGCGGGAGTTGCGCTGGATCAGGTTGTCGCCGTTCTTAACTGCGGGGATAAGGGAAAAATAGGAAAGGAACGTTAGTACTGCCGAACAAATGCCGCAAGCTTACTTACGTTATAACAATACTCACGGTCAACAGGGAAACGGTCGAGCTCGACGAAGTAGTTCCTGAGCCTCTCCAGGTCGGCGGTGGGGTGTCCGTAGTAGACGTCGGAGGCCTGTTCGCCGTAGAAGTTGGAGTGGGTGAGTTCGGTGCTGGGGCCGAGGAAGACGCGGACAACGGCGTTGGTCTTCTTGTCGCTGCTGATCTTGATCTTGTAGGTGAAGGGCTTGTGGTTGAGGCGCATGTGCTTGGCAACGTAGTTGATCTTGTCGGCCTCGTCGATGGAAGCGACGTCGACGGCGTTGGTGACATCGATGTCGAAGAGGTCGAAGTAGGTGACGAGCTGGTCGACGGCAACATCCTGGACGGCGACACCGTGGAAGTAGAGGTCATCGGTCTTGTAGGCGGGGAGGTTGTCCTGGTACTGGTTGAAGAGGCCGAGGACGTACTTCTGGAGGATGTAGAAAGCGGGGTCGCGGAGGGCGGTCTCGTAGTGGCCGATGACACCGGGGGCAACGCCGTGCTCCATGTCGGGGTCCATGATGAGGGCGAACAGGCTGCGCATCATGGTCTGGTAGGAGCCGTAGTAGCGGGAGTTGACAGAGTCCTGGTTGCCCTCAACGATGTTACCGAGGATGTTGATGCCCTTGACGTACTGGGTGATGGGGATGTGGTTGCCGTCCTTGCCGAGAACAAAGCCGGAGTCGATGGCGTTCTTGATCCTGATCTCGATGGCCTTGAGGTCCTCGATGGCGTAGGACTTGATGCTGGAGATATCCTGCTGGGCGGGGCGGCTGGGGAAGTGGGCGCCGTTGGGGTAGAGCAGGTCGGGGTTGTAGCCGGTCTTGATGGTCTCCTCCCAGTCGAAGTCTTCGAGCTCGGGCAGGTAGTTGGCCATGCGCTGCAGGTTGTAGCGGGCGAGGATCTGCTGGTAGTAGTAGTAGAAAGCCTCACCGCGCATCTGGCAGGTGGTGATGCCGTACTTCTCGCAGTTCATCCAGAAGGGCATGTAGAGGTGGGCGTAGGCGTGGTAGGCGTTGAGGCCGACGTCCTCAGTGAAGTAGCCCAGGAGCTGCTCGGGGTTGACGATCTCGTTGCCGGCGGTCCAGTTGGTCATCTTGACGTAGTTGACCTGGCCCTGCATCTTGGCGCTGATGAAGTCCATGATGTCGCCGGAGTGCAGGTACAGCTGGGGGCGACCTCGTAGAGAGGAGGCAGCACCAGACCGGCACAGTCGTCACGGTGGACCACGGCCACGGAGAAGGCGTAGGCGAACTGGCTCTCGTTGACGTTGTCGCGGGCCCAGGCGGCGGTCTTGATGAACGTGTCAAAGTCCTTGGCGAAGTACAGCATGTCGAACAGGGCGACCACCTCCTTCAGCTGGGAGTCGTTGTACACGTGGAAGATCTCGCCACGGGGCAGGGTACCCTGCTTCCACATGCTCACGAAGTTCTTGACAGCGTACTGGTTGGCGTAACGGTCGATGATCTGCTCGGGGTTCCAGCTCTGGCCCAGGGTAACGAGCTCGGGGTACATGTTCTTCTGACCGACATTTCTCAGCAGCTGCAGAACCAACTTCTGCTTCTGAGCGACCTCGTGTCCACCTGCACAGCACAAAAGGGTGCTCGAATTAGCAATCCGTGTTTCTCATACTCCCAGCGCGTTTCGATACTGTTGATAATACGTACTGATGTGGGCGTTGTCGGAGGCGCCGGTGCGCACGTTGGGGATGTGCAGGGCGGCAGCCACCGCGAGGGTGGCGAGGAGGGCGACTGTTACCTTGTACATCGTGTGCGGCTGACCGAGAACTGGTGTCGCTGCAGACGCCAGGCCGCCCATTTATACTCGAGGAACCGATACTGTTTGCGATAATCGAGATTCGAGCGGGAGAACTTATTTTTATTTGCGCACGATAGCAAATTGTTGCTACTCAGTCGAGTTCGCTCGGCCGCATTACTCTGGTTGTCGTTTAAAATGCGGTGCGTACTACCGCCATTCTATCGGCCTGGATCGAAAATGTGAAACCCTAGGAAACATTCAAATTTAAATTGGTTGTACTGTGCTGAGAACCGTTACCGATATAGTTTTTAGCGGGTTTTTGCAGGAATAAAAATTTACGGAATCGGTACACTTACATTAAGGAAAGGGGTTGAAATCAAATGCAGCTCTCAAATTTTAGGACCTACTTGTGTTTGCGATTCCAATGCACCTTTTGTGAATTTAAGTTCGAGTAACAAATCGAGGCCGAATATGTCGAAATGTAAAAGGAAACCGGAGCAAAAAAAACACGTACTGCTCGCCCCCGTTTTGCTTAATGCAACCTTTGAGGCTTTTGTCACAGAAACCTTTAGCTACAGTGGGAAAAAATTACCCCTGTAAATTATCTTGAATACCGTTGGCCACGGCCACAGAGCCGACAGACTTTAAATTCGAAGATTACTTGCACTTAACATCCAAACTATGTAGTGCGATTTACAATTCCAGATTTTTAATGCATCTGAATATACACTTGAATGTGAACCAACTTAAAATGTGCTTTAAATGAAGATTCTTGGTGGAACATCCTCGATCAAAGAAGATTATGCTTGTTGCAAGCATATAAAGCTTGTTCTTAGTTATGAAGCATATTATGCGTGGAGGAGAATTTGCAAATTAAGCCTATGGGGGCTGTAGGCTGTAGCATTGTCGCATTTTATCAGTCACGCCGTTTTTGTTTTGTTCGCTATATGCACTTCTAAATGTATTTTGCAAGAGAGGGGGACATTTGTAATATTGCTCGGTTTCATGTTTTTGACGAGATTGGCGATTCCGGAGGCACTGGCGCTTTGAACAATCAAAATGAAACTGCCGCCTACTACCAGGACCTATCTGTTTGTTTAAATACCGAAAAATGAATATGATTATATGACGGGGGTACTTATGCAGGACAGCTCTCATTGCTTGTAAACACAACTGATCATCCATTTCGTGTGTCGAACTGGGACCCTTTGATGTCCAAACCGAAACCCCAAGATGTGTTAAAAGCGCACTTCCGTAGACGTGCGCACACACACGAACACACACAGACACACATACATCCACACACCCACACATACAAAATGACAATGGTGACCTCACGTAGTCTTGACAGTCATCGCTCTGTGTGCGCAGCGTAACCGTCTGTCAGCGCGCTTAGGGTGTCCCAAAAATCGGGGATTTCTCCCACGAGTATCCAGTTGGGAAATTCGCTGTGCAAAATTTGAGTGCGACGGCGCAGGGGCGGTCTCTAAGTCAGGTGGCCCGTCGGAGTTTGAAACGCCTTCAAAACCTTAGGCTCCATGCGCCTGAACTTAGTGTTGTCCGATCGCGATCAAATTTTGCACAGCGTCGTTTCCCAACCAGTCACCCGTGGGCAAGATCCCAGATTTTTGGGACACCCTAGCGCGCTTAGTTTTGCCTATCGCACACTACAAATCCTAGAGTGTCGATCCATGCTTTCCCGTCTAACCACACTTTAAGAAAATGATGGTTGAGCACCACACTCATCTAAGAGTGTGTTGGCGTACCATAATCTTCCTGAAGCGTGCACCGCGTATGCCGCGGTTTTGCTTGATTTTTTGCACTTTCAATGCCAATATCTCCGAAACCGTAAGAGATACGACGTTTTACTTGAAATTTTAGTTCTTTGGTAGAATGCTTCTTTAATCTCATCAAAGTGTTTTGAGAAACTTTATTTTACGCACTGTAGAGGGGCATTTAGGCCCCCCGCGGCACCACTAAATGACGTCACACTGGTACTAGACTTCGACTTCAGGCCGTGGATCAGGACCCCAAAAGGGTTGTTTTCTGACCCGGAACTAAATTGAATTCGAAAATTTTAGAAATAAGAAGCAGAAAATTCCGCTCTTGGAACAGGAACAATATTTTCTACGGGAGCACATTCTGAAGCATCGGTATGGACTCAAATAGAGATCTATGGTCTTGGCCTAGACGGGAACCGTTACACGTGGATTATTGCCGGCCCCTTAAACGCGTTAGACGAATATTTAGCTGATTGGGAGGCGGGGTCAGGTCAAGACGGTGAGTACATCGGCCGCTTATCCCTGAAGTCGCGTGTGTGATTGCCAATATCAGAGTCATGTTCTGCGATATTTTCTTGTGACAGCCCTTCAGGAGTTCGTCGCTGAAAAACGATCGTTCCGTCGAATATTATTAATATTAATGCCGCACGTAAGATAGGCTGCTGAGTGAAATTTGATGAAACTTAGCATTATTCTTGAAGGGAATATTATTTTGAAGCCACGGCAATGCCAGCTAGGTGCCGCACACTGGTTAAGCTGAAGAACATACGAACAGAAGAGACTTATTCAGAGTTTACCGACTGAGAAACTGTTTTATTAAACACTTAATTTAGATAGGCATATGCTTTTGCCGAGTACACGGTCCATTAGGTAGACAAGAAGAGAAAACGGCAAAAACCAAAGAGCAACTGAAAAGTGTAATCGTAACAAAGCCACAACGTTTGAGCTTCTTTTTTTTTCCGGCGATACTTTAATACGCTAGAATATCTCTTAGGTACCACCGTAACCACCAGGCGAACGCTGTGCATTGCTTTGACTTTGTTGTAGTCTAACAACAAGACCCGAACACAACCATGTAATTCATCTGACCTGGCCCTTTGACCTCGACTGTGGTAGCCACGCCAGCCGCTGTTATCACACTCTCACGTGGCGGCGCTTCTAATGGTCAGTATCTCTCGGACACTCCGGACAAATCAAAAGTAATTCCTTCTTGTTTTGCAGTGTCTTTAACCAAAACCGCTTGCTATAAAATACGCCGACTGGTAAAACTGAGGGGTAGTACACTCTCATAGGCAAGCACGCTTCGCACTAGCTCCGTCTCTTTCTGTCTCGGGCGGACGCGTGAGGAACTAGTGATTTGCGGGCTTGCCTACCTTTTCGTTGTCACGAGGCAAATGGGAGACCGATTATATTGAAAAAGTGAAGCCATTGTAAGTTACAATATACGTCATAGTAACCCAAATAAAACTTTCTGGAATACGGTGTAAAAACCAATGAAAGTATAGTAATACAACGAACTTCATCACGCCTTGTTACGTACAATAATTTCGACACAGTTAAGATTATTCGTGAATTACAAATCTTCCTCAGTAATAAAAATAAAACGGATTCGGGGTTTTATGGCAATACACCAGCTTGGTAGAACGATACACTAGTGTAAATTTGATCAGGATTCACTGATCGTATTTCGGAAGTCCTGATCGTCTGCAATAACGATCAGTATTTTCCTGATCGTATCCAGAACCACCCAGGTTCTTCTGACCGTTCACAGATACGATCTTAATGATACTATCGGTAAAATTTACGACCAGAACATGCGATCAGACATTAAAAAAAAAACGATCCGGTTTTCAGACAGCTATTTCTCAAAGAGTAGTTGGAATTTTAACTTGAAACTTGGTCTGGCATCAATTGAAGACTTTACTGGGGCCAATTTGATTTGATTTTACTACAATACGAGACTATTTTTCTGACAGTTTGAGAACTGTAGGTGATATCGCCAAACCGACCTCGGATTTGGATAGAACTCTATTTTGACTTCATAAGGTGGGCTTCGCATGACGGCAGGATCCCTTGTTAAGTGAGAAAAAGGACTATCAGGAATTATTCTATCAGAAAATACGATCTGGAACATTGCGACCAAGATTCCAAGTGCGATCAGAAAGCAGAGAAGCGATCAGGAAATTCCTGATGGTTTTGATGGCTCTAGCAATTTGGCCCGCATATGTTCCTCGCCGAATATCAGTAATTATGACAGAAACTTTCGATTTTAGAACAACTTTAATTCTGATTGGGATCTGACGACTCTGGAATCTGGTGATTGTTTTAAAAAAAACTTTCACGATGGAAAGTGTAGTCTGGAATTCGGAATTATACTCCAGACCTGTTTTCGAGACGGAAATTGATCTCGAAATCAATTGCCGATGTGGAAATGCTTGTCCCTAGTGGAATCTTATTTCCATCGCGGTAAATTGTCGTCATGGAAACTCAGGCGCCTATGGAAATCCAGTTTTCCTCTGGGTTTCTAAGAAACCATCTCGGAAGTACCAAATCCTAATGGAAACTGCTAAAATTCTGTATGGAATTTTAAGCTGGGAAGCGTACTATGCTTTCCTCTAGGATCGATTTATGAGAGTGTAACAGATCCAAATGGAAGCACTTGGGCAAGGCCTCATTTCTTTGCCGGCCCCATTGGAAGCACTATGGCACAATGTGCCACGAGGCTCCGCCTACGCGGATGCGGGAAAGACGACGCGCTACTTGGATGCCGAAGTATGTCTCCTGCGCAAGAATCATTATCAAAAATCGCACATACACTTGAATCAAGAAATCGTCAATTTGGATGCTTGGTTCAAGCATCCACAGATTCGAACTTCCGTATTTAACGGGCTTTTTTGATTAAAGTTTAGTCAATATTTTTACCTTACTCTTTTGCTTGTTTCAAGCGTATTATGTTTTCTGGACAATTTGCGGCGTAAGTATAAAAAATACATTGGATCAAGCGTACATGCTTGACTCCATTTTTGAGATAGTACAAAATTGTAACCCGCACTACACATTTTGCATCTTGAGTGCAAGTAGCCTTCGAATTTGAAGTCTATCGGCTCTGTGCTCAACCGCGGTAATTTTTTTCCCCGTGAAAAATTAGAATCTTTTAAATAATCACAGCTTCCTTATCGAAAGAATGAATGGAGCTGAAATCGAATTCTTAATAGGAAATTTTAGGACCTACTTGGTTTTGCGATACCAATGCTAATGAACCCCTCGTGGTCACTGTAGCTAAAGGTTTGTGTGCGAGGGGGCAACCACTCGTTTAAACTATGTACACAGATTCCAGGATTTCGTTGGATTACACCCCGTGGTTTTCGTTAATTTCAGAATTTTATTGCTTTTCTGGCTATTTCAGCCTATGTAGGTGCTATTTTATGGCTTAAGATCCAAGTCCAACTGTAAATTCGATTTTTTTTTCTATTTCTTTTTAAAAATTTATAGAATTTTGTACGCATGACTACGCGAGTGATTCGCCCCTCGTTTGTGTGTGACAAAAGCCTCAAAGGTTGCATCAAGCAAAACGGGGCGAGCAGTACGTGTTTTTTTGCTCCGGTTTCCTTTTACATTTCGACATATTCGGCCTCGATTTGTTACTCAAACTTAAATTCACGAGAGGTGCATTGGAATCGCAAACACAAGTAGGTCCTAAAATTTGAGAGCTGCATTTGATTTCAACCCCTTTCCTTAATGTAAGTGTACCGATTCCGTAAATTTTTATTCCTGCAAAAACCCGCTAAAAACTATATCGGTAACGGTTCTCAGCACAGTACAACCAATTTAAATTTGAATGTTTCCTAGGGTTTCACATTTTCGATCCAGGCCGATAGAATGGCGGTAGTACGCACCGCATTTTAAACGACAACCAGAGTAATGCGGCCGAGCGAACTCGACTGAGTAGCAACAATTTGCTATCGTGCGCAAATAAAAATAAGTTCTCCCGCTCGAATCTCGATTATCGCAAACAGTATCGGTTCCTCGAGTATAAATGGGCGGCCTGGCGTCTGCAGCGACACCAGTTCTCGGTCAGCCGCACACGATGTACAAGGTAACAGTCGCCCTCCTCGCCACCCTCGCGGTGGCTGCCGCCCTGCACATCCCCAACGTGCGCACCGGCGCCTCCGACAACGCCCACATCAGTACGTATTATCAACAGTATCGAAACGCGCTGGGAGTATGAGAAACACGGATTGCTAATTCGAGCACCCTTTTGTGCTGTGCAGGTGGACACGAGGTCGCTCAGAAGCAGAAGTTGGTTCTGCAGCTGCTGAGAAATGTCGGTCAGAAGAACATGTACCCCGAGCTCGTTACCCTGGGCCAGAGCTGGAACCCCGAGCAGATCATCGACCGTTACGCCAACCAGTACGCTGTCAAGAACTTCGTGAGCATGTGGAAGCAGGGTACCCTGCCCCGTGGCGAGATCTTCCACGTGTACAACGACTCCCAGCTGAAGGAGGTGGTCGCCCTGTTCGACATGCTGTACTTCGCCAAGGACTTTGACACGTTCATCAAGACCGCCGCCTGGGCCCGCGACAACGTCAACGAGAGCCAGTTCGCCTACGCCTTCTCCGTGGCCGTGGTCCACCGTGACGACTGTGCCGGTCTGGTGCTGCCTCCTCTCTACGAGGTCGCCCCCAGCTGTACCTGCACTCCGGCGACATCATGGACTTCATCAGCGCCAAGATGCAGGGCCAGGTCAACTACGTCAAGATGACCAACTGGACCGCCGGCAACGAGATCGTCAACCCCGAGCAGCTCCTGGGCTACTTCACCGAGGACGTCGGCCTCAACGCCTACCACGCCTACGCCCACCTCTACATGCCCTTCTGGATGAACTGCGAGAAGTACGGCATCACCACCTGCCAGATGCGCGGTGAGGCTTTCTACTACTACTACCAGCAGATCCTCGCCCGCTACAACCTGCAGCGCATGGCCAACTACCTGCCCGAGCTCGAAGACTTCGACTGGGAGGAGACCATCAAGACCGGCTACAACCCCGACCTGCTCTACCCCAACGGCGCCCACTTCCCCAGCCGCCCCGCCCAGCAGGATATCTCCAGCATCAAGTCCTACGCCATCGAGGACCTCAAGGCCATCGAGATCAGGATCAAGAACGCCATCGACTCCGGCTTTGTTCTCGGCAAGGACGGCAACCACATCCCCATCACCCAGTACGTCAAGGGCATCAACATCCTCGGTAACATCGTTGAGGGCAACCAGGACTCCGTCAACTCCCGCTACTACGGCTCCTACCAGACCATGATGCGCAGCCTGTTCGCCCTCATCATGGACCCCGACATGGAGCACGGCGTTGCCCCCGGTGTCATCGGCCACTACGAGACCGCCCTCCGCGACCCCGCTTTCTACATCCTCCAGAAGTACGTCCTCGGCCTCTTCAACCAGTACCAGGACAACCTCCCCGCCTACAAGACCGATGACCTCTACTTCCACGGTGTCGCCGTCCAGGATGTTGCCGTCGACCAGCTCGTCACCTACTTCGACCTCTTCGACATCGATGTCACCAACGCCGTCGACGTCGCTTCCATCGACGAGGCCGACAAGATCAACTACGTTGCCAAGCACATGCGCCTCAACCACAAGCCCTTCACCTACAAGATCAAGATCAGCAGCGACAAGAAGACCAACGCCGTTGTCCGCGTCTTCCTCGGCCCCAGCACCGAACTCACCCACTCCAACTTCTACGGCGAACAGGCCTCCGACGTCTACTACGGACACCCCACCGCCGACCTGGAGAGGCTCAGGAACTACTTCGTCGAGCTCGACCGTTTCCCTGTTGACCGTGAGTATTGTTATAACGTAAGTAAGCTTGCGGCATTTGTTCGGCAGTACTAACGTTCCTTTCCTATTTTTCCCTTATCCCCGCAGTTAAGAACGGCGACAACCTGATCCAGCGCAACTCCCGCCAGTTCACCACCACCACCGGCGACCACCCCTCCTTCAACGCCCTCCTCAAGTCCGCCGAGAGCGGCAACACCGTCCTCAGCACCGTGGACCGCGACTGCGGCTTCCCCGACCGCCTTGTCCTCCCCATGGGCCACAAGGCCGGAGTGCCCTACTCCCTGTTCGTCATGGTCACCCCCCACGGCGCCGACGAGCACGACCACGCCGACTACTACCACTCCGAGAAGGTCAACTACCAGGCCGCCGTCAAGGACATCTTCTCCTGCAACGGGCTCATGACCGCCCTCGACAGCCGTCCCCTCGGCTTCCCCTTCGACCGCCAGATCGAGAACTTCGGCCGCTTCTACACCCCCAACATGTACTTCAAGGACGTCCTCATCTTCCACAAGGACTCCTCCTCCGACAACTCCAACGTCCTCGTCAAGAAGAACGTCAACGACTTCGACAACGTTGCCGTCAACGCCGCCCACAAGTACATCCCCAGCCACAGGCTCCTGGACGAGGAGATCGTCCGCGAGGACGACGATGTCCGCGCCTACCTGTAAACTGTCACAGCGATGCACTGTGGATACTTACGTAGCGAACGCCAATAAAACCATGCGACTGTTCCATCATCTGATTTGTTTTCTCTCCCATCCCTGACATACCGCTTCACCGTCGCATAAGCTCACCAGCCTATGCGAAAACGAATGGCAGTAAGGTCGTTGACGTCTTGCGAATGATAACGGGGCTTCACTCATTCGAGTGCCTTAAGCGCCTGCCATGGTCAGCATAGGCACGCCCGCAGTACGCGGATGCTTGTTGGGCTGCCTAAGCCATCGGATGCCGGCGCCCGCCACTCGCGGACCTTTTTGCCTCTAGCGTTAGAACCCTTTCTAAATTTGTCTTATGTTAGGACTAGATTCTGTTCGACATAATATACGTGTACATGCGCTTGCACCTAAAATAACAATTTATAATGCATTTTAAAATGACGAGAGTAAATTGTTTTTCCTGACTGCAAATTGTTTTTCTGTCTTCTTGCATATACTTACATCCTGAAACGAGCTATATTTTCACTCCCAAGCTAATTGTATACACATACACACATTTTTTTCCTGACAATTAACGATTTAGCTGGCTTCCAGGTGCGAAAAGGGAATAACTGTTACATTACTACTTTGCTGAAGTGTCGGAGGAAAATGTGGAAGAATGTTTTCCTGCTAGACGCTGCTGCCCACGCAGTCGGATGCCGGCACCCGCCACTCGCGCGTCTTTTTGCTTTACTATACTGTCAGGTACTGCCTGCCAAGGGAGTGCCGCCTACAATTGTGTGGAATACGATTTGATAGCACGCATTATTTCTTCATACCATCAAAGTGAAACGGCAGGCAAGCATGAGAGAGTTCTCACCGTTTTGCAGAAGGAATGTCCAGTACCTGGCTGTTGGCTGGCCAGCGGGAGCCCCGCGGCGCCGCTGGCGTCAACAATATACCGGCGCGCCGCGGTCAGCTGTGGCTGACATAACCCAACTCGTAGGGGCCTCGGGCATGGATGGAATCTATTTTGGTGGTCTGCGTACAGGCAGCTGTCCTCTATTTCCAAATTAGTGTCACCGCTTTAAATAACGGGGTGACACCGTGCCCATGAGAATATCATGACCATGGTATGCCTCTTAGTTGCGAGGCCTGCCGACAGATGGCTTCCTGGCCAGACTTCCTCGCACAACTTCCGGAAATCGTCGCCTCGATGCGCTCATACACATTGAGGCTACATCTATCTCTCTCACTCGCGCCCACTTCGGGTGCTGCCTGCTGGGGGTGTGCTAGCAGTAGCCTTTGCTTCCGAGGGTTGCCGTCAGATGGCTTCCTGTGAAGCTTCCTGGCCAGACTTCCTCGCACAACTTCCGGAAATCGTCGCCTCGATGCGCTCATGCACATTGAGGCTACATCTATCTCTCTCACTCGCGCCAACTTCGAATGCTGCCTGCTCGGGGTGTGCTAGCAGAAGCATTTGCTTAAGTACCGGGGGGGTAGCACGTACTCGGTATCCCTGAGGCAATGGAGTCGCCACAGAGTAACAAACTGAAGCTCAGCGAAGACCTCAAGTATCGAACCATTCGCCCCCATGGAACTCCCAAGGGGTGGGTGCCTCGGCTCGAGGTGGCTAGTGGAAAGATTGTTTTTCTGAACCCGGCGGCCCCTGAAGCCAAACTCGGGAAGGCCAACCCGGCCTACACCACCGACTGGTGGATGGCCGGGTCAAGCCATTTCCGGTTAGTGAGGCGAGAGCCCAACTGGTCGGAGATGGATGTCTTCTGAGGTCTTTTTAGGCAAAGCCCCCCGGCGGAGGTGGGGGGGGGGGGGGGGCAACTAATCCTTCATCTTGAGCGAGACAGAAGTCCCGAGCCTAGCCCTGGGAATCCCCCCCCCCCTCTTCCTTACCTCGTGCCACACAAGCGCGCCGCTCTATGCCCTGAACCAGACAGCTCCGATAAGGCCCCGTGTACCTGAACCCATAGCGCCTGCTGACCCCGCACGGCCCCGTGAGGGTAGGCAACACATACAGCTCCCGTGTGCCGCGGGTTCTCTGCGTACGCCTCCGCGCGGCCCGCGCCGTGTGCTGGAGCCGGTGGAGCCGCTGGAACTGGAGCGGCAGCAGCCCGGATCATTGGCTGCGGTACCGCTGTCCAGATAACCCGCCCTCGCTGCCAGAGACCGCCTAACGCCTACTGGGTAGGCAGCCCAATGGCCACCTAAACGCTGAACCGAACCGCGACCTCTGAAGACCCATAGCCGGTTATGGCTGGCTAAATCGACAAGCCGCTGCCCACTGCCCGTCGACCAGGACCAGGGCTCGGCCCAGACTGACTGGCCGGAGAGCTGTGAGGCGTGTGTGTGTGTGTGTGTGTATGGCTCCAACTGAGTAAACTGTGAGTATGGCATGGGAATGTAAATGCAAGCTTCCATAAGTTGGGTGAGTCATTACCCTCAATTGTTTTGTGTATGTGCTATTTTGTCCTTGTGATGTGATAACCGGTTGATATAGATGTGAGTTCAATTCAAGCTTCATGCCATTTGATCTAGATATTTCCTGCACAATGGACTATTTGTGATCATATAATTATTGATTATCATTACTAATTTTTTTCAAGCCTCTAAATCTAGTGGTCAATTCATACTGACTGTTTCACTTTATCATAGTGTATTGCATTGTGCTCTCTGACGTTACCTCTGCCTGACCTCACGGTCAGCTAATTTGAGTGGCCATGTTCGACTAAGATCCTCGACCAAGTCTGAAGAAAACACGGCATGTACATTCTGAAACTCGTGCTCATTAAAATATTCAGATACTTGCATATTGTAGGGATTTTGGGTCCCAGTTGTTGGTGGTGCCGGTACCGGTCGGCGCCTTGTGTCACGCGCGTAGCTTTCCCGTTGTTGCATTGTTACCCCGTGCCCTGCTCACTCTTGGATTAGACGCTGAACCGTGCAGTCGGCTTGTGTACCTCATTTTCCCCATTCCTTGCTCCGGGAATGCTCGGCCAAATCCCTGCAATCAGAAGTGGGATTCAAGCTCATCGCCCACCCCCGCCATGTCCAGCAATCGGGGCGCTGCATCCTCACCTTGTCCTGTCCCTGACGTGTCCGCTGTGCCCATGGTCTTCCCTGCCCTGTCGCCCAGGCACGCAACGCTCGTCGCTAGCGGTAACGTCTAACCTCTCCTGGTAGGAAGTTCTCGTGTCTGTCTCCCTGTGCCCTGCCCGCAGTGTGTCCTCCTGGACTTGTGGTCTGCGTCGCCGTCCTTACGGCGTGCGTGTGTGGCCATGCGCGACACCGTTGTGGCGCCGCCATCGCGCTGTGGCTGGCCCGGCGTGCTCCCCGTCGCACCCTGTCCGTAGCCGAGGATCCCGGCGGCGCCGTCCCCCTCAACAGCGGCCACGCCGTGGACGATGCGGCCCCGATGCCCCAGCCCCGCCGCGTGCTGCAGCCGCGCCCGTGAGCCGGGTCGGCCGCGCCAACACCGAGACCCCTGCGCTGGCGCCGCGCGGGCTGCCCGCCAACAATGACCCTGCCAGCTGCAGTGCCTCTGGCCAGCGGCGAAACGGGCCTACGCCCTCGCCGCAGCGTGCCCCCCCCCCCCCCCCCCAAACGGCGTGTGGGTTGTGAGCCACCCCGCCACCGCTGCTGACGCTGTCCCCGCCACGCTGCCCTGCTGCACGAGACGCCGCTCAGCGAGGTGCCTGCAGTCGGCGGCGTCCTGGGAGCTGTCCGCAGACCGGGGAAGGGTCATACCCCCGCAACGCAGAGATGATGAGCTTCGGGGCCGTGTCGGTAAAGGGGCATGACGCTTATCACCGTGTGTTTTCCTGCTAGACGCTGCTGCCCACGCAGTCGGATGCCGGCACCCGCCACTCGCGCGTCTTTTTGCTTTGCTATACTGTCAGGTACTGCCTGCCAAGGGAGTGCCGCCTACAATTGTGTGGAATACGATTTGATAGCACGCATTATTTCTTCATACCATCAAAGTGAAACGGCAGGCAAGCATGAGAGAGTTCTCACCGTTTTGCAGAAGGAATGTCCAGTATCTGGAAAAGGGATTTATTCTACCCTCCAAGGTGGCCGTCGACGAGCCTGGTAGCCTCCTCGACTGCCTCAACTCGGAAACGAAGTCCCCGTAACCCTCAGCCCAGCAGTTTGTCCAGACGGCCGACCGGCCACGTCAATGGTCTCGAAGTAGGGGTGTCATCGGGGACCCCAAGGTGACAGACAGCTGCACCAATGTTTCGAGTCGAAAGGCCATGTAACTTATAGAAGCTGTAACTTATAAAGAATTTCATCGTTTTTCGACCAAAAAGTTATTAGTTTTTCCACGGAAAGGGGGGTCTCCGGACCACAGGGGAGTTCAGGAAAGAGTTCTGTGCTAGAGGCGATAGCGCAGCGCTCGTTTCTGCCACGGGGGCGCGGCATCGTAAAGGCCGAATCACACTAGCGGGTGGCGATGGCGTTGTCGTTGGCGTTGGCGTTGCCCGTTCGACCAATCAGAACGCAGCGCCTCGGCGTTGGCGTTGCGGCGGACAGAATAGCCGGCGGTCTATTTTTTCAACGCGGCGTTCCGACAGCAGCCAATGAGAATCGAGTATTTCGGCGGCAAGACAAGTCGGTGCATCAAAACAACGAAAGTGAAGGTAGACCTTGGTTGAGACGAAGATGCCACCAAAACGAAGTTTGTTTTCGTTGGAGGTGGAGCTACGATTAATTGAAGAGATAAAACGTAGGCCCATATTGTGGGATGTGACCTCAGACGAGTACAAGAGAGGGGATCTGAAACCCCAACTATGGGAAGAAATAGCGACTGCTCTGGGTCCGAGTTTCAACGGTAAGCTTCCTTCGAATCAAATTATCCTTTGTAGTCTTTCTAGTCTTTGCTTTTTTCGAATTACATATTGAGATTCGGTGGAATTGCGTTCGAAACATGTGAGAATTCGCTCACACCTGTTGGTAGTTGAGGTTATTCGTGGGGAATACCTACACCTGTTTTCAATGTTTTGATTTATTTTGCAGGCACCGCGGTGGCAACAAGATTTAAAAATATGAAGGAGACGTACATGACAAATCTGAAAAAGGTCCGTGAAACAAAGCGTAGTGGCAGTGGTACGGAGGACTTGTTTGTGCCCAAATGGCCCCTTTTCAAGTATTTGGATTTCCTTCGAAAGACCTGTGCCCAAGCAACATCAGAGTCAAATTTAGTTGTGAGTGAAAGTTGCAGCTCACAAACACCGCTGTCAACACAAGTGGCGGAATCTGCTGCATTGGTTGCTTCTGGAGATATATCCAGTGAATTACCAATGTTTTATTTTGATGAAAATACAAAGGTTAGTTCCAAACTCAGCACTGCCTGAGAATTGTCTAATTTAAAAGAGAAAAAAAAACCACATTGACACTTGTTCACTATTCCTCCCCCAGGAATATCTTGCAGTACCCAACGAAGTGGACACCTGTCATGGGAGCACACCGTCCATTTCTGGCAATAGTGGAGCCAGCCAGACCCCTCGTTCTGTATCACCTTCACAGCCTGTCACTGTCACAGCCACCAGAAAATCTGTTCAGGATGACTTGTATGATAGGAAAGGGTCAGGTAAAAAGAGAACATATTCTGTCATGGAACAAGCAGTGCAAGTGCTGAAAGATGTAACCAAGCAACCCATTGTTCCTGATATACCAAAGCAAGACTGTTTTGACACATATGTAGCAGCTCGTCTTCGGGGTATGGATGCTGCCAAAGCTAGAGATTGTGAGAACCGAATCATGTCTGTTCTCATTGAATCGTCTTAAATGTTAATCGTACTGTAGATGAAGATGCATGTTGTTCATCATGGTCCAAGACAAGTATTATTTAGTTATTTTTTTAAAGTTATGTTATTACTTTAACATTTTTATTTTCTTTTTGCTAGACTGCCCAGGTGCTACATTAGTATGTGTGACAAATATTTTATTTCAGTTCCATAATTGAGTCATTCCTTAAGCACTTGTTATGATACACATTGTTAAAAATATGTTTTGTTTATGAGGACCAAAGAACTTTTCAGTCTGTATGTGAGGTGGCTGCAGCCCAAAGAAATACTTTAATCTTTAATTGTACTCGATTCCAGTATTATTTTTGTATTAGATTTTTTTGCTAAATAAAAAGAGTTTGTACTGACACATTTTTATTTTTATTTTGCATCATTTCTTTGTTTGAAAGTAACAGTTGAATCAATTGAGTAAAACACTGGAGGAAAACTGAAAACTTACATTAACTTAAAATACTATCTGGCTTGTAAATTATAATTAACCATCCTTTCTTGCCAGCGCACAGCCCCCACTCCATTGAAATATTCACACCATCTGTCCCTCAAATTAAGAGGGTTTACAGCATGCCGGTTGCCACCCTGTCGCTGCAGCCCTACTACTCCTGTACCAACAGCATTCCGCCAGTCCCCAGGATTCACAGTGCCTCCAATAATATCTTCAGCATCCAAACTGGCTGGTGCTGAATACATGGCTCTTCCAGTGGTGTCTGTACGAAGCCAATTGTGTAGAGCACAGGCAGCCAATATTATCATTTTAGCGTCTTCAGGATCATACCTCATTGCACTTCTAAAAATTTGAAATCTAGCTACTAGTAATCCAAATGCATTTTCAACACAGCGGCGTGCCCTGGACAGTCTGGCAACAAATTTAAAAAAAAAGTTTTAATCAACCATTCTACTCCAATAGCAACTGTAACAACATAGTGGAAATATATATTATATATACCTGTAGTTGAATATCCTTCTGTCTATCCTGTTGCGAAGAAGGTCTTTAGGATAAGGAACAAGAAAATTCTCAGTCAATGTGAATATTTCATCTCCCAGCATAACATAAGGAAATGGGGTCTGTGTTCCAGGAAGATGTGCAGGAGGTATCTTCAGATTTTCCATATAAGGTTTTAAATCACATTTGTTCCATATACCAGTATCACTGATGCGCCCATTTGTTCCAACATCAACAAAAATGAATCTCAGTTGGGCGTCAACCATACCAAGCAGAACAATACTACAGAAATCTTTATAACTGTAATATAATGAACCAGATCTTAAAGGTGGATCAATTTTAAAATGTTTTCCATCAATTGCCCCAAGGCAGTTTGGGAAATTCCACCTCTCCCAATAATCTAGTGCTACTGCCTTCCATTCCTCATGACTTGCTGGGAACCGCAAGTGTTCCCCTTTAAAACATTGTAAATAGCTCTGGTAGTTTCTTTTATGATGTTTGATATTGTGCTCTGCCCCAGTCTGAATGTCAAGTGAAGTGACTCCTGTGATTCTCCTAAAATAAAATAAAATAAAAATGTAAACAGGTCACATAAGTAAGGTTATGTTTCAAAACAAAGAAAACACTTTAAAAAAATGTGAAGTACCTGTTGCCAAGTGTCGCAGTGTCACAGAAAGCCTTTCAGCAGGCGAAATGCTTTCTCGCAAATGGGTATTCTGTTTTTGTATCAAAGGAGTGACTTTGGTGAGAAGCATTTGGAACAAATCGGAGTTCATTCGCAAACATCTGAAAAATATTTGCACGTAGAGTCAGTTTTCTCTCATTAATATTCCGACAACATGATGTCACATCCGTAAATACTTGTTTTTACCTGCGATATTTTTCGGGGTCTTCTAGCTGCAGTTCTATAAACAAATTATGGTGCATTCCCAAGGCTTTCCTTCTTGCAACCCAATGTTTCACCCAAACTCGACGGTCGGGAATAAGCCTATCACAATACTCCAGAATCAAAATGCAGAACGCAAGGATTATATTCCTCCTTCTCAAACGATGTCTTGCAATTAATTCCCTTTGAAAGTTATGCATCACGAATATCGTACTGACATTTCGGGTCGAGCAGACGACAAAACGTAAACAAAGCAGTCACCGCCTCCGCTGAAGAACGCGACGTTCGTTCCTGACCGTAAAAAAAATGTTGTAGATGGCGGAGGTTCTCAACGCCAACCGCGCGAACCCAACGCCAATGTGATTGGCCGAACAGGCAACGCCAACCGTACCGCCAACGGCATCGCCACCCGCTAGTGTGATTCGGCCTTAACCCGTTGCCCTCTTGCACTGCAACTGAATCACGCAAGGAGTGAACGTGAGTCTGTAAAAAGGTTTCGTGTACCGACCTTAACCCCTTCTTTTTTGTTTTTCAACTACTCACGAATTGTGTTTGTCTGCACTGTTCACACCATGTTCTTTTTTATAGATCCCACTGGATGCGAGGAGTGGGAGTTTTTGCACAAACAGGGAACGCCCGCAGTACGCGGATGCTTGTTGGGCTGCCTAAGCCATCGGCTGCCGGCGCCCGCCACTCGCAGGTCTTTGTGCCTCTGGCCACAACTTTACTGTTAGGGACAATTGTAAATTGGCAATGTGGCTCATACTTTGGGATTCCATGGTAGTATCAAAGGAACGGATGAATTTCATTAATATCACCTGCACTTGTATTTTCACACAATTGTTAATGCATTTGCCTCTACCACCCACAAACACCTCGACTGCCAGCGAACGTCCACGGCAAAAGAGGGATGCAAACTGGAAACGTGTTGTTACTCGTTCACCCCTCTACTGGCAAAAGGCTCCCCCGTAGCAGCCCCCTCCCCCTCACTCCACCCCCATCCTCACTCAAGTCAAATGGGTTGTCGCAACTGTGCACCAATGATACCACGTATCATTTCGCATCGAACCCTTTCCTCCCAATCCGATGTCTCAGCGGAGTCTCCTCGCCCCTCACCATCCGATCGCAGGTGCGGGGAGGCTCCGCTTGAGACATCGGACTTTGTTGAACGGCAGCGCGCGCGACATCGGACTTTGTTCGTAGGGCCCATCGAGTTGACGGTATTGGCGTATTTGTGTTGTACGTATTGGATTGAAAGATGTTTAAGGCAGCCAATGTTTGGCCAAGGCGGGCAGAGCTCTTTGAGGAGAATTACTAGAAACGTCAAGCAAACGCGCGTGACTTCTTTCACGCCGCTTCTTCCGGTCTAGACTGGCAGATCTACTGAAACGTCAAGATTCGCCAAGAGCCGGCCACAAATTCTTGCTTTCGTTTTCACCGCGAAGAGGCATCCTTGGTTCGAATTGTAGGAGTTGCGGAGACTTGCTGGAGAGCGGCCTTTGCAAAAATGGCTGGATAGCAGGACAAGGGCGGGGCCGGATCGATTCCCGAAGCACAAGCAGTGCGACCCACAACCACGCCCATGGCTACAACCCTGAAGGGGAGGGAGGGAGGGGGGGGGGCGCGCACAAGGCGGTGAGCAGCCCCCTAAACGTAAATCCTGGACACGGGCCTGCGCCTGCACACAATTACAGGATGCACGCGGTAATAATTGTGCGTCAGATGAGAGAAGCTCTGACGATTCATTCATCATCCCAGTATGTCCACTTCTCGACGCTTCTTCGTAGATAACAGCATCCGGCCAAGGCACACGATTTCAAGCCTCAGCTTAATGAGCCGCCACTAATTATTCACAAACGCGGGCAAACGCGCAAATCGCCCCCCCCCCCCCCTCGCGTCTGAGGTCGCTGGCTAGGGCTGCGAAGGAACTAAACTGTGTTCTCGATCCCGGAAAAATCAAGACCATTGGCATTGAATCTAGTAAAATGTTCTTGGTCCAAGTGCATGATAACTAGATTCAATGCAAATGCTCTTGATTTTTCCGGGATCGAGAACACAATTTTCTGGGCGTAGCTGGGGCTGTGAAATAGCAGCAGTTTAACGTTACCCAGGGCCCAGGGGGGAGGCGGGGGGTATGAGGGGTCTGGGGAAAAAAAACATTGCACCATGAAGGAGTGTATAAATAAACACGAGCGAATATAAGACCGAAGTATCATGTGCTTTCGTGACGGTTCTTAACGTTATTTTTGAAAGCTATATTCCGTCGACTATTATTACTTATGGGTCGCTGGGTTCTGACCTCCCAGAGATGGCCGATATGATATCGAAATATCGATTTTTTTATCGATGTTGGAATTTTCCGATATGTTGATATATCGATGATATCGGGCGACATATCGGCCCCAGGGAAAATTGAAAAATGTATTCGCTTAAAAATGAATTCATGCACCGGTAAAACTACCGTCAGGCGTCACATTTGTAATGTCCGTGTCGTCTGCCGTCAGGCGGAGCTGCAAGAAGCAGACTGAACCAGCTCAGGCCCGGCCCGCGCCGCGCCTGTTTTTATTACAGGCGTTGTCGCATCGCCTACACTTTGTTTTATTTTTATTTTTTTAATTGAAATAAAAAAAAAAAACTGTTGATACTGACTCGTTTCTCTGTGTTTTAAGTTTCCTCTTCAAATTATCGATAGGTAGTCGATATATCGCAGTATCGATATTGTAGGTCGATATATCGATTTTAAATTCATCGAAAGATGTTAATGTCGATCTTACAAATATCTATTTTTTTCGTTTAGCTGGGCCCTGAGGGCAGGCATATTCCCAGCATTCCTCGTAGGAACCGTCGGCTATTCCCCTGCGCGTTGGAGGATATACGAGAACTGGTCACACCGCTGTGATGTAGGCTGTTACCAGGGAGTTTGGAACCGAGCCCCCCCCCCCCCCTCTCTCTCTCTCTCTCTCCCCACTGGCCAGGGAATACCTATGGATATAGTATTTCTACATCCATAGATATACCACTGCTCTGACGAGGCTATGTGTATATAGATGTCATGTTAGGACAGTGCTGCTCAGTGTGCTAGGCAACGTTGCTGCGAAAGGATGTTATAAGCCATAGTTCTCTTCATCGTCCACACCGCTCGGCGCACTGGTGACGTCACGTCTCAAACAAGTACATGTGGCCCGACAATTTCTGCGCTTCGTGCCCAGTGACAGCAGCAAAGGTATGAAATCATGAAAGCAGGAAATCGAAAGATAACGGAAGGAAAGCTTACGTATACCCTACACCAAAGATTCTCTACCTTGTAAACAATTGCACGCGCACTTTCGTAGACGTTTTCATGCGCTTGGCTGTAATTGAGATACGTAAAATAACGATTGAAAATTTATTTTAAAATGACGTGAGTTAATTTGTTTTTCTGACTGCAAATTGTTTTTAATCTTCTTTTCGCATATACTTTACTTCCTGAAACGAGCTCTATTTTCGCTCTCAAGCTGATTGTACACACACACACATATTTTGGCCCTGATAATTAACGATTTAGGTGGCTTATAGAAACGCGCAAAAAGGGCATAATTTTTACATTACTACTTTTCTGAAGTGTGGAAGAATGTCTTCCTGCTAGACGCTGCTGCTCCAGTGGTTGTGCCAGCATGTATTTGCGCTCTGCAAATCGCGATAATACATCCCTCCCGCCTGTTTCCCAACCAGAGACGGATGTTTGGATGACGTATATGCATTTCCTCGTTTTTGTTTTATTATTTCTACTCGTGCAGACGCTTGTGCTGTGTTGCAGGCTTCTCAGATACAACCTAACGTCGCTCAGGACAACTTGTGTGGTGCTTGTTGAGCTTGGTAAGCGCAACTCTAACATACTATTCACAAATATCTGTAATAACTAGGTAGGAAGTGTGACAAAATTAAATCGAAGCGAATTTTGGACTTTTTTTGGCAATTTGATTGATTTTTGCATTTAAAATGCCGATATCTCAGAGACTGTAAAAGTTACATCGTTTTCCTTGAAATTTAAGTTCCTTCGGGCCCTAACTTCAGCACATTTACCTTAGAAAACATTTTGAAATTTCTTCTGCAACATTGATTGTTACTGCCGCAAGGGGCAGTTAGGCCCCTTTTGGGTGCCCTGCACGACCTTCCTCCATGATTAAAAAAATCTGAAGAAAATGTATTTGTGAATGGCACGAACCAGAGCACCGCGTGAAATGTACGGAACATGACTTTTTGAAAGTCGTGACAAAACGGCCCGGTCTACACTCTCGTCCATTCAATGATCTGTGCGAGGCCGTAATTAATTATTTGATACTAATCATAGTGCTTTGGTATTTTGGGAACTGTAAGGGAGCACGGCTTGTGGTTAAGTTGCTTTATTGATTGCAATTACAGTTATTCTACCAGCAGCTACCGCCCCTCTCCTTGGCCGGCAGCGCCGCCACCTTGCATTTCTTCCGCGCTCGAATGCTTCTATTCACCTCCTCACGTTGTTAAAGCTGAATGTTTCAAATGAAAAGTTTAGTTTTGAATCAAATGACCGAAAAACTGTTTGATTCAATTGCTAAAAAATGTAGCCCTCAGACTGGCTAGCTTGCTAGCTATTTTTTCCCCCTTCTAATTTTTCAAAATTTTCTCTAGACTTTTCACGTTATTTTACGGGTTCTCGTTATTTTACGGGTATTCTTCTAAAATTACATACAGAGTCCTGTTAAAGTGAACGACACGACTTTGCGTCGTTCAAACTCACAATAACATCCTTGTTAAATTACGTCATTGGAATACAACAAGGAGCCCCAGTAAACATTATTATTGACTTCTTGTAAATTTTCAAGGAGATTTTTAAGAGTGTAGCCGCATGGGTGATTTTGTGGTAATCTGGTTGCAGGTCGAAAACATGGAGTCGCTAGTAGAGATGATCAACAAAATCCACGATGAATTCAGGTCGTTGAATGAGGATCCGGTGCAGCTGCCTCAGATAGTTGTGGTTGGCAGTCAGGTATGTAGACGTCCATAGCGTCCTGTTTTTGAACGTGCTGTCTCTCCGGAACGTTTTAACATTTTCGACCGCGGTTTTCAGAGCTTCTCTCATCACTCCCATCCCTTTACAAAAACATTTTTTTTTTAAAGGAAAATTTTTAGAAACAAAATTGCCTGTCTAAATGAGACCGTAATACATCTTGTCCTAAAATTTCAAAATTTGTTTCAAAAAGTGCGTGCACAGCACCAAATTCTCCGCAAACGCAAGAATAGGATATCACAATTAGGGGAAAGCCTAGGGGGTCATCGCGCTTTTCCAGAAGTGAGATGGCTGCATCACAATCTTTTAAGTGTCCAACCATTACGCTTTTCCTTAAGTTTGGTAACCACCAAATCGTAGAAAAAAGTCCAACGTTTGTAGCGGACGTACGATGCAACTGCGTATCAGCCTAAACCGAAAAAAAGTCTATTTTAAGAGTAAAATCTGTTGCTTGGTATACATTACATAATTTTAACATAGTACAGACCGATACTGATACCGGTTCCAACAGACCGATACCGGTTCCAACAGACCGATACCGGTTCCAACAGACCGATACCGGTTCCAACAGACCCATACCGGTTCCAACAGACCGATACCGGTTCCAACAGACAGATACCGATTTGAACCGGACACCAATCAGAAATGCCGTCGGTACGAATCGTCTTTTATTAGTCTGTAACGCCGAGAGGTGATATAACTTTCCGGTTTGCAGCGTTGTGTACCTTATCGCCTACCCTAGTCCTTCACCACCCTTTTTCCACGTACTACGCAGTTGGAGCTTTAGGGAATCGCGCGAAGGCTATTGAATTTAGAGCATCTTTATCGTCAGTTCGTTAGGCCTTACGGCACTTGTCGTTATATTCGAAGCTATAGGATTGCGCGAAGCACGTGATAAATCATTGGAGGCGAAAACAAGCGTTGCGAAGCAAGAAAGTTTCAATCACCTGCTTCAGTCCGTCACGCAAGGAATGACTCTGTTTCAGAGTTCAGGGAAGAGTTCTGTGCTAGAGGCGATAGCGCAGCGCTCTTTTCTGCCACGGGGGCGCGGCATCGTAACCCGTTGCCCTCTTGCACTCCAACTGCATCACGCAAGGAGCGAACGTGAGTCTGAAATGGTTTCGTGTACTGACCGTTAGCCCTATTATTGTTCTTCAACTACTCACGAATTGTGTTTGTCTGCACTGTTCACACCATGTCCTTTTTCATAGATCCCACTGGACGCGAGGAGTGGGGCGAGTTTTTGCACAAACAGGGAACAGTCTTTGCTCCCGAAGACATTTGTAAGGAGATAGAAGACAGGACGAATCAAGTAGTCGGTGATAATGTGAACATCACTAAAACTCCCATCACCTTGAAATTTTTTTCTCCGAATGTACCAACTTTGACTCTGATTGACCTACCAGGCATGACTAAGGTAACGGAGAAAGTGCTTTAACTATCTTTTAAGTCCCACGTAATTCGCCTTTGTTCAAATTAGATAGTTTCGCTCTGAAACTTTAATCCGTGCTAAGCTTCAAACGTCATGTGTCCAACACGATAAAAAAAAAAAAGGTTAGTGGTCGTAACTAATTTTTAAGTTGATTTTCAGGCCAGCAGTAAGTAAGTTTTTTTCGGAGAACTAAAATTTTGCTGGGCGAACCAAATTTTAGAGAGTTGCAGTAACGCAACTTTAATTGCTCCAAAGCACAGGTTCGCTAAAGGAGCAAGGAGAAGAAAAAAAATTCGCAACGAACCTCTTTGGTGGAGCAACTAACGTTTCGTTGCTCCAACTAAAATTTAGCTCTCCCAACAAAATTTTAGTTCCCCCAAACAGAAATTTACTGCTTGTCTGAAAATCAACTCTAAAATTAGTTGCGACCACTAATATTTTTTCTCCACGTGAACTGTATCTTCAAAACTTAATAACTCCCCACTCTTTCGTTTTTGTGGATACCTACTTACTTCGCATTTGTTAACGCTTCAGGAAGAGTATTGACTAATGTGTACAACGCAACAATGACTTTGTTCATGTACTGAGGTAATTATCTACTTTAGCGGGTCCATTGAGTTCAGTCACATGTCATACCCATACCCATACCCGCACTGTGATCCATTTTAGGTGCTCAGTAATACTCGTTTATGAAAAAATCGAATGAAAGCCGTGCACTATTTCGCTCACTGGCGGAACCATTTACGCTGCACTTCACCCAGCGCTCATCCATGGGTGTCCATTGTTGGAACTACGTCGAGATGACCGGCCTCGGCGGCTCAGTCGGTTGCGCACTGCGGCCCATTCCGTGTTCCGCCGCGCAATTCCGGCTGACCCTTGTTCACTCTGTTCTAATGTGAACTCTAACTCTCGTAAGGTGGCCTTCACAAATTCGTTCACACATTGTATATTCCTTTGACACTGTGAAGCGTTTACACTTTAGTTGACGCATTGACTGCTTCTTTGACAGTGCGAAACGCCCTTCCGGAAATGTCCTCGGCCTATTGGCTACTCTCGTTGTATGTTAACGTTCACAAATTCACTGACAGATTGTATATTCCTTGGACACTGTGAAGCGTTCACACATTCGTCGACGCATTGTATATACACTGTGTCACACACAACATTCAAGGAGAGTTCACATTCGAACAAGGGGAACACTGAGGGCCCTTCACAGTGTGAGAGGAACGTACACTGTGTGATACAACATTAAACGAGCGATCACATTCGAACAAGGGGAACACAGAGGGCCTTTCAGTGTCAAAGGAACATACATTGTGTCATACAAAACATTCAACGAGAGTTCACATTCGAAGAAGGGGAACACGGAGAAGGCCCCAGCCCCATCCAACACCGACTGAGCCGCCGAGCCCGGTCATCTTGACGTAGTACCAAATATCGCCGCGCATTGGCGCATGGCTGAGCAGACGTAAATCCTTACGCGGTTGAGCGGCTCACGTAAATAGTTCTGCAGGCGAGCAAAATACTTCCGCGGGCACGGCTTTCATTAAATCTCTTTAAATTATATGTGGTAAACGAGTGATGACCACAAAAATTGGATGACAGCGCGAGTACAGTGGTAAGATGCGTAACAGTACCCCCTCTGGAGCACTGAAGGTGGATTATGTGTCCCGCCTGGAGAACTAAAGTTGCCGCGTAAATAGTTCCGCGGCGAAAAATAGTGCATGTCTTTCAGGACAATCGGTCAGAAACGAGTACTGAGCACCTAGAATGGATCAGAATGGTGCAATCCCGCGTATAACTATACCTGAAATGTGTCTGAACTCAAAGGAGCCGCTAAAATAGATAATTACCTGTACTGAAAATGCGTTTCCATAGTGCCCGACGGCAGGCCAGCCCGATGACATCGAACAGCAGATACAAAAACTGATCCTCAGCTACATCAAAAACCCGCTGAGCATAATTTTGGCAGTCGTCACGGCCAATAATGACATGGCTACAAGCGAGAGCTTAAAAATTGCTAAAGACGTTGACCCCAACGGTGACCGAACTTTGGCTGTCGTGACCAAATTAGACTTGATGGACAGAGGTAAGTAGGAACTTTTCGATTTTATAAGTTCCACTGGCTCCTCCTCTAGAGATACGAACAGTGATGCTCCTGTTCGGACTGGAGATCACCTCCGAAAAGAATACGGGCACAATCAAGTGTCATCTCAACATTGTCGTGCATTCTCGCCTGCAGGTACGGACGCCACGGATATGCTAATGGGGAAGTTGATCCCAGTAAAATTGGGGATTGTTGGAGTTGTTAATCGGTCACAAGAAGACATCGATAACAATGTGGTAAGCATCCGGGAGAATGGAAAAACAGACGATTCTACGCTAAAGGCGCGAGATCAGATAAGAGACATAATTTTGTGAGATCTAAATTTTGAAATCGAAGAGTTCCCTAATGGAAAACGAACCCCCTAAGGTCCTAAATCGTCCCTGCGAAGTTCCTTTCTGAAATAGGGACAAAAAAGGAATTCCACGACGTTTGAAATCCCTCCGAAGTCCCTCCCAGTCCCTATCCTTCTCGAGGCACGCGTTTTAATTTGAGTAATTTACTTGGAGTATTTTTTTTAAAAGCATTCATATTGTTAAGAGCCGAGTTAAGGAATAATCCGCAAAGTTCGGGAATCAGACACAGAGTGGCCAGTTTATTGGGACCGTAGCCAGGGGCGACAGTACAGCTCGGCAGTGCCAACCGTGAGGCACGAATAACCCTAAGAGCGCCCCCTAACATTCTCCCCCACGTTAAACAAAGAGACTGAGCGCTAGTTAGTCAATGACATGAATCAGTGTTCGACGAGCACTGTAGACGCTCCATGGACGCGGCAGTGGCAGGACGAGACTGCAGACTTGGGTACGAGGGATGCTGCGGCAGCGTCGGGATCACCGCGATGCACGGCGTCACGATGTAGCAGAAGATGAGTGCCTTGGGGACGTCGGGGTGAGGACGACGGGAGGGTCAACGGGGCAGGATACGGGAGCAGGGCAGGGAGCGGACTGCGAGCAGCACGGCGTCGCAGGGATCGGCAACGTCGGGGGCATTGTGGCACCTGCAAACCAGAGTGGGTCTGACTTCTGTCGGATACAGCGGACAGTCGTAAATGGAAACGAACTGACCAGATTTGTCCAGGGAATCGAACGTCTGAGCAATTTTATTCCAGTGCACCAGGCCACTAGTTTCTCAACGAGCAATGTAATGGATTGTTCAAGTTTAGTTCAGCTTTGGAACGAAGGATCACACGGAATCTCTACACCAAACCATGCAAGTCGTCCATGCAGCGGCGTTTAACCTTCCATGGCGGATGTCAACCGCCACGAACACGAAAGTCACAGGTCACTCCAATCCTCCTCCCTCCGGCAAATGCAGGACGGCGCAGAGCATGCCACCGAGCCAGCAACTCCGGCTGCACACTGCACACCACAGCATCGGGCTCACGTCCACGGTGCTCCAGGCGCGTCCCGCCCCACCGCGAAAGCCGCGGTAGGGTCTGGACCTGGACCACCACGGTTCTGTACTAGAAACGGGCTCACAAAGGGGAGGGCAAAGCAGTGGTGTCCAAGTCAGTCAGGGCCCAATCGTTTGCGGTCAAGGCCGAGGCGCCTCGTCAGTTGTCACAGAGCACAACAAGGGTCAAAAACAAGCAACATGCAGGGATCGCAGGCCACAGGGTCACATTTCGCAGGCGAATGCAGCAGAGCACAGAGCAGCAGCGGGAGCTGGTCAGACTGTTCCGGACAGGGCGGCGACTCCAGCAGGGCCTGCGCGACGTTGGTTTGGGACGCAGGGCAGCACAGCACCACCAGGGCAACGCACCGCGCGCTGGGGAGGGTGATCGCCGACTGGGTGTTGTTTGGCCACGCGGACACACAGTTCCCGGTGCCCTTTTCGTCCAGCTGCAACAAGCTCGGGGTACGCACTATACCTGGCGCCTGTGGTGCGACACGAAAGTCCGTATGCCGGGCGGCGTCTCGTCTTCTACGATGTCCTCCGCGGTGTCTGCGAAATCTCCTCCGCTACCTGATGTCATCTGCGCTCCCACGGTGCCCAACGATGTCCAGCTCGAGGGCTCGAGCGGAATGTAGCGTCGCTCGCGCCCCTCCCAATGCGAATGGCTGGCCAGGCCATTCACATTGGGGCGGATGCGATCGAGTCCACGATCCAGCATCCGTCCACCTGATTCCCTCGCTGGCAGGATTGGGTCGCAGCCGTTGACAGTCACCACCCGCAGAGGCAGCTCGGCCTCGGACTCGAGGGGCGGCGTCAGGACGCGCGTCAGCCGCACACGGGCGCCGCTGTACAGGACCATCTCGCTGGCCACGTAATCGAAGCCGCTGACATTGGCGGGGACCGCGGCGGGCACAAGGGCCATTGTTGACGGACACAGCGTCCGCCGCGCCGTCGTCGGCGTCCTCGGCCATTGGGTTGTCGCCAGGGCAGGGTACACGACACGCTGAGACACGGGCCGCGTCTCGGTGGCGGCAGCATGACGGACCGCAACACGCACGCACGCCGTACGGACGGCGACACAAGTCCAGGACACACTGCGGGCAGGGCAAAGGGGCACAGACACGGGAACTTCTTACCGGGGGAGGTTAGACGTTACCGCCAGCGACGGGCGCCGCAGGTCTGTCAGGGCAGGGAAGTCCACACGCACAGCGGACACGTCAGGGGCAGGACAAGGAAGCAGGGGCTCGCCAGCCAGAGGTGGCCGAGGCGCCGGGACGTGCAGGATGTTGAAGAGGACCCGATGATGATCACCCGGTCACGAACGTCAAAAACGACGATGATAGGAGCATAACCCCACACTCTCTTCTCCTCCCCTCCCAAGGGAAAAATTTGGACACGTGGATTCGTATCTCGCTTCTGACACCAAATGTTAAGAGCCGAGTAAAGGAATAATCCGCACAGTTCGGGAATCAGACACAGAGTGGCCAGTTATTTGGGACCGTAGCCAGGGGCGACAATACAGCTCGGCAGTGCCAACCGTGAGGCACGAATAACCCTAAGAGCGCCCCCTAACAAAATGACTTTAGGTGCTACGTAGTAGCTTGGGGTGTTTCATTGCCATTCGATTGCAACGTTGGTGACGAAAATTGGGCGCAAATTGCTCAGGCCAAGGTGGAGGCCTTTTAGCACCCTGAGGGACTGTAGGGTCTCTGCAATCTCAGAATCCCTAGTCCCCAGAATGCCCCATCTGGGGACGTTTTTGGGATTTCTTAAAGGGATTCGGCGTTGTAGACTTCAGAGGGACTTCCTTTTTGTATTAGGGGTTTTCTGTGATCACACGTGAATATGGCCAGCCACACTTACATGTTCGTAAGCGATTGAATGTTGTACAGCAAACCGAGTGGCCAAATGGTGTGGATAGGGCCGAAAGTGGCTTTGACATTGTCGTTCACCGTCATAACGTGATCATTTCAACCCATTTGTAGTGAGAAAGTTTTAAACATTACAGTCAGTGGGGCGTTATGGGTCACTAAAACTGCCAAACTTCGAATTTCAACTCGCTCTGACCACCCCTTAATTTTGATAGGAGTGGGGAGTAGTTTTTGAAATACGGTTCCAAAATTGATCGGCAGCGGTAGCGATGGCCTCTGGGGTTCCGATAATGACCGCGGCGACTCAGATCAACACGTTAAAGCTGCCAAAGATCAGAAAAAAAGGTAAAATTTTATTAGCTTCCACGATCACTTCTTGCTGGTCTTCTATGCTGTTCTTCCTTGCTGTTCAAAAAGTAGTATCTTAGGATATGAAGATAATCTGGTCCGCCGTAATGGCGCGCATTTTTAATTGTCTGGCCATGACTTTCGAGAGAGGACGCCCCCTCACTGTTTTGTTGCCCTCAAATAGACATTTGGGTTGCTCATTCGTCAAAGTTCAGCCGAAATTGTGTGCTACCATGTATTGTGATTTTTCGACGCTTAATGTTTTGTTCTTCTAAAACCAGAGTATGGATGAGGCATTCCAGAGAGAAATAAAATTCCTTCAAGACATGTATCCTGATCTTGCTGCATCCAATGGCTCAACGTATCTTGCTAGAAGGCTTTGTACTTTGTTGAAAGAACACATCAAACCACACATCTGTACTCTCAAAGTAAGTTTGCCGCTCATACGTTTAAAAAGTATTGTATTGTATATTTCAAGCGGCAATTGGTTGCAGTCGTGTTATAATTGAAAAGCAAAAGTATGAAGCCCCCCACCCTTTCTCGTTTTTCCTTGCTGCGTCGAAGCAAAACTCAACTTCTTCTTGCAAACCACATAACCATGCTGACAAGAGCTACTTGCTACAATTATGTCTAAAATCTGCAACTTTTCTCCCTACAGAGTAAAATTGAAAGCAAACTCGCCCAATTGGAATTTGATCTTCTTTCCTGTGGAAAACCTTTTAACGATGTTCAGAAAGTCGAGTACATTGAAAAACTCATACCAGAATACTGCCAAAATTTTCGAACATTGCTAGGATCACAGAAGATCAAGGTGGAATGGTCAAAGCTGTGAGTACAATTGACAATGCAACCTCTTCACAGCAATATTTCGTTATTATAATTACGCTCTAAAAATTCGTTTTCGTGCATCATTTTAATTCACTATTTTCTTAGTTTAATAATGTTACAGCTGAAATCTCGTTTTCAGTGAGGGTGGTGCCATGATAAGCTTTCTGTTTCATCAACTGAGTGAAGAATTCAACAAAATTGAGCCTCTTCTAAAACACTCTAAAGAGTCTGTCTGCATGACCATGAGGAACGCCATGGGCACTTCTCCGCCATTTCTTCTATCCAACGCTGCTTTCGAGGCTTTGGTGGAACCACTTGTTGAGGATTTTTGGGGACCTTCACAAACATGTGTACAGAATGTTGTAAACGAAATGAAAAACGTCAGCAGCACCAGTTTCCCTGCGGAGTCGTCTATGCAATTTCCTTTCCTGAAAGAGGAGTTCACAAAGGTAGTGACCGAAATGATCCAAGTGAAGAGAGGCAAGGCCGTAGAAGTGGTAAGTTGCAGTACGCTTGGTGTAATTATAACGGAACCTTTGAGGCGACAGCTGACATAATTTCCTCTAGATTAGAGATGCAGTGGATATGGAATGCAAGCACGTCACATACAATAATTTTGAAAGCCTGAACAATTCGTTTCTAGCAATATTTGCTAGTGATGAGGTGCAACAAGTCCCCTTTGTTTCTGATCCAAAATACTCTTCCGACGGAAGGAAACGTCCAGAAATGACTCTTGATGAACAAAAGCATGCCATAGTGCTAGGTGAGGAAATGCAGCATCGATCCGATTACAAAATATTGGTTCTGGCGTGGGAGCCCTGACTGGATCTATCAACAGGCATTTCCAATGAGGCATGCGAACGGGTATTCAAGAACAAGAAAACGCGAACAAGAAAAAGCGGGAACATTTAAGTTCAGAAAGAGTACGGCCAAAAACTCTACCGCGACTCAGCCACGAACAACCTCAAAAAATTGGGGGGGGGGGGGGGGTAGCTCTCGCTGATGATATGTTCCGACCATTTCATAGGGCCAAAACAATGGGTCCCTCATTCCTTTGACAAGTGTACAAAGGAATATTTGAGTACGTGGGAGTATGTGTATATTGCAGCACGGTTTGTGGAGGGTTTGCGGTTGGTAACTGTATGAAAGGAGCGTTTCAGACAAAGTGTCTTAAAAATCACGCATGATAATTAATTTGTGCTGCCATTAAGCGAGGCCGTACGGCACCGGAGTACCAGTTGGTGCAACGTCCCCCCAGAAACGCATTACGAAGCTAAAACCCGTTGGTGAGATGCATTCGAGATCTACCGCATTTCTGTTTCATGGAGGGAATCCCAGGAGGGTTCAGAGGAGTTTTTACCTCTGGCTTAAATTTAGTGCTGGGGGTCGTATCGAGGCGTGGGACAAAAATTCTGTACCGGAAGACCCTTGCGCGCGGACTGGTGCCTTGGTGGAGTTCGTACAACTAAAACGCGTAAGGGAATGTATGTACAGGATATGTCCTACCATTTTTTATTTTTTTTGGCAGGAACAATGCTGGATGTTTACTTCAGTACTCTTGTTAAGAGAATGCACGACACAGTTGCTAAGGCGATAATGTCTTATTTAGTGAACGCTGTTAGGGTCACTCTTGAAGGGCGCCTTCATAAGTTGGCGTCCCAGCGAGATGGAATTGATATGTGGTTTCGGGAGGATGAACGAGTGACGATTAAACGTGTCGACACGCAAAAACAAATTACGGTAATTGCTAGGTTCCTGCAATGTCCTTCAAATGGAGAGGGCATTTCAGTCGGATAGAAAGCTTTTTTGTTCTCACATTATTCTATATTTGTTAATGCCTTTGCAGGCTCTGGCACGTTCCCTGGACATCCTCAACGATATGGCAGTTAGGAACTAAGCGCCTTGCAGTGACTTACCAATATGTCTTCGATATTCAGCCGCAGCAGCGAGAGGGAGGGAGATAAGTTATACGGGTTGTCTGCGTTCCAGGGTTTTGTGTGGCTTCTTGCCTTCCTTTAAGACGCCCCCCCCCCCCTTAAAATAAATAAACAAAATCACCCCTGAGTGCGAGAGAACACACGTGTAAAATTGTGCACAGCCCTAGACAAACGTTATTTCGCCAAGTCCCCATCAATCCCAATACTATCCTTTACCAACCCCCCACAAACTCCCCGCTTACTCCTCGCGTACTCCCCGCCAAACCCCTCTCCAATCCCACCCTCCAACAGCCCACCGAGAGACGAAGTCCTCTCCGGATCCATTCCACAGCCCCGCCAACCTCTCGCCCACGGTCCAGGTGTCGCCGCCGTGCATCTTCACATCCGGAAAACGGGCTGCGAGTGACCAGGGTAGAGGGTAGGCACACCCGCACGACACACTTGCGCGCACGACCGAGCGTTGTCTTCCTATCCGGCGTCTGTCCCGTCTCGGTCCTACGTCGCCCCTCCCACCTTCTTTTGTCCCCTTATCTTCAAACTCTTAATAGCAGGCACAACATCCAACCAACACGGTCGATCTAGAATGAAAACATTAGATGATAATCGTATTGTATGTGTAGGAGCTGCATTTTGTTGGGTCTATTGTTGTGTGGTGGTACTCTTGGCCGTCTCCGTCGTCTGTCTCTTGTTGTTATTTTCAATCGTCATTCGTAAAATGCAAGTGAATTCAAGAATGCTAAGTCGACTTTACTGCAGGTGCCAGGACTGAAAGACTAGTTCTGGGCTGATAACCCCCCCCCCCCCCCCCCCTCATGGTATTTGCGGTTGAGATTTTGCGTTAGACGTGTTTCGCGATTGTCATGAAGGCTAACCAAGGTTAGTTTGCCATCATCAAATTGCAACCAAGTGCAATAGCCATTGAAGTATTTCAAATTATTGATCAGCAAACTTGTTACTCTTCCCATTTTATTGTTTTAAATTGAAAATGAGGGTTTTGAATAGTTCCAGCCGTTCACCTCAGACTTTCAAGAGGGTTCATCCAGTCGAAACTGTGACTGTCAAGAAATGTTACGAACTTACTTTCTTTTTGCATCATTTACATTTGTGTTGTTGCTTTAAAAAAAAATTATGTCATTGTCAGCTTGGTATGTCTTTCATGTGTTAGTTTTGTTTATTCAATTAAACCTTTGCTGAGTTTCTATAAATTGTAATGCATGTCTGTAGTCATCTTGTCTTGTAAAAATTAATAATAAAATGTTTATTTGTACACAAAAACATACAATAAAATATCCAATGTAAGAGAATAACATATATTATTAAAGCGGATTAAAATTTCAAAAAATTCAAAATACGCTTAGACCGGTTGGAAAAGACAGCAGGAAAAACAACAAAAAATACAAATTTTTCACAATATCTCCATTGCAAAAAGACGACTAATTTTACAAAAAATAACCTAACCTTTTCATCTTAACTTAAGCAACCCAACCGTACCTTTACATTGGCAACCCAACCTAACCTTTCTCAATCTTAGCCTTAGCAACCTAACCTTTTTATCTGAACCTCAGTAACCTAACCTAGCCTTTTCATCTTAACTTTGGCCACCGAACCTAACCTTCTCATCTTAACCTTAGCCACCTAGCCTTTTCATATCAACCTTAGCAATCTAACTTAGACGGTGGCTAGAAAAGGCAGCAGCACAAACAACGAATTTACAAAAACCTTACCTATTTCATCTTAACCTTTGCAACCTAACCTAACCTTAGCAATCTAACCTAACCTTTTCATCTTAACTTTAGAAACCTAACCTAACGCTTGGGAGAAGCCAGTCAAAGTTACTGCCTTCAAATATTCCAAAGAGGTTCCTCACCAGAATTCAGTGTATCATATTGTGTATGTCTAGAAAATCTTATTTTAGAGTATTTGGATATGCGAAGAGATTGTTTTCCAAATGTAAGTCTTCGTCCTTAGCATCATTACTTTGCGCATGCGCATAATCCCTTTCTCTTGATCATGTGTGGACCAGCCAGAAAAAATATGGACTTTTAGATTTGAGAGTACGCACCAAAAATACAGTTCTTTTTCTTTTTGATAGCATTCCAATATTTATCCAATATTTTCTCAACGAATCATTTATAAATATTTCTTCTTCACACTTCTCACTCCTTCTACTCTCCTCTCCTTCCAGATCCTGTTTGTCACATACGCATTCGAAAGACACTTCAAACCATTGGAAAAACTACAAAATTTACAAAATCTACAAAATCTCGGCAATATCGTCTGGCTCTACTTCGGGCCTCCTAGGATTTCACTTTGTGGAATCGTATTTTTTGGACTTAAAGGTTGTTTCGGAGACCTTGTGGAAGGGAGGGGAAAGAGGGCACGAGTGGAAACGGTGAGCTGATTGTGGCATGATCTGTGACTGAAAATTCAGGCCGTTCTAAGAGCGCCGCCAGTCCTCAGTCAGGCGGCAGTCCTGTCTACTTTAAGCCGAATTCAGTTCCCCGACCTTAATGCCGAAGGCCTGAGTGGGCCCTGGAAGAAGCTTGAACGTCGCCTCACTGGGGACTTACGGCGGCTTGAAAAGCGCATGGACCCGGACTGAATATCCGTGTGTTTTCAGTCTGGGCTCAGCCCAGTGTCAGGGCCAACGCCGACGAGTAGTGAGGGGTGAAGCGATGAAAAATTTCACAGAGCGCGTGAGGCGGCTGTTGCGTGAGACTGAATCCCGACTGAATTTTAAGGTGTGACGTCAGTGCCTGGCCGGATCGGCCCTGCCCGGCGAAACTGAATCCCGACTGAATTCTGAGGTGTGACGTCTGTGCCAGGCCGAGTGCATTGGGTTGCCTACCCGTCAGGCGTTCAGGGGGTGGAACGTGGGTTGCCTACCTCGCCGGCGGTAGGCTCCGATTTTCATACCGCCCTCTGCCTACCATTTCTCCGCTATTGCCATTGTGATTCCAGGGACGGAAGGGTACAATAACAGACATATATATGCACATGAAATTTATTCATCATACCAAATATCCACATAAATTTTCTTCATGACAGATATGCACAACAAATGGATTTATATAAATCACTCCATTTCAAAACTATTGAGGGGATCAACTAAATACACATTATCAGCAACTTTGAGATAAAAAGATACACAGATTAAATTAGATACAGGAACTAAATCTGTTGTGTCATGAACAGAACTGAAAACTACATGGCGGCTGAAGTCTGAGGGAGTATTGTCTGACCTGAGCATGTATGCAAAGTACAGAGGAGTTCATTCTTCGTACACAATAAAGTAAACAAAAACATAAAAAATAAAAAATAAACAAATCTCCGACTATGTCAAAAAATGAAAGAGAAGTCAGGAATTCAAAGAAATGCTGTTAAAATAAAAGTCAGTTAAACATGTCCTCAAGCTGGCATACTGTAGATGACTCCTTAACTGCCACAAAAGGATTGGAACTTGCATTGTGCATGGGAATGGTTGACAGCTCTAAACCATGGGAACTGGGAGGGATGGTGGACATACATGATGAAAGGAGGGTATGGATAGATTTTGGGGAGGAGACAGGAACAGAGGAGGAAGGGATGGAGGTGGGAGAAGGGATGGAGGTTGTGGAAGGGATGGAGGTTGTGGAATGGATGGAGGTGGGGAAAGGGGTGTCGGTGGGGAAAGGGGTGAAGTTGGGGGAAGGGAAGGAGGTGGGTGAGGGGTTGGAAGTGGAAGAAGGAATAGGTGAAGGGATAGAGGTGAGGGAAGGGGTGGGTGTGGGAGTAGGGGTAGGGGTGGGAGTAGGGGTGTGGGTGGGAGTAGGGGTGTGGGTGGGAGTAGGGGTGGGGGTGGGAGTAGGGGTGGGGGTGGGAGTAGGGGTTGGTGTAGGGGTGGGAGTACGGGGGGAGTGGGAGTAGGGGTTGGTGTAGGGGTGGGTGTAGGGGTCGATGTGAGTGTAGGAGCACAGGTGGAAGGGATGGGGATGGGAGAAGGGGTGTCAAAGGTGGATGCAGCACAAGTGGTGGCGGCGGTAGACGTTGAGGCACGTTTCTTCATTTTGTTGCGTTCCTTGATTAGGACCTTGTGAGAGGCATAATATAAAGAATTGGATACTATTTTTTTTGCCCCGATGGTCTGGCTGCCGTTGACGGCGTACTGATTGACAAATCCTGAAACACAGGGAAACGACCAATATTAGAGTTCGTAAAAATACATCTTTAAAAGATTGACTTCTCCACCGCACTTATGCTCTGATGTTCCGGGTTCAAACGGCTATGGAAACTAAATGAATTGCTTTCCTGCGTTCTCCCAGCTTATTACGGGATAGATACGACTAAAAGCTGAAAAAATATTACACTCACCTCTAGCCGCATCAAGGACAATCTGTGGAATCCCGACGGTATGGCCGGCCCCAGACTGCGACGTGGCGGGATTCTCGCGAACAGCCTTAGGCAGCAGCTCCTTCAAGAGAGCCCGGTACATGTTTGTGGCGCTCTTCTCGTGGTCGTCGATGATGCGGGTCATCGTGGCACCATTCAGCCACACATCCGTGCCAGGGCTGACCTCCACCTTTATAAATCAAGCAATAATTTAATTTAATTAAATCAATCTCCGCCAAAACCACGATAAAGCCACGATACGTACATCACCCACTCTCTTGGAAAGGCATGCAAGTGCCTTCATTTGCTGTTGTAGACTGTTGAGCTCCGCGGCAGGTCGTTCTATGAGTCGTGTTCCCACTACTTGGGCCTCCTGGACAGCAACTGCTTCTAAAACAGAATTAAAAGTCTGTTAATCTCACCGGTGGCTGAATGCTCATTTATCTTGATCTACTTCAGAAGTAAATAGGTCATTCCCGAAACCGACAGCTCTAAAGCCTCAGGGCAGAGGCATTATCGGGGTCCCCAGAACAAAGCGAGGTCGGCCTCGGGTAGGCCGAGATATGCCAAAGCCCTCGCCGTTGTCTCCCGTGCCCGACACTGCTCCGTTCAGCCAGGGCCCCCAGCCGTCACACTACGGACTCGGGGCACGGGCGTCGTCGGGGTCCCTAGAACGAAGCGGGGTCGGCCTCGGGTAGGCCGAGATATGCCAAAGCCCTTGCCGTTGTCTCCCGTGCCCGACACTGCTCCGTTCAGCCAGGGCCCCCAGCCGTCACACTACGGACTCGGGGCACGGGCGTCGTCGGGGTCCCCAGAACGAAGCGGGGTCGGCCTCGGGTAGGCCGAGGTATACCAAAACCCTCGCCGTTGTCTCCCGTGCCCGACACTGCTTCGTTCAGCCAGGGCCCCCAGCCGTAACACTACGGACTCGGGACAACAGGTGTCGTCGGGCAACTTTGCCTCTTAGCAATGAAAACGTGATGGATAAATACTTGCCAGGGCCAGCGTTGACAATTCTTTCCCCAAGCCGCGCAATCTGCCCCTCTCGTGACTCCTCGTACTCCCGGACTTTGGCATTTTGCAGCTCCTTGAAACGGGTCCCGATTATGGAGTCACCATCCTCAACCATCTGATCCATTTCTAAGATGGATCCATCAGCCTTGACTCTCATAGCCTGAAGATCCGATTTTGTGGCTGTAATAAAAAAAAATATATCCCATTAGCACACTCTTAGAGGCCTGGTAAAACTAAGGCGTCACATACATTTTCCTAATATTTCAGCTTTTTCCCCAGTTATTTTCCCACCTTACTAAAGAAACTAGTTGTACTATATGGTATTCCGCTGAACCCCAGGACGGAAGTAAGAAAGTACAAAAGGATGGGCGAGGGGGGACGTGTTGGACGGAAACGGACACAGTCCCACCTCCCCCCTCACTCATCTTTTAATACTTCTTGCCTTTTTTCTACTTCCGTTCTGGGGTTCAGCGGAATACCCTATTGAATAGGAGGATTCAAGAAATGGAAGTCAAAAGCCTTTCTCAAACAATAATTAAAGATGTATATTGTGTACCGAAAAGAACGACTCGTCAGTTTTAGCTTCTAACTAAATTGTTTCAGATGCAAAAGTGATCCCATCTCAAGAACTGTTATAATAAGATAAATCTGAGGCTTTATTTAAATTTCGTGAAACAACTAAAATATAAATTTTGGTTGAAATTTTGGATTTTGCAATTTTTGGATTTTGCGGACGCCCTAAAAATTCCTGACTCTAAATTCATACTAAATTTAACATACCAATTCGCAAAATGGTCCCATCGAGAACGGACTTCCAGGATGGCTTCTGCACCTTCCGGACTTTCCCCTCTTCAAACGGGCCATCGTCCTTGAACTCATCCTGGCGGAATATATCAGCCGCTGGAGGGTCAGTGGTGTACACAACACAGAATTTAAGCCGCGGCATTCTGAAATTAGAGACAAAATTTTCAACAGGTGTCCGGATCTGCGACTTCGAGATGGCCCAATCAAAACAAGCATGGGATACGCATGGAAGTTCTACTTTCACTTGCGTCAGTTTCAATGGCCTCACTTTCCCAATCAAATAACAATGAGGGCAAAATAAATATTTGTGGCACAAACACGAAATCAAACAGCCGAAAACCAACACAACATACCTCGATAGCCTCGATTTGACATTTGACAAAGTACACACAGGTAAACAGTAATGGGCGAAACTGGATATACGTTCATGTGTACCAAACTGACCGTAAACACAATTTTCAAATGCACGCTATTAATATAAAAGACAAAATAAATATTTGCTGCATGCTTACCTTAGCTCCAGGTTTTTGTATTCGATGCCACGATTTGAAGTAGGCCTTCACTGTTGCCCAAGGAACCAGAGCCGCACTCTGTTCGGTGGGGTGCAATGTTGTTTGGGTTGGGACTCTACGGTTGTCGGCTGTCTCAGCTGTCTTCCGCATTGGCATTTTTGTTCCGAAAAAGTTTCCTTTCCTCGAGTTGAATATTATTGATCTATTTCACTATTAAATTTTTTATCATGGAGGAAGAAGATCCGAATCGGCCACAAGAAAATCGGCCGAGACTTCAACTGCCGCGGCCCGATATTGCAAACCAATTCACGCCTCCCAGCCGAAGGTATGACAGGTAAAATTAATCTTTGCACTTGTCAAGTTGTTGCTTGGCTCTCGTTTTGTCATATAGTACGCGAGCGAATGATCGCCGAATTTCGGTGAGCATTTGCTCGTTCTAAATTGTATATGAATGTGTTGTGGTGTGACCCGGCTAACCTATAAAGTTCTACGCCAACTTACACAGCCTACCTTTAGTGACTTTGTATTTTTATTGCAGAGCAGGAGTGACGCTCGAAACCATACTACTTCGCCCCGTCTCATTGAATGGCGAACCAAAATCTTGTGTGCTGCCAGTGCAACGAAGAGGTTATTGGCGAGCGTAGCGAGCCCAATTCCTCAAACGGACCACGCGACGACACTCGTCGTGAGTCTGTCTGTCTGTCCGTCACTCACGGACTTTTCAGAAACACCACGCAACAGATTAGGTTCACCTTCCAGATTGCAAATCGATATTTATTGGTGGAGAACACTACGAGCCATTTTTTCGATCAATGGAATTTGAAATATTTTTGTAATGATTCAATTTCAAAGCCGCGCAGCTGGTACCGCTGTGCGGCTCAGCTGGGCTCTGCTCGGCACGGCTCGGCACGGCCAGGCCAGGCGTATCGTCTCGGTTGTGTCGCAGCGACACGAGCTTTTGCTCGTCGTCAACCCGCGTGATCTTGAAGAAGTTATTTTTAAGGAATTTGCCTATCTCCGATGGAGTCCACTTCGATCAAAGGTGAGTTGCGATGTAGTAATTTATCAACTGTGATCATTCTGTGACGACGTCTGCCTTCATTCGCCCCCCGGCCCCGCCCCCTTCCAGTTTGTTGATGTTTGCTCTTGGTTTCGTTTGGGATTGCCGGAATGTAATTTTAAAGAAAATATTCGTTGACTACCTATAACGTAAGGAACATTGCGCTTCCAAAGCTTATTTGTAACTTCTGAAAGGTGTCAGAGCACCGTGTCCTTCTTACATAGGGAAAAAACAACATTTGTTTACTATCTGTGGTTGAGAGGTTAAGTGGTCCGCAAGGTTTATGAAGATAGTGCAGCATGTAGCACTGAAACAGATTTGACATTGGGTGTTCGCTTCATTTGATCATCTCTCCTTTCAAATTAAGTTAATTCCTGCCCTGCTGTATGCCCTAACCTTAAACCGTGCTCTTCTATTGCCAAGTGAACATTGGGTCAAAACAACATGGCGAGTTAAACATGGATTGGAAACTACTGTATGTCACCAAAGAATATGTGAAAACCAGTGTCGTTGATTACAAATTTGTTGCTAATGACAGTCTGTTTGATGTGTTACAGTCTCATGTGCATGTATATATGTGGACTCGCTTTGCTCGCTGGGGGCTCCGCCCCAGACCCCGTGCAGGGCTGCGCCCTGCTGTTTCTCCCTTTGGTACCATATTTGGTGGGTTTTATGATTTCAAGCAGTCCAGTGGTAGGGCAAGGAACGAAAAAAAAAACTGTTGTGCCCACCGTCACCTGCAGCAGCACGTGGATTCGATTTTGGCATTGTCTCCGCGTTCCTGGACCCGTTGTTAACGGGATTCATTCTGTTAAAGAAGTACTTATCTCTCACCAGTTGGACCCGTTCTAGTTCGAGCCCAAGACGGGCCTGTTTTGCCCACCGGCACCTGCAACAGCACCGAAGGTCGACTAGGTTTCTGGGATTGTTTAAGCAGGGTCGGTTCTCATGTTCAAGTTTGAAATACTGCACATCTTAGCAGGAACCATCCCGTTCTAGTCACTGTCTAAGAAGGCCATGGTTTGCCCACTGGCACCTGCAGCAGCACTTCGGGTTGATTTTGACTCTATAACTTAGGTTGTTCGGGCAGGGCTCGGTTCATATGTTCAAGTTAAAAGTTCCGCAAATTTTAGCAGTTCGCCCTCCAGTTCCACTTCCTACTTAAGAAGGCACTGATTGACCTACCAGCACCTGCAGCAGCACCTGGGGTCGTTTCCAGCATTTTTACCAGGTTCCTAGGGTCATTTAAGGTAGGGTTGGTTCCTATGCCCAAGTTTGAAATAGTGTACCCTCAGGCAGTTTTCCGTCCCGTTCCACTTCCTGTCCATGAAGACCCTGTTTTGCTCACCGGCACGTGCAGCAGCACATGAGGTCGGTTTTGGCAGTTTTCCTGGGGCTTTGGAGTCATTTGAGAGGGGGTTCATTCTCGGAAAAAGGTTCGTACCTCGCACCGTTCAGGAGTTTGGCCTCCTGTTCCAGTTCCTGTCCAAGAAGGCCCTGTTTTGCTCACCGGCACCTGCAGGAGCATCTGAGGTAGTTTTTGGCAGTGTTCCTGGGGCGTTGGTGTCATTTGAGAGGAGGTCCATTCGCGGGAAAAAGTTCGTGTCTCACACCGTCTAGGAGTTCGGCCTCCTGTTCCAGTTCCTGCCCAAGAAGGTCCTGTTATGCTCACCGCCGCCTTCAGCAGCACCTGAGGTCGTTTTTGGCAGTTTTCCTGGGGCTGTGAGTCATTTGAGAGGGGGTCCATTCTCGGGAAACAGTTTGTATCTCGCATCGTCTAGGAGTTTAGCGTCCTGTTCCAGTTCCTGTCCAAGAAGGCCCTGTTTCGCCCACCGGCACCTGCAGCAGCACCTGGGGTCGTTTTAAGCATTCTCACTTTGTTCCCTGGGTCATTTTAGGTGGGGCTGGTTCCTATGTTCAAGTTTGAAATACCGCACCCTCAGGCAGTTTTCCGTCTCGTTCCACTTCCTGTCCAAGAACACCCCGTTTTGCCCACCGGCACCTGCAGCAGCACCCGTGGTCGATTTTAGCATCGCAACGAAGGTCCTGGTTTAAGTTTAGTAGGGGTCGGTTCTCATGTTCAAGTTCGAAATACCGCACACTCAGGCAGTTTGCCGTCCCGTTCCACTTCCTGGCCAAAAAGGCCCTGTTGTGCCCACCGGCACCTGCAGCAGCACCTGGGGTCGATTTTGGCATCGTAACGGAGGTCCTGGTTTAAGTTTAGTAGGGGTTAGTTCTCATGTTCAAGTTCGAAATACCGCACCCTCAGGCAGTTTGCCGTCCCGTTCCACTTCCTGGCCAAGAAGGCCCTGTTTTGCCCACCGGCACCTGCAGCAGCACCTGGGGTCATTTTTGGCAGTTTTCCCGGGGCTTTGGGGTCATTTAAGAGGGGGTCCATTCTCATGAAAAATATCGTATCTGGGTCCGTTCTACCCAAACATTTACATGAGTCAGTTATTATTATTATTATCGGGATGGCGTTATAGAGGGGTTTGATTGAAGATTGAAAGATGAGAAGAAGATGATGAATATCGGGATGGCGTTATAGAGGGGTTTGATGATTCTCAAGCCGCTTCGCTGTGTCTTATGCTTGGTTGTAAAAGACTAGACAAGGAGCGACCTCAACTTTCTTAAGTGCACAAGGTAAGCTCTCAAGAAGAGATTTTATCTGTATTCTGTGTGTAGATCTTTATCTGTTAAAAAATTAAAAATTCATTCTTATTTCAGATGATGACAAGGTTTAAACACGCTGTACATGCTGGACACTTCACGACGCTGAAGTCTTGCTACCAACTACTGACTTGGTAAATGTTAAGTTGAGATGTAATAGCAGACAGTATCTGTTTAGTTCGTTTGAAACACTCTTCTGTTGTTTGTTTTTTTGCAAATGTGATTTGTCATGACCGAAATGTGTCTGCTACAATTTTTCATTTATTTCATTTAAATTTCCTTTTCTATCCCGGCTATTGAGTACAGCCCCACTCACACTTGTTTCAATATTTCCATTTCAGCACTTAATTATTTATCATCGAGTGTGGTTTGGCATCCTGAGGCTGCTCCTGTTTGTGACTGGATTCTATTTATCGTAAGTGTACTGCTTTCATTTGTAAATAGCCGCAATATTTTCAGTCGTTATGTGGACAGTGGGAATCTCTCCCAAATATCAATTCAGACTTACTTGATCCAAAACCATTTACTAATTCTCAACTAAAAATCCTAACATTGTTTTTGTTTGTTCTTCTAGGTTGTTTTCAAGGGTGAAGAAGTAGAGCAGATATTATCGCATCATGCATCAAATTTTATGACAGGGATGCTGTTCCCTACACCTTTTTTCCATGCTCTTGGTGACAACTTGCTTCTTTTCATTTCCAATCTAAAACATTTATGAACTAAAACTAGATTGAAAAGGAATCTCATGTGTGGGGCGGTAACAGTCCTTGGTTTATACTGTTGTGATGGTCATACTTAAGTTCTTTTCTCACAAGGTGTGAAATAAATGTGATTGAGTAATTTGTCTTCTGTTCGCCTTATTCCTTTTAAAATCTGTATTAGTATTACATATAAAGATTCTCATCAAAGCTTAGACAGTGGTCTAGAAAAACCAGTGGTGCCCATTTGAATCAAATAATAAGTGTAATAAGCTATGCACACTTGAGCTGTAGCTAAGGAGCACTAAAAGCAAATGTGAAAATACCATAAAGGCACCAAAAAATGTTACTATTTGGAGATAAAGTTAAAAATACAATTCACACTTCCACTCAACCTTTCAAATAGAGACCGGTTTTAGTTTTAGATCATGCTAGATGCCAATTCTTTAACTTTGAGCAGAATCAGACCAGGAATCAGAATGAACATCCAGTTAGATACTACGAATATTCTACGCCTGGACTGCCGACTGCCTGTTGCCAAAACCGGGGGCTCAGGTGCATGCTGGAGGTGACGTTGGGCAGAACAGGGCCTCCTTCTTGGGCGGAGACTCGAATGCAGTTGCGGATCGGGGAGCGGCTTGAGGGGGGGGGGGGGGCAAAGGGCAGTCCCCCCTCAAATCCGCACCTGCTCGAATGGGTGGAGCGGTGAGTGATACAAACTTCAACTTAGGAACCGACGCCCTCTGAACCCGGAAATGTACGGAGTGCGAGACCAGGTGCTGCTGCAGGTGTCGTTTAGCAGAACAGGCCCTTCTTGAACCGGTACTGGAATGGGGCGAAAAGTGCGAGATACGAACGTTTACGTGAGTTAAATGACCGCCTGTGTTACCAGCAGAGCAGCAAATAGCGGACCTTCACCCCGTAAGGTTAGGTTATCAGAGGTCGGGTTCAAATATCCGGTGTGGTAGGTAATATTTTCGGGGGATGGGGATATCAGTGAGGCGGGCAGGGCAAGTAGGAAGACCAAAGCAGTGACACCATCATACGCCTGTGCTGGGGGCGGATCTAGGATCGGCTTAAGGAGGGGGGGGGGGGCAATGTCCCGCTTTTTGCCTACTTACAGGCGGAAAAGTTATGCCGGTTTTCTACATTTCGAGCGCCAAGGGGGGGGGGGGGGGGGGGGGGCATAAGGGCCTGTTGCCCCCCCCCCCTCCTAAATCCACCCTTGCGCCTGTGCCTTGCAGGCTGGCCTACCCTGGACTCTCACAGGCACTACAGGCCCACACGTTTTTCATGCACTAGTGCGTCCTGCGTCACAGCGCCCGCAAGGTAGGCAACTAGGACTCCTGCATGGGCGCGTGCATAGCGGGTCGGCCTACTCTCGCACTTGCAGGCACCTCAGAGAAGCTCAATAGATTTTTTAAAAAATGCTACGCTACGCTCGCCACATTACGCGCAGAAAAACGGAGCGTACCCCTAGTATTGGATCGTCTCAGCATCAGTCCTTAGCCATACAGTTGCCTCCGTCTCGCAGTGCCTTAGGCACTAAAGAAATAAGAATGCCAAGTACGTTTCAATAGCTTTGTGCTGTGCACAACTATACATCCTGTTTCCGTAAGCCTTTGCTAGAGTTGCTGTAAATTTGCTTCAATTAATTGTTTTTCTGATGTTAGTGATGATACAAGTTCAAATGTGCTAAGTGCTACTCTTTTTTATTCTTACAGGTAAATGGGAAATGGATGTAGACAATGAGCAAGATGTTAATTTAAGCACCTCTGCCGCAGATACAGACTTCCAGTTCAGTGAGTATGGCTAGTCCCTCTTCTCTGTTTTCCTATCACTTCTCATTTCTAGTTTTGTTGTTTATTTTTTAGTAGTTTATTTACTCGTGTTGGCTGTTGTAGGAATGCAGGAGACCACTCTAAATCTTCAGGCAGAATTCTCTTCATTGAAACCAGCTCCAGCCTTGCCAATTTCTCCAGAATCAACCATTAAATTAGTGCCCGTTATTCAAGGTAAATTTGAGTTTGAGATATATGGTTCAGTACGACCCAGTAAAATATGCAAAGCATTGAATATTTTATTATAGGAGTTGACAGACATTTTCCTAATTTATGTTTTATTTAACTAAAAATCATTCTTTTGTCTTCACAGGATTTCCTCTTGAATGGAATCACTTCCTCAATTGCCCTGCAAACTACTCACCTGAGAATGTAGACCCTCAGAATGATATTTATCGCAGACACTCTACAGAGGATGATGAAATAGACTCAGCAAACGATCAAGAGCCAGCAAGCCATCAAGTCACCGATCAGGACCAAGGCAAGAAGACATTGCTGCTTCGACTGTATCAAAACTATGGTCTCACTGTCAATGACAGTGTTATTGCAATATTATCCTATGCTGCATCATGTCATTTAAGTGGTGTAGACTTTTGCAAATTAGTAGATTTGATTCATTTGTTATTGCCCCAACCTAATAATTTACCCACAAGCAAACATTCAGTCTTTAAGATTTTTGAAAACGATACCAGAGCTATTACTGTAATGTTTGCTGGAAAACTAGAGCTTCTTTTCAGGACAAATGTGATTGCAAAGATAATGCGGTAAAGTATTTTATAAACTGTTCCATTATTAGTCAGCTTCAGAAGATGTATGCAAGACCTGGGTTTGTAGAAAAACTATCTTATAAGTATACAAGAACTAAAGAGAACCCAGACAATATTGAAGATGTATATGATAGTGCCTTGTACAAGGAAGCTGAAGAAACTGTACTCAAGAATAGCCCTAATATTTCATTGACATGGTACACAGATGGTATGGCGCCTTATAATTGTAGTGCTGTGTCCTTGTGGGATTTTAAATTTGTTATAAATGAACTCTCTCCGGAAGAAAGGTACAAGGAAGAAAATCTTGTCATAGGAGCTCTTTGGGGAGATAAAGAGAAGCCTCATAGTCGTTAATGGGTCTTGCCTGGCGTTACTTTACTGTTGGAGGTTCTCATGTTAACTCCGACTAGCCTACCGACAAAACCCACAACGGCTGAGTGTAGCACAGACGGGGGGATCAAGGCTACGTTTAACTGATAGGACTCGATTTTGGGTTAAGGAAACCACCAAGCACTCACTTCCAATGTTGCTCGTCCGAGGCCGGAGACACGTCTGCCTGCGTGTGGCTAGGCTCGTCGCGGCGAGGGCTCGGCCGCTCGCCGCTAGTGCTAGCTCAGCATATATCGCCAGTTCGTCTTTTCGAGCCCGCGCTGGTTTGAATGCCAGCGCCACCCTGACATCCTCCCCTCCGGGAGAAGAAAGTCCCGTTCTTACGCTCAAACTAAGGGCCGAAAAATCGAAATGACGATTTGAATTTACACTAAGGGCAGATAATAATTTAGATGACTCTACGACAAATCATTTAATATTCACGCAAAATTTTGATTTTTCTCTGTACTTGTTGGCTTCCGTTTATTGATAAGAAAACTTTCTCTTTTCTTTTCTTTTCAAAACGTCCTTATGATAGATTCTTACAACTATTTTCCTACTCTAAATTTCCCTCGGAACCCTGCACTAATTTTACATTTTTAAATTACGCAACAAAGAACTCGAAAATCAATCTCAATCCGAAACCAATACTGTCCAAAATTATCATTGAGTTCTTCTTTCTTCTTTCTTGAAGTGCAGTGCTCGCCTCCTCGGGGTCGGGAGAGGAAATGTCCGCATTTCTAGCGCACACCACTGTGCAGGTCCGCCGTGGTTCCGCCGCCCCGCACTTTTCTCGGGCCGCCACCTCCACACGAGCGGTCGCCTCGAGGTTCAGACATGACCTGTCGTTAGCGCCCCGGTCAACCATTGCGGTTGTCAGTGCATGATTTGCCCGGTTCGTGCTTCCGTGACGGATCCCTGGTCGTACGGGTGAAATCACCGGAGAACGACGAAGTTGCGCGTGGAGCAAATGCCAGTCTCCTTGCGGACTCGGCAATGCTCACGCGGGACTCGAAGCAAGGTGTCCAGGTCACCGAGTTCAGGCTCAGCTGATGAAGATGCTGACACCGATTGCTCGCGGCGACGGCCTGGAGACTGGCAATGGCACGGCGCGCGGTGTTGTGAGCGCTCCGGCCTGGCCGTCGGGCTGCTGCGCAGGGTGACAAGCAGCACGCAGTGCGAGTCCAGCGTGACCCGAAGATGATTTAGTCAGTGACTTTAGTGGGTGACTGGGTGACTGCAAGGTCCTGCAGGAGTCACGGCGAAGAGAACGAAGACAGATCCGAGGCGGGCTATTTGACAGCTGCCGGCTCGGGTCATTGCGCGCGCTGGGGCTCAGTTGACGGAGGCCCAGCGGGAGAGCGGTCAGATGCTGACCATGCAGATGTTGACTCGCGATGGCCGCGCGTGACGGCCAGCTGCTAGTCGTGCGAGTTGATGAGCACGACGGTAGGTGGCAGCACCTCACGGGGAACGCGCCTCGAGCGCTGCATCCCGCAAAGCGTACGCGCACCGCGGGTTAGTTAGGCCGTGCCTCGAGACGTCGAACGAAACGCGCGCGGTTTTCCTTGGTGGTCGGGAGGAAAGGAAGGGAAAAGGGAAATGTCGCCGTACCACCCAAACTAACTACGAACTACCTGCCTACGCCCAAAAGCACTTAAAGTTACTTACACAAAAAACTTACTCTAATTTATTCTAAGCTTACACTAGCTTAAAGATAGCAAAATTACACTAACTTACACTAGCTTAAAGATAGCAAAATTACACTAACTTACACTAGTGATTACTTTCTAGCCGATTTATCCGACACCTAGATGGAAATTTACGGTACAGACAAAGCAGAAGCTTCTCCAGATTGCAAGTTGGATCGTACAGCCATGAGCATGAGTCCTAAACCATTTTTACCCGGTTTGCGCAAATGATAATCACAGACACATGAACCATACAAAGTATCACATTCTTCATTTTCATAGACAATAAATTTATTTCCTGTCTTTTCTAGTTTGTCCGCCAAAACGGGATTGGGAGCAAATTTAGTAGCAACACAAAGTTTCATATGACTCTCTCTTATATCCGTCCAATCTTTCCTAATTTTAATTTTCTCTGCTCGCTTCCTGGCAATTTTCCAATTCTCTGCCCGTCTAATCCAGTCAAAGTCCTCTGAATAAGCTGCTTTTTCTGCTTGATACGCATGTTCAACAGATGAAAACCAGTGACCACGGACAAGAATTTGACTCGGAAAGTAGTTTGAGAGAAAAGCATACTCGCCTCGAAAATCTGTAATTAATTTACAAGCAGTTGAGGGAGTGAAGTGATACATCGAAATTTGAATACCTGAATTATGAAACACTTTATGTAGAATCTGCAGTACTAGGGTTAGTTCCAAGGAGTCAAGACCACAAGCAATTTTGGGAATAGACAAAAATTTCTCAGCATTTGCCTGCATTTCCTCTTTTAAAACGTTCAAGGACTTTTCCAAACTTGCATAGGTTGGTTTCTCAAAATGTAATTCTTTTGTAACCAGGTTGTAGAAAGTTCTACCTTGAGATTTTACACGGATTGCATTGCCTACCGTACACTGTTCTGTACAAATGAGGTATTTAATCCTGAAATATTCATTTATAGTCTTGGCAATGCCAGCACTCATTTTTCTGTTTGCTGAAATACAGTGAGCGATTACATGGTCTAAAGGGGCATTTAATACATTGCCATTAACATGATTAATAATTTGGTCATTTTGAGAATGAATAACTTGAAGTTGCAAGTCAGTTGGTCTATCACAATAGGGCCTGATATTTATTACATGGAACTCTTTCACAACTTCACTGACTTTCCCATTTTCATCTGTATCTTTGATAAGAACAAAATAAAATCGATCAGATTTTTTTCCAATTATCTTGTAGGGTCCAAGCCAATTAATTCTTTTCTTTGGCCAAGATATGTCATCAGACTCATTTTTCACTCGAACCATTTGTCCAATAGTGTAGTGTACTTCTTGTCTGTCTTTGTCATAGGCCTGCTTATGCTGAACTTGTGCTTTCTGTATCCTTGATTTTAAATCTGTGAGCAATTTGGAATGTCTTTGGAGCTTGTTCTCCAGACTCTCATCACTATTTGGCAAAAGTTGCAAAATACCAGGAGTTGTAGGGTTGTACCCATGAACAGCAAAAAATGGGCTGCACTTAATAGTGTCATGGTAATTTACATTATACAGAAAAGTAGCAAATTCCAAATATGAGTCCCAGTCATCTTCAAACTGTAAAAGAAATTGAGATAGCATTTCTTTAAGTGACTTCACAGTCCTCTCACACTGACCATTGCAATGGGGAACTCGCCTAAAAGCCTTATGGAAAATGTCCCATTTATTAAGCATTTCTTGAAATGAAAATGAGGTGAAATAGGAAGCGCTATCCGTTGTATATGAATCACATAATCCAAAATTCAGCGTATAGGACTCTAAACATTCTATGGCAGTTTTTGTATCAGCAGTTTTGACAGCTCTAGTCCATGCAAATTTTGTGTAATAATCAACAATTATACAAAAGTGTTCATTTTTCCTTTTGCTGGCCTTTAATTTTCCCACGAAATCACATGAAATTTGTGAAAACATCTTGTCTGGCGGCGTTGGTGCCAATAAGCCTGGTTTCTGGCGAGGATTACTTTCTGTCATCTGACAGTAATTGCAGCTCTTCACATAATCTGCTGCATCTCTCTGTCAGGTTCGCCACCAAAATGAAACTAAAATATTTTGGACCAAATGCTTCGTTTTTCTGTGTCCTCTACTGTCATGATATTCTGCCAAAACGTATTTTCTGCACGAACGAGGAACCACAAGAAGAGATTTAGAATCGTAATCCCAAAAAAGTAAACCATCTTTTAGTTGATAATTACTGTCTTTTGCTGACAAGTTTCCTGCCTGCACTTGTTCAACGATTGCTGCTAATTCAGGGTCAGAATTCTGTAAGTCTTTTACTATTGCTGATTTGTTCAAAACGAAACTCATAAGTTCTGAGTCGTTCCTGTTCTTGTTTTTGTCATCTAACAGTTGTGCCTCTTTTTCAGCTGCCTGGTCTTTAGCCAACTGTCCTCGGGTAGTAACTGCATTCAAGAGGTTATTTTGTCCTTGAAGCCTATCCGGGAATACCTGTTCGACCATTTCGTCAACAGTATAGTCTGCTTCGTCTACTGGACATCTTGATAAACTGTCAGCATCAACGTTAGTTTTGCCTGGACGATAACGTATTGTGAAGCGAAATTGAGATAAATACAAAATGTGCTTTGCAAGTACACCCTCTGGCTTGGGTGTCTTTAACAGTGACTGTAAGGATTGGTGGTCTGTCAACACTTCTGTCTGGACATTGCGATTCTGAACATAGCATCGAAAATTTACAAATGCAAACACCAGAGCAGAACATTCAAGGTAATAAATTGGTAATTTAGTTTCTGAAGCTTTCAGTTTCCTACTGACAAATCCAACTGGATGAAACCTTCTTGTCTCTCTGTCTTGCTGATAGTAAGCCACACCTAATCCTTTGTAGGATGCGTCAACCGTGAAACGATTGTTCGCTTTAGGATCAAAAAGTCTCAAAGAAGGAGGATTAGAAAGTGAAGATTTTAGTAAATGTGTATCCAAATATTGGCGAGCGTAGCGAGCGTAGCCAATTCCTCAAACGGACCACGCGACGACACTCGTCGTGAGTCTGTCTGTCTGTCCGTCACTCACGGACTTTTCAGAAACACCACGCAACAGATTAGGTTCACCTTCCAGATTGCAAATCGATATTTATTGGTGGAGAACACTACGAGCCATTTTTTCGATCAATGGAATTTGAAATATTTTTGTAATGATTCAATTTCAAAGCCGCGCAGCTGGTACCACTGTGCGGCTCAGCTGGGCTCTGCTCGGCACGGCTCGGCACGGCCAGGCCAGGCGTATCGTCTCGGTTGTGTCGCAGCGACACGAGCTTTTGCTCGTCGTCAACCCGCGTGATCTTGAAGAAGTTATTTTTAAGGAATTTGCCTATCTCCGATGGAGTCCACTTCGATCAAAGGTGAGTTGCGATGTAGTAATTTATCAACTGTGATCATTCTGTGACGACGTCTGCCTTCATTCGCCCCCCGGCCCCGCCCCCTTCCAGTTTGTTGATGTTTGCTCTTGGTTTCGTTTGGGATTGCCGGAATGTAATTTTAAAGAAAATATTCGTTGACTACCTATAACGTAAGGAACATTGCGCTTCCAAAGCTTATTTGTAACTTCTGAAAGGTGTCAGAGCACCGTGTCCTTCTTACATAGGGAAAAAACAACATTTGTTTACTATCTGTGGTTGAGAGGTTAAGTGGTCCGCAAGGTTTATGAAGATAGTGCAGCATGTAGCACTGAAACAGATTTGACATTGGGTGTTCGCTTCATTTGATCATCTCTCCTTTCAAATTAAGTTAATTCCTGCCCTGCTGTATGCCCTAACCTTAAACCGTGCTCTTCTATTGCCAAGTGAACATTGGGTCAAAACAACATGGCGAGTTAAACATGGATTGGAAACTACTGTATGTCACCAAAGAATATGTGAAAACCAGTGTCGTTGATTACAAATTTGTTGCTAATGACAGTCTGTTTGATGTGTTACAGTCTCATGTGCATGTATATATGTGGATTCTCAAGCCGCTTCGCTGTGTCTTATGCTTGGTTGTAAAAGACTAGACAAGGAGCGACCTCAACTTTCTTAAGTGCACAAGGTAAGCTCTCAAGAAGAGATTTTATCTGTATTCTGTGTGTAGATCTTTATCTGTTAAAATTAAAAATTCATTCTTATTTCAGATGATGACAAGGTTTAAACACGCTGTACATGCTGGACACTTCACGACGCTGAAGTCTTGCTACCAACTACTGACTTGGTAAATGTTAAGTTGAGATGTAATAGCAGACAGTATCTGTTTAGTTCGTTTGAAACACTCTTCTGTTGTTTGTTTTTTTGCAAATGTGATTTGTCATGACCGAAATGTGTCTGCTACAATTTTTCATTTATTTCATTTAAATTTCCTTTTCTATCCCGGCTATTGAGTACAGCCCCACTCACACTTGTTTCAATATTTCCATTTCAGCACTTAATTATTTATCATCGAGTGTGGTTTGGCATCCTGAGGCTGCTCCTGTTTGTGACTGGATTCTATTTATCGTAAGTGTACTGCTTTCATTTGTAAATAGCCGCAATATTTTCAGTCGTTATGTGGACAGTGGGAATCTCTCCCAAATATCAATTCAGACTTACTTGATCCAAAACCATTTACTAATTCTCAACTAAAAATCCTAACATTGTTTTTGTTTGTTCTTCTAGGTTGTTTTCAAGGGTGAAGAAGTAGAGCAGATATTATCGCATCATGCATCAAATTTTATGACAGGGATGCTGTTCCCTACACCTTTTTTCCATGCTCTTGGTGACAACTTGCTTCTTTTCATTTCCAATCTAAAACATTTATGAACTAAAACTAGATTGAAAAGGAATCTCATGTGTGGGGCGGTAACAGTCCTTGGTTTATACTGTTGTGATGGTCATACTTAAGTTCTTTTCTCACAAGGTGTGAAATAAATGTGATTGAGTAATTTGTCTTCTGTTCACCTTATTCCTTTTAAAATCTGTATTAGTATTACATATAAAGATTCTCATCAAAGCTTAGACAGTGGTCTAGAAAAACCAGTGGTGCCCATTTGAATCAAATAATAAGTGTAATAAGCTATGCACACTTGAGCTGTAGCTAAGGAGCACTAAAAGCAAATGTGAAAATACCATAAAGGCACCAAAAAATGTTACTATTTGGAGATAAAGTTAAAAATACAATTCACACTTCCACTCAACCTTTCAAATAGAGACCGGTTTTAGTTTTAGATCATGCTAGATGCCAATTCTTTAACTTTGAGCAGAATCAGACCAGGAATCAGAATGAACATCCAGTTAGATACTACGAATATTCTACGCCTGGACTGCCGACTGCCTGTTGCCAAAACCGGGGGCTCAGGTGCATGCTGGAGGTGACGTTGGGCAGAACAGGGCCTCCTTCTTGGGCGGAGACTCGAATGCAGTTGCGGATCGGGGAGCGGCTTGAGTGGGGGGGGGGGGGGGGGGGGGGGCAAAAGGGCAGTCCCCCCCTCTAATCCGCACCTGCTCGAATGGGTGGAGCGGTGAGTGATACAAACTTCAACTTAGGAACCGACGCCCTCTGAACCCGGAAATGTACGGAGTGCGAGACCAGGTGCTGCTGCAGGTGTCGTTTAGCAGAACAGGCCCTTCTTGAACCGGTACTGGAATGGGGCGAAAAGTGCGAGATACGAACGTTTACGTGAGTTAAATGACCGCCTGTGTTACCAGCAGAGCAGCAAATAGCGGACCTTCACCCCGTAAGGTTAGGTTATCAGAGGTCGGGTTCAAATATCCGGTGTGGTAGGTAATATTTTCGGGGGATGGGGATATCAGTGAGGCGGGCAGGGCAAGTAGGAAGACCAAAGCAGTGACACCATCATACGCCTGTGCTGGGGGCGGATCTAGGATCGGCTTAAGGAGGGGGGGGGGGGGGGGGGGGGCAATGTCCCGCTTTTTGCCTACTTACAGGCGGAAAAGTTATGCCGGTTTTCTACATTTCGAGCGCCAAGGGGGGGGGGGGCATAAGGGCCTGTTGCCCCCCCCCCTCCTAAATCCACCCTTGCGCCTGTGCCTTGCAGGCTGGCCTACCCTGGACTCTCACAGGCACTACAGGCCCACACGTTTTTCATGCACTAGTGCGTCCTGCGTCACAGCGCCCGCAAGGTAGGCAACTAGGACTCCTGCATGGGCGCGTGCATAGCGGGTCGGCCTACTCTCGCACTTGCAGGCACCTCAGAGAAGCTCAATAGATTTTTTAAAAAATGCTACGCTACGCTCGCCACATTACGCGCAGAAAAACGGAGCGTACCCCTAGTATTGGATCGTCTCAGCATCAGTCCTTAGCCATACAGTTGCCTCCGTCTCGCAGTGCCTTAGGCACTAAAGAAATAAGAATGCCAAGTACGTTTCAATAGCTTTGTGCTGTGCACAACTATACATCCTGTTTCCGTAAGCCTTTGCTAGAGTTGCTGTAAATTTGCTTCAATTAATTGTTTTTCTGATGTTAGTGATGATACAAGTTCAAATGTGCTAAGTGCTACTCTTTTTTATTCTTACAGGTAAATGGGAAATGGATGTAGACAATGAGCAAGATGTTAATTTAAGCACCTCTGCCGCAGATACAGACTTCCAGTTCAGTGAGTATGGCTAGTCCCTCTTCTCTGTTTTCCTATCACTTCTCATTTCTAGTTTTGTTGTTTATTTTTTAGTAGTTTATTTACTCGTGTTGGCTGTTGTAGGAATGCAGGAGACCACTCTAAATCTTCAGGCAGAATTCTCTTCATTGAAACCAGCTCCAGCCTTGCCAATTTCTCCAGAATCAACCATTAAATTAGTGCCCGTTATTCAAGGTAAATTTGAGTTTGAGATATATGGTTCAGTACGACCCAGTAAAATATGCAAAGCATTGAATATTTTATTATAGGAGTTGACAGACATTTTCCTAATTTATGTTTTATTTAACTAAAAATCATTCTTTTGTCTTCACAGGATTTCCTCTTGAATGGAATCACTTCCTCAATTGCCCTGCAAACTACTCACCTGAGAATGTAGACCCTCAGAATGATATTTATCGCAGACACTCTACAGAGGATGATGAAATAGACTCAGCAAACGATCAAGAGCCAGCAAGCCATCAAGTCACCGATCAGGACCAAGGCAAGAAGACATTGCTGCTTCGACTGTATCAAAACTATGGTCTCACTGTCAATGACAGTGTTATTGCAATATTATCCTATGCTGCATCATGTCATTTAAGTGGTGTAGACTTTTGCAAATTAGTAGATTTGATTCATTTGTTATTGCCCCAACCTAATAATTTACCCACAAGCAAACATTCAGTCTTTAAGATTTTTGAAAACGATACCAGAGCTATTACTGTAATGTTTGCTGGAAAACTAGAGCTTCTTTTCAGGACAAATGTGATTGCAAAGATAATGCGGTAAAGTATTTTATAAACTGTTCCATTATTAGTCAGCTTCAGAAGATGTATGCAAGACCTGGGTTTGTAGAAAAACTATCTTATAAGTATACAAGAACTAAAGAGAACCCAGACAATATTGAAGATGTATATGATAGTGCCTTGTACAAGGAAGCTGAAGAAACTGTACTCAAGAATAGCCCTAATATTTCATTGACATGGTACACAGATGGTATGGCGCCTTATAATTGTAGTGCTGTGTCCTTGTGGGATTTTAAATTTGTTATAAATGAACTCTCTCCGGAAGAAAGGTACAAGGAAGAAAATCTTGTCATAGGAGCTCTTTGGGGAGATAAAGAGAAGCCTCATAGTCGTTAATGGGTCTTGCCTGGCGTTACTTTACTGTTGGAGGTTCTCATGTTAACTCCGACTAGCCTACCGACAAAACCCACAACGGCTGAGTGTAGCACAGACGGGGGGATCAAGGCTACGTTTAACTGATAGGACTCGATTTTGGGTTAAGGAAACCACCAAGCACTCACTTCCAATGTTGCTCGTCCGAGGCCGGAGACACGTCTGCCTGCGTGTGGCTAGGCTCGTCGCGGCGAGGGCTCGGCCGCTCGCCGCTAGTGCTAGCTCAGCATATATCGCCAGTTCGTCTTTTCGAGCCCGCGCTGGTTTGAATGCCAGCGCCACCCTGACATCCTCCCCCTCCGGGAGAAGAACGTCCCGTTCTTACGCTCAAACTAAGGGCCGAAAAATCGAAATGACGATTTGAATTTACACTAAGGGCAGATAATAATTTAGATGACTCTACGACAAATCATTTAATATTCACGCAAAATTTTGATTTTTCTCTGTACTTGTTGGCTTCCGTTTATTGATAAGAAAACTTTCTCTTTTCTTTTCTTTTCAAAACGTCCTTATGATAGATTCTTACAACTATTTTCCTACTCTAAATTTCCCTCGGAACCCTGCACTAATTTTACATTTTTAAATTACGCAACAAAGAACTCGAAAATCAATCTCAATCCGAAACCAATACTGTCCAAAATTATCATTGAGTTCTTCTTTCTTCTTTCTTGAAGTGCAGTGCTCGCCTCCTCGGGGTCGGGAGAGGAAATGTCCGCATTTCTAGCGCACACCACTGTGCAGGTCCGCCGTGGTTCCGCCGCCCCGCACTTTTCTCGGGCCGCCACCTCCACACGAGCGGTCGCCTCGAGGTTCAGACATGACCTGTCGTTAGCGCCCCGGTCAACCATTGCGGTTGTCAGTGCATGATTTGCCCGGTTCGTGCTTCCGTGACGGATCCCTGGTCGTACGGGTGAAATCACCGGAGAACGACGAAGTTGCGCGTGGAGCAAATGCCAGTCTCCTTGCGGACTCGGCAATGCTCACGCGGGACTCGAAGCAAGGTGTCCAGGTCACCGAGTTCAGGCTCAGCTGATGAAGATGCTGACACCGATTGCTCGCGGCGACGGCCTGGAGACTGGCAATGGCACGGCGCGCGGTGTTGTGAGCGCTCCGGCCTGGCCGTCGGGCTGCTGCGCAGGGTGACAAGCAGCACGCAGTGCGAGTCCAGCGTGACCCGAAGATGATTTAGTCAGTGACTTTAGTGGGTGACTGGGTGACTGCAAGGTCCTGCAGGAGTCACGGCGAAGAGAACGAAGACAGATCCGAGGCGGGCTATTTGACAGCTGCCGGCTCGGGTCAGTGCGCGCGCTGGGGCTCAGTTGACGGAGGCCCAGCGGGAGAGCGGTCAGATGCTGACCATGCAGATGTTGACTCGCGATGGCCGCGCGTGACGGCCAGCTGCTAGTCGTGCGAGTTGATGAGCACGACGGTAGGTGGCAGCACCTCACGGGGAACGCGCCTCGAGCGCTGCATCCCGCAAAGCGTACGCGCACCGCGGGTTAGTTAGGCCGTGCCTCGAGACGTCGAACGAAACGCGCGCGGTTTTCCTTGGTGGTCGGGAGGAAAGGAAGGGAAAAGGGAAATGTCGCCGTACCACCCAAACTAACTACGAACTACCTGCCTACGCCCAAAAGCACTTAAAGTTACTTACACAAAAAACTTACTCTAATTTATTCTAAGCTTACACTAGCTTAAAGATAGCAAAATTACACTAACTTACACTAGCTTAAAGATAGCAAAATTACACTAACTTACACTAGTGATTACTTTCTAGCCGATTTATCCGACACCTAGATGGAAATTTACGGTACAGACAAAGCAGAAGCTTCTCCAGATTGCAAGTTGGATCGTACAGCCATGAGCATGAGTCCTAAACCATTTTTACCCGGTTTGCGCAAATGATAATCACAGACACATGAACCATACAAAGTATCACATTCTTCATTTTCATAGACAATAAATTTATTTCCTGTCTTTTCTAGTTTGTCCGCCAAAACGGGATTGGGAGCAAATTTAGTAGCAACACAAAGTTTCATATGACTCTCTCTTATATCCGTCCAATCTTTCCTAATTTTAATTTTCTCTGCTCGCTTCCTGGCAATTTTCCAATTCTCTGCCCGTCTAATCCAGTCAAAGTCCTCTGAATAAGCTGCTTTTTCTGCTTGATACGCATGTTCAACAGATGAAAACCAGTGACCACGGACAAGAATTTGACTCGGAAAGTAGTTTGAGAGAAAAGCATACTCGCCTCGAAAATCTGTAATTAATTTACAAGCAGTTGAGGGAGTGAAGTGATACATCGAAATTTGAATACCTGAATTATGAAACACTTTATGTAGAATCTGCAGTACTAGGGTTAGTTCCAAGGAGTCAAGACCACAAGCAATTTTGGGAATAGACAAAAATTTCTCAGCATTTGCCTGCATTTCCTCTTTTAAAACGTTCAAGGACTTTTCCAAACTTGCATAGGTTGGTTTCTCAAAATGTAATTCTTTTGTAACCAGGTTGTAGAAAGTTCTACCTTGAGATTTTACACGGATTGCATTGCCTACCGTACACTGTTCTGTACAAATGAGGTATTTAATCCTGAAATATTCATTTATAGTCTTGGCAATGCCAGCACTCATTTTTCTGTTTGCTGAAATACAGTGAGCGATTACATGGTCTAAAGGGGCATTTAATACATTGCCATTAACATGATTAATAATTTGGTCATTTTGAGAATGAATAACTTGAAGTTGCAAGTCAGTTGGTCTATCACAATAGGGCCTGATATTTATTACATGGAACTCTTTCACAACTTCACTGACTTTCCCATTTTCATCTGTATCTTTGATAAGAACAAAATAAAATCGATCAGATTTTTTTCCAATTATCTTGTAGGGTCCAAGCCAATTAATTCTTTTCTTTGGCCAAGATATGTCATCAGACTCATTTTTCACTCGAACCATTTGTCCAATAGTGTAGTGTACTTCTTGTCTGTCTTTGTCATAGGCCTGCTTATGCTGAACTTGTGCTTTCTGTATCCTTGATTTTAAATCTGTGAGCAATTTGGAATGTCTTTGGAGCTTGTTCTCCAGACTCTCATCACTATTTGGCAAAAGTTGCAAAATACCAGGAGTTGTAGGGTTGTACCCATGAACAGCAAAAAATGGGCTGCACTTAATAGTGTCATGGTAATTTACATTATACAGAAAAGTAGCAAATTCCAAATATGAGTCCCAGTCATCTTCAAACTGTAAAAGAAATTGAGATAGCATTTCTTTAAGTGACTTCACAGTCCTCTCACACTGACCATTGCAATGGGGAACTCGCCTAAAAGCCTTATGGAAAATGTCCCATTTATTAAGCATTTCTTGAAATGAAAATGAGGTGAAATAGGAAGCGCTATCCGTTGTATATGAATCACATAATCCAAAATTCAGCGTATAGGACTCTAAACATTCTATGGCAGTTTTTGTATCAGCAGTTTTGACAGCTCTAGTCCATGCAAATTTTGTGTAATAATCAACAATTATACAAAAGTGTTCATTTTTCCTTTTGCTGGCCTTTAATTTTCCCACGAAATCACATGAAATTTGTGAAAACATCTTGTCTGGCGGCGTTGGTGCCAATAAGCCTGGTTTCTGGCGAGGATTACTTTCTGTCATCTGACAGTAATTGCAGCTCTTCACATAATCTGCTGCATCTCTCTGTCAGGTTCGCCACCAAAATGAAACTAAAATATTTTGGACCAAATGCTTCGTTTTTCTGTGTCCTCTACTGTCATGATATTCTGCCAAAACGTATTTTCTGCACGAACGAGGAACCACAAGAAGAGATTTAGAATCGTAATCCCAAAAAAGTAAACCATCTTTTAGTTGATAATTACTGTCTTTTGCTGACAAGTTTCCTGCCTGCACTTGTTCAACGATTGCTGCTAATTCAGGGTCAGAATTCTGTAAGTCTTTTACTATTGCTGATTTGTTCAAAACGAAACTCATAAGTTCTGAGTCGTTCCTGTTCTTGTTTTTGTCATCTAACAGTTGTGCCTCTTTTTCAGCTGCCTGGTCTTTAGCCAACTGTCCTCGGGTAGTAACTGCATTCAAGAGGTTATTTTGTCCTTGAAGCCTATCCGGGAATACCTGTTCGACCATTTCGTCAACAGTATAGTCTGCTTCGTCTACTGGACATCTTGATAAACTGTCAGCATCAACGTTAGTTTTGCCTGGACGATAACGTATTGTGAAGCGAAATTGAGATAAATACAAAATGTGCTTTGCAAGTACACCCTCTGGCTTGGGTGTCTTTAACAGTGACTGTAAGGATTGGTGGTCTGTCAACACTTCTGTCTGGACATTGCGATTCTGAACATAGCATCGAAAATTTACAAATGCAAACACCAGAGCAGAACATTCAAGGTAATAAATTGGTAATTTAGTTTCTGAAGCTTTCAGTTTCCTACTGACAAATCCAACTGGATGAAACCTTCTTGTCTCTCTGTCTTGCTGATAGTAAGCCACACCTAATCCTTTGTAGGATGCGTCAACCGTGAAACGATTGTTCGCTTTAGGATCAAAAAGTCTCATGGCGAGCGTAGCGAGCCCAATTCCTCAAACGGACCACGCGACGACACTCGTCGTGAGTCTGTCTGTCTGTCCGTCACTCACGGACTTTTCAGAAACACCACGCAACAGATTAGGTTCACCTTCCAGATTGCAAATCGATATTTATTGGTGGAGAACACTACGAGCCATTTTTTCGATCAATGGAATTTGAAATATTTTTGTAATGATTCAATTTCAAAGCCGCGCAGCTGGTACCACTGTGCGGCTCAGCTGGGCTCTGCTCGGCACGGCTCGGCACGGCCAGGCCAGGCGTATCGTCTCGGTTGTGTCGCAGCGACACGAGCTTTTGCTCGTCGTCAACCCGCGTGATCTTGAAGAAGTTATTTTTAAGGAATTTGCCTATCTCCGATGGAGTCCACTTCGATCAAAGGTGAGTTGCGATGTAGTAATTTATCAACTGTGATCATTCTGTGACGACGTCTGCCTTCATTCGCCCCCGGCCCCGCCCCCTTCCAGTTTGTTGATGTTTGCTCTTGGTTTCGTTTGGGATTGCCGGAATGTAATTTTAAAGAAAATATTCGTTGACTACCTATAACGTAAGGAACATTGCGCTTCCAAAGCTTATTTGTAACTTCTGAAAGGTGTCAGAGCACCGTGTCCTTCTTACATAGGGAAAAAACAACATTTGTTTACTATCTGTGGTTGAGAGGTTAAGTGGTCCGCAAGGTTTATGAAGATAGTGCAGCATGTAGCACTGAAACAGATTTGACATTGGGTGTTCGCTTCATTTGATCATCTCTCCTTTCAAATTAAGTTAATTCCTGCCCTGCTGTATGCCCTAACCTTAAACCGTGCTCTTCTATTGCCAAGTGAACATTGGGTCAAAACAACATGGCGAGTTAAACATGGATTGGAAACTACTGTATGTCACCAAAGAATATGTGAAAACCAGTGTCGTTGATTACAAATTTGTTGCTAATGACAGTCTGTTTGATGTGTTACAGTCTCATGTGCATGTATATATGTGGATTCTCAAGCCGCTTCGCTGTGTCTTATGCTTGGTTGTAAAAGACTAGACAAGGAGCGACCTCAACTTTCTTAAGTGCACAAGGTAAGCTCTCAAGAAGAGATTTTATCTGTATTCTGTGTGTAGATCTTTATCTGTTAAAATTAAAAATTCATTCTTATTTCAGATGATGACAAGGTTTAAACACGCTGTACATGCTGGACACTTCACGACGCTGAAGTCTTGCTACCAACTACTGACTTGGTAAATGTTAAGTTGAGATGTAATAGCAGACAGTATCTGTTTAGTTCGTTTGAAACACTCTTCTGTTGTTTGTTTTTTTGCAAATGTGATTTGTCATGACCGAAATGTGTCTGCTACAATTTTTCATTTATTTCATTTAAATTTCCTTTTCTATCCCGGCTATTGAGTACAGCCCCACTCACACTTGTTTCAATATTTCCATTTCAGCACTTAATTATTTATCATCGAGTGTGGTTTGGCATCCTGAGGCTGCTCCTGTTTGTGACTGGATTCTATTTATCGTAAGTGTACTGCTTTCATTTGTAAATAGCCGCAATATTTTCAGTCGTTATGTGGACAGTGGGAATCTCTCCCAAATATCAATTCAGACTTACTTGATCCAAAACCATTTACTAATTCTCAACTAAAAATCCTAACATTGTTTTTGTTTGTTCTTCTAGGTTGTTTTCAAGGGTGAAGAAGTAGAGCAGATATTATCGCATCATGCATCAAATTTTATGACAGGGATGCTGTTCCCTACACCTTTTTTCCATGCTCTTGGTGACAACTTGCTTCTTTTCATTTCCAATCTAAAACATTTATGAACTAAAACTAGATTGAAAAGGAATCTCATGTGTGGGGCGGTAACAGTCCTTGGTTTATACTGTTGTGATGGTCATACTTAAGTTCTTTTCTCACAAGTGTGAAATAAATGTGATTGAGTAATTTGTCTTCTGTTCACCTTATTCCTTTTAAAATCTGTATTAGTATTACATATAAAGATTCTCATCAAAGCTTAGACAGTGGTCTAGAAAAACCAGTGGTGCCCATTTGAATCAAATAATAAGTGTAATAAGCTATGCACACTTGAGCTGTAGCTAAGGAGCACTAAAAGCAAATGTGAAAATACCATAAAGGCACCAAAAAATGTTACTATTTGGAGATAAAGTTAAAAATACAATTCACACTTCCACTCAACCTTTCAAATAGAGACCGGTTTTAGTTTTAGATCATGCTAGATGCCAATTCTTTAACTTTGAGCAGAATCAGACCAGGAATCAGAATGAACATCCAGTTAGATACTACGAATATTCTACGCCTGGACTGCCGACTGCCTGTTGCCAAAACCGGGGGCTCAGGTGCATGCTGGAGGTGACGTTGGGCAGAACAGGGCCTCCTTCTTGGGCGGAGACTCGAATGCAGTTGCGGATCGGGGAGCGGCTTGAGGGGGGGGGGGGGGGCAAAAGGGCAGTCCCCCCCTCTAATCCGCACCTGCTCGAATGGGTGGAGCGGTGAGTGATACAAACTTCAACTTAGGAACCGACGCCCTCTGAACCCGGAAATGTACGGAGTGCGAGACCAGGTGCTGCTGCAGGTGTCGTTTAGCAGAACAGGCCCTTCTTGAACCGGTACTGGAATGGGGCGAAAAGTGCGAGATACGAACGTTTACGTGAGTTAAATGACCGCCTGTGTTACCAGCAGAGCAGCAAATAGCGGACCTTCACCCCGTAAGGTTAGGTTATCAGAGGTCGGGTTCAAATATCCGGTGTGGTAGGTAATATTTTCGGGGGATGGGGATATCAGTGAGGCGGGCAGGGCAAGTAGGAAGACCAAAGCAGTGACACCATCATACGCCTGTGCTGGGGGCGGATCTAGGATCGGCTTAAGGAGGGGGGGGGGCAATGTCCCGCTTTTTGCCTACTTACAGGCGGAAAAGTTATGCCGGTTTTCTACATTTCGAGCGCCAAGGGGGGGGGGGCATAAGGGCCTGTTGCCCCCCCCCCCTCCTAAATCCACCCTTGCGCCTGTGCCTTGCAGGCTGGCCTACCCTGGACTCTCACAGGCACTACAGGCCCACACGTTTTTCATGCACTAGTGCGTCCTGCGTCACAGCGCCCGCAAGGTAGGCAACTAGGACTCCTGCATGGGCGCGTGCATAGCGGGTCGGCCTACTCTCGCACTTGCAGGCACCTCAGAGAAGCTCAATAGATTTTTTAAAAAAAAAATGCTACGCTACGCTCGCCACATTACGCGCAGAAAAACGGAGCGTACCCCTAGTATGAGCAAGATGTTAATTTAAGCACCTCTGCCGCAGATACAGACTTCCAGTTCAGTGAGTATGGCTAGTCCCTCTTCTCTGTTTTCCTATCACTTCTCATTTCTAGTTTTGTTGTTTATTTTTTAGTAGTTTATTTACTCGTGTTGGCTGTTGTAGGAATGCAGGAGACCACTCTAAATCTTCAGGCAGAATTCTCTTCATTGAAACCAGCTCCAGCCTTGCCAATTTCTCCAGAATCAACCATTAAATTAGTGCCCGTTATTCAAGGTAAATTTGAGTTTGAGATATATGGTTCAGTACGACCCAGTAAAATATGCAAAGCATTGAATATTTTATTATAGGAGTTGACAGACATTTTCCTAATTTATGTTTTATTTAACTAAAAATCATTCTTTTGTCTTCACAGGATTTCCTCTTGAATGGAATCACTTCCTCAATTGCCCTGCAAACTACTCACCTGAGAATGTAGACCCTCAGAATGATATTTATCGCAGACACTCTACAGAGGATGATGAAATAGACTCAGCAAACGATCAAGAGCCAGCAAGCCATCAAGTCACCGATCAGGACCAAGGCAAGAAGACATTGCTGCTTCGACTGTATCAAAACTATGGTCTCACTGTCAATGACAGTGTTATTGCAATATTATCCTATGCTGCATCATGTCATTTAAGTGGTGTAGACTTTTGCAAATTAGTAGATTTGATTCATTTGTTATTGCCCCAACCTAATAATTTACCCACAAGCAAACATTCAGTCTTTAAGATTTTTGAAAACGATACCAGAGCTATTACTGTAATGTTTGCTGGAAAACTAGAGCTTCTTTTCAGGACAAATGTGATTGCAAAGATAATGCGGTAAAGTATTTTATAAACTGTTCCATTATTAGTCAGCTTCAGAAGATGTATGCAAGACCTGGGTTTGTAGAAAAACTATCTTATAAGTATACAAGAACTAAAGAGAACCCAGACAATATTGAAGATGTATATGATAGTGCCTTGTACAAGGAAGCTGAAGAAACTGTACTCAAGAATAGCCCTAATATTTCATTGACATGGTACACAGATGGTATGGCGCCTTATAATTGTAGTGCTGTGTCCTTGTGGGATTTTAAATTTGTTATAAATGAACTCTCTCCGGAAGAAAGGTACAAGGAAGAAAATCTTGTCATAGGAGCTCTTTGGGGAGATAAAGAGAAGCCTCATAGTCGTTAATGGGTCTTGCCTGGCGTTACTTTACTGTTGGAGGTTCTCATGTTAACTCCGACTAGCCTACCGACAAAACCCACAACGGCTGAGTGTAGCACAGACGGGGGGATCAAGGCTACGTTTAACTGATAGGACTCGATTTTGGGTTAAGGAAACCACCAAGCACTCACTTCCAATGTTGCTCGTCCGAGGCCGGAGACACGTCTGCCTGCGTGTGGCTAGGCTCGTCGCGGCGAGGGCTCGGCCGCTCGCCGCTAGTGCTAGCTCAGCATATATCGCCAGTTCGTCTTTTCGAGCCCGCGCTGGTTTGAATGCCAGCGCCACCCTGACATCCTCCCCTCCGGGAGAAGAAAGTCCCGTTCTTACGCTCAAACTAAGGGCCGAAAAATCGAAATGACGATTTGAATTTACACTAAGGGCAGATAATAATTTAGATGACTCTACGACAAATCATTTAATATTCACGCAAAATTTTGATTTTTCTCTGTACTTGTTGGCTTCCGTTTATTGATAAGAAAACTTTCTCTTTTCTTTTCTTTTCAAAACGTCCTTATGATAGATTCTTACAACTATTTTCCTACTCTAAATTTCCCTCGGAACCCTGCACTAATTTTACATTTTTAAATTACGCAACAAAGAACTCGAAAATCAATCTCAATCCGAAACCAATATTGTCCAAAATTATCATTGAGTTCTTCTTTCTTCTTTCTTGAAGTGCAGTGCTCGCCTCCTCGGGGTCGGGAGAGGAAATGTCCGCATTTCTAGCGCACACCACTGTGCAGGTCCGCCGTGGTTCCGCCGCCCCGCACTTTTCTCGGGCCGCCACCTCCACACGAGCGGTCGCCTCGAGGTTCAGACATGACCTGTCGTTAGCGCCCCGGTCAACCATTGCGGTTGTCAGTGCATGATTTGCCCGGTTCGTGCTTCCGTGACGGATCCCTGGTCGTACGGGTGAAATCACCGGAGAACGACGAAGTTGCGCGTGGAGCAAATGCCAGTCTCCTTGCGGACTCGGCAATGCTCACGCGGGACTCGAAGCAAGGTGTCCAGGTCACCGAGTTCAGGCTCAGCTGATGAAGATGCTGACACCGATTGCTCGCGGCGACGGCCTGGAGACTGGCAATGGCACGGCGCGCGGTGTTGTGAGCGCTCCGGCCTGGCCGTCGGGCTGCTGCGCAGGGTGACAAGCAGCACGCAGTGCGAGTCCAGCGTGACCCGAAGATGATTTAGTCAGTGACTTTAGTGGGTGACTGGGTGACTGCAAGGTCCTGCAGGAGTCACGGCGAAGAGAACGAAGACAGATCCGAGGCGGGCTATTTGACAGCTGCCGGCTCGGGTCAGTGCGCGCGCTGGGGCTCAGTTGACGGAGGCCCAGCGGGAGAGCGGTCAGATGCTGACCATGCAGATGTTGACTCGCGATGGCCGCGCGTGACGGCCAGCTGCTAGTCGTGCGAGTTGATGAGCACGACGGTAGGTGGCAGCACCTCACGGGGAACGCGCCTCGAGCGCTGCATCCCGCAAAGCGTACGCGCACCGCGGGTTAGTTAGGCCGTGCCTCGAGACGTCGAACGAAACGCGCGCGGTTTTCCTTGGTGGTCGGGAGGAAAGGAAGGGAAAAGGGAAATGTCGCCGTACCACCCAAACTAACTACGAACTACCTGCCTACGCCCAAAAGCACTTAAAGTTACTTACACAAAAAACTTACTCTAATTTATTCTAAGCTTACTCTAGCTTAAAGATAGCAAAATTACACTAACTTACACTAGCTTAAAGATAGCAAAATTACACTAACTTACACTAGTGATTACTTTCTAGCCGATTTATCCGACACCTAGATGGAAATTTACGGTACAGACAAAGCAGAAGCTTCTCCAGATTGCAAGTTGGATCGTACAGCCATGAGCATGAGTCCTAAACCATTTTTACCCGGTTTGCGCAAATGATAATCACAGACACATGAACCATACAAAGTATCACATTCTTCATTTTCATAGACAATAAATTTATTTCCTGTCTTTTCTAGTTTGTCCGCCAAAACGGGATTGGAAGCAAATTTAGTAGCAACACAAAGTTTCATATGACTCTCTCTTATATCCGTCCAATCTTTCCTAATTTTAATTTTCTCTGCTCGCTTCCTGGCAATTTTCCAATTCTCTGCCCGTCTAATCCAGTCAAAGTCCTCTGAATAAGCTGCTTTTTCTGCTTGATACGCATGTTCAACAGATGAAAACCAGTGACCACGGACAAGAATTTGACTCGGAAAGTAGTTTGAGAGAAAAGCATACTCGCCTCGAAAATCTGTAATTAATTTACAAGCAGTTGAGGGAGTGAAGTGATACATCGAAATTTGAATACCTGAATTATGAAACACTTTATGTAGAATCTGCAGTACTAGGGTTAGTTCCAAGGAGTCAAGACCACAAGCAATTTTGGGAATAGACAAAAATTTCTCAGCATTTGCCTGCATTTCCTCTTTTAAAACGTTCAAGGACTTTTCCAAACTTGCATAGGTTGGTTTCTCAAAATGTAATTCTTTTGTAACCAGGTTGTAGAAAGTTCTACCTTGAGATTTTACACGGATTGCATTGCCTACCGTACACTGTTCTGTACAAATGAGGTATTTAATCCTGAAATATTCATTTATAGTCTTGGCAATGCCAGCACTCATTTTTCTGTTTGCTGAAATACAGTGAGCGATTACATGGTCTAAAGGGGCATTTAATACATTGCCATTAACATGATTAATAATTTGGTCATTTTGAGAATGAATAACTTGAAGTTGCAAGTCAGTTGGTCTATCACAATAGGGCCTGATATTTATTACATGGAACTCTTTCACAACTTCACTGACTTTCCCATTTTCATCTGTATCTTTGATAAGAACAAAATAAAATCGATCAGATTTTTTTCCAATTATCTTGTAGGGTCCAAGCCAATTAATTCTTTTCTTTGGCCAAGATATGTCATCAGACTCATTTTTCACTCGAACCATTTGTCCAATAGTGTAGTGTACTTCTTGTCTGTCTTTGTCATAGGCCTGCTTATGCTGAACTTGTGCTTTCTGTATCCTTGATTTTAAATCTGTGAGCAATTTGGAATGTCTTTGGAGCTTGTTCTCCAGACTCTCATCACTATTTGGCAAAAGTTGCAAAATACCAGGAGTTGTAGGGTTGTACCCATGAACAGCAAAAAATGGGCTGCACTTAATAGTGTCATGGTAATTTACATTATACAGAAAAGTAGCAAATTCCAAATATGAGTCCCAGTCATCTTCAAACTGTAAAAGAAATTGAGATAGCATTTCTTTAAGTGACTTCACAGTCCTCTCACACTGACCATTGCAATGGGGAACTCGCCTAAAAGCCTTATGGAAAATGTCCCATTTATTAAGCATTTCTTGAAATGAAAATGAGGTGAAATAGGAAGCGCTATCCGTTGTATATGAATCACATAATCCAAAATTCAGCGTATAGGACTCTAAACATTCTATGGCAGTTTTTGTATCAGCAGTTTTGACAGCTCTAGTCCATGCAAATTTTGTGTAATAATCAACAATTATACAAAAGTGTTCATTTTTCCTTTTGCTGGCCTTTAATTTTCCCACGAAATCACATGAAATTTGTGAAAACATCTTGTCTGGCGGCGTTGGTGCCAATAAGCCTGGTTTCTGGCGAGGATTACTTTCTGTCATCTGACAGTAATTGCAGCTCTTCACATAATCTGCTGCATCTCTCTGTCAGGTTCGCCACCAAAATGAAACTAAAATATTTTGGACCAAATGCTTCGTTTTTCTGTGTCCTCTACTGTCATGATATTCTGCCAAAACGTATTTTCTGCACGAACGAGGAACCACAAGAAGAGATTTAGAATCGTAATCCCAAAAAAGTAAACCATCTTTTAGTTGATAATTACTGTCTTTTGCTGACAAGTTTCCTGCCTGCACTTGTTCAACGATTGCTGCTAATTCAGGGTCAGAATTCTGTAAGTCTTTTACTATTGCTGATTTGTTCAAAACGAAACTCATAAGTTCTGAGTCGTTCCTGTTCTTGTTTTTGTCATCTAACAGTTGTGCCTCTTTTTCAGCTGCCTGGTCTTTAGCCAACTGTCCTCGGGTAGTAACTGCATTCAAGAGGTTATTTTGTCCTTGAAGCCTATCCGGGAATACCTGTTCGACCATTTCGTCAACAGTATAGTCTGCTTCGTCTACTGGACATCTTGATAAACTGTCAGCATCAACGTTAGTTTTGCCTGGACGATAACGTATTGTGAAGCGAAATTGAGATAAATACAAAATGTGCTTTGCAAGTACACCCTCTGGCTTGGGTGTCTTTAACAGTGACTGTAAGGATTGGTGGTCTGTCAACACTTCTGTCTGGACATTGCGATTCTGAACATAGCATCGAAAATTTACAAATGCAAACACCAGAGCAGAACATTCAAGGTAATAAATTGGTAATTTAGTTTCTGAAGCTTTCAGTTTCCTACTGACAAATCCAACTGGATGAAACCTTCTTGTCTCTCTGTCTTGCTGATAGTAAGCCACACCTAATCCTTTGTAGGATGCGTCAACCGTGAAACGATTGTTCGCTTTAGGATCAAAAAGTCTCAAAGAAGGAGGATTAGAAAGTGAAGATTTTAGTAAATGAAAAGCATTCTTTTGCTCGTCTTCCCATTGAAATTCAGCATCATTTTTCAAAAGTTTCAGTAAGGGATAAGCTTTTCGAGAAAAGTTTTGAATGAATTTCCTGTTGTATCCAAATATTCCGAGCGTACTTCTCAGCTCATCTTTGGCGAGCGTAGCGAGCCCAATTCCTCAAACGGACCACGCGACGACACTCGTCGTGAGTCTGTCTGTCTGTCCGTCACTCACGGACTTTTCAGAAACACCACGCAACAGATTAGGTTCACCTTCCAGATTGCAAATCGATATTTATTGGTGGAGAACACTACGAGCCATTTTTTCGATCAATGGAATTTGAAATATTTTTGTAATGATTCAATTTCAAAGCCGCGCAGCTGGTACCGCTGTGCGGCTCAGCTGGGCTCTGCTCGGCACGGCTCGGCACGGCCAGGCCAGGCGTATCGTCTCGGTTGTGTCGCAGCGACACGAGCTTTTGCTCGTCGTCAACCCGCGTGATCTTGAAGAAGTTATTTTTAAGGAATTTGCCTATCTCCGATGGAGTCCACTTCGATCAAAGGTGAGTTGCGATGTAGTAATTTATCAACTGTGATCATTCTGTGACGACGTCTGCCTTCATTCGCCCCCCGGCCCCGCCCCCTTCCAGTTTGTTGATGTTTGCTCTTGGTTTCGTTTGGGATTGCCGGAATGTAATTTTAAAGAAAATATTCGTTGACTACCTATAACGTAAGGAACATTGCGCTTCCAAAGCTTATTTGTAACTTCTGAAAGGTGTCAGAGCACCGTGTCCTTCTTACATAGGGAAAAAACATTATTTGTTTACTATCTGTGGTTGAGAGGTTAAGTGGTCCGCAAGGTTTATGAAGATAGTGCAGCATGTAGCACTGAAACAGATTTGACATTGGGTGTTCGCTTCATTTGATCATCTCTCCTTTCAAATTAAGTTAATTCCTGCCCTGCTGTATGCCCTAACCTTAAACCGTGCTCTTCTATTGCCAAGTGAACATTGGGTCAAAACAACATGGCGAGTTAAACATGGATTGGAAACTACTGTATGTCACCAAAGAATATGTGAAAACCAGTGTCGTTGATTACAAATTTGTTGCTAATGACAGTCTGTTTGATGTGTTACAGTCTCATGTGCATGTATATATGTGGATTCTCAAGCCGCTTCGCTGTGTCTTATGCTTGGTTGTAAAAGACTAGACAAGGAGCGACCTCAACTTTCTTAAGTGCACAAGGTAAGCTCTCAAGAAGAGATTTTATCTGTATTCTGTGTGTAGATCTTTATCTGTTAAAATTAAAAATTCATTCTTATTTCAGATGATGACAAGGTTTAAACACGCTGTACATGCTGGACACTTCACGACGCTGAAGTCTTGCTACCAACTACTGACTTGGTAAATGTTAAGTTGAGATGTAATAGCAGACAGTATCTGTTTAGTTCGTTTGAAACACTCTTCTGTTGTTTGTTTTTTTGCAAATGTGATTTGTCATGACCGAAATGTGTCTGCTACAATTTTTCATTTATTTCATTTAAATTTCCTTTTCTATCCCGGCTATTGAGTACAGCCCCACTCACACTTGTTTCAATATTTCCATTTCAGCACTTAATTATTTATCATCGAGTGTGGTTTGGCATCCTGAGGCTGCTCCTGTTTGTGACTGGATTCTATTTATCGTAAGTGTACTGCTTTCATTTGTAAATAGCCGCAATATTTTCAGTCGTTATGTGGACAGTGGGAATCTCTCCCAAATATCAATTCAGACTTACTTGATCCAAAACCATTTACTAATTCTCAACTAAAAATCCTAACATTGTTTTTGTTTGTTCTTCTAGGTTGTTTTCAAGGGTGAAGAAGTAGAGCAGATATTATCGCATCATGCATCAAATTTTATGACAGGGATGCTGTTCCCTACACCTTTTTTCCATGCTCTTGGTGACAACTTGCTTCTTTTCATTTCCAATCTAAAACATTTATGAACTAAAACTAGATTGAAAAGGAATCTCATGTGTGGGGCGGTAACAGTCCTTGGTTTATACTGTTGTGATGGTCATACTTAAGTTCTTTTCTCACAAGGTGTGAAATAAATGTGATTGAGTAATTTGTCTTCTGTTCACCTTATTCCTTTTAAAATCTGTATTAGTATTACATATAAAGATTCTCATCAAAGCTTAGACAGTGGTCTAGAAAAACCAGTGGTGCCCATTTGAATCAAATAATAAGTGTAATAAGCTATGCACACTTGAGCTGTAGCTAAGGAGCACTAAAAGCAAATGTGAAAATACCATAAAGGCACCAAAAAATGTTACTATTTGGAGATAAAGTTAAAAATACAATTCACACTTCCACTCAACCTTTCAAATAGAGACCGGTTTTAGTTTTAGATCATGCTAGATGCCAATTCTTTAACTTTGAGCAGAATCAGACCAGGAATCAGAATGAACATCCAGTTAGATACTACGAATATTCTACGCCTGGACTGCCGACTGCCTGTTGCCAAAACCGGGGGCTCAGGTGCATGCTGGAGGTGACGTTGGGCAGAACAGGGCCTCCTTCTTGGGCGGAGACTCGAATGCAGTTGCGGATCGGGGAGCGGCTTGAGTGGGGGGGGGGGGGGGGGGGCAAAAGGGCAGTCCCCCCTCAAATCCGCACCTGCTCGAATGGGTGGAGCGGTGAGTGATACAAACTTCAACTTAGGAACCGACGCCCTCTGAACCCGGAAATGTACGGAGTGCGAGACCAGGTGCTGCTGCAGGTGTCGTTTAGCAGAACAGGCCCTTCTTGAACCGGTACTGGAATGGGGCGAAAAGTGCGAGATACGAACGTTTACGTGAGTTAAATGACCGCCTGTGTTACCAGCAGAGCAGCAAATAGCGGACCTTCACCCCGTAAGGTTAGGTTATCAGAGGTCGGGTTCAAATATCCGGTGTGGTAGGTAATATTTTCGGGGGATGGGGATATCAGTGAGGCGGGCAGGGCAAGTAGGAAGACCAAAGCAGTGACACCATCATACGCCTGTGCTGGGGGCGGATCTAGGATCGGCTTAAGGAGGGGGGGGGCAATGTCCCGCTTTTTGCCTACTTACAGGCGGAAAAGTTATGCCGGTTTTCTACATTTCGAGCGCCAAGGGGGGGGGGGGGGGGGCATAAGGGCCTGTTGCCCCCCCCCCCCCCTCCTAAATCCACCCTTGCGCCTGTGCCTTGCAGGCTGGCCTACCCTGGACTCTCACAGGCACTACAGGCCCACACGTTTTTCATGCACTAGTGCGTCCTGCGTCACAGCGCCCGCAAGGTAGGCAACTAGGACTCCTGCATGGGCGCGTGCATAGCGGGTCGGCCTACTCTCGCACTTGCAGGCACCTCAGAGAAGCTCAATAGATTTTTTAAAAAATGCTACGCTACGCTCGCCACATTACGCGCAGAAAAACGGAGCGTACCCCTAGTTACTGTACCAGACACGCCTCGCTCACGGCCGTGAAACCGTGTGGTTACTGTAGCATACACACCTTGCTCACGGCTAGGGGAGCGTGCGATTGCTGTGAGACACACATCTTGCTCACGGCAAGGAAAGCGTGCGATTACTGTAGCATACACACCTTGCTCACGGCTAGGGGAGCGTGCGATTGCTGTGAGACACACATCTTGCTCACGGCAAGGAAAGCGTGCGATTACTGTAGCATACACACCTTGCTCACGGCTAGGGGAGCGTGCGATTGCTGTGAGACACACATCTTGCTTACGGCAAGGAAAGCGTGCGATTACGGTTTGAGTGTTTCAATTTACGCTTGATTGTACACCTTTTCAGACGTGAGTGCACGCTCTTTCACACACTCTCTGACACCCAATATAAACAGAAATATAAGCGTGATCTTACACTCGGAATTTTTGCCAGGGAAAAGGTTTATTCCTAGAAAAAAATCAGAGATGGGTCTTTTGACTAATACGTCTTCTTTAACAGAGTGACGTCATTTGTGAACGGCCTCTAAGGGGCCGTTCATAAATTACGTACGCGATTTTCGCCCGTTTTCAGTCCCCCCCCCCCCTCGTACACTAGCGTACATTTCGTGTAACCCCCCCCCCCCCCCCCCCCCCCCCCCCCCCCCCCCCCCCGGATGTACGTACTTTTAAGGACTTTTTTTTTTAAAACGAGGTCCGAATGCGTGGAAATTACGATATCGTTAAAATCAGTTGCTTTCCGTAGGAAAATTGCTTTTTCGATAAAAACGAGCCTTTGTCGGTAGCTTTGTTCTGTCAGAATTATGTCAATTCTCATACGAAAAGGTGTGTTTCAATGAGAGTAGTATACGGGTCCCCTGGGTGCGGGTTGCGGGCTTGCCTACCTCCCAGGGGCAGGCGTCATATTTCGATGACGTCAGCATGGCGCGTGCCGGGTGTCGGATCCCGCGCGCGGGGGGCAATGACCTCTGCAACTGTGGCGGTGTTTTCGCAGTGTACTGCAGTGTCAGCAGTTTTCTGAGCTATGCATCTATCTCTGTCGCTCTCGTTAGCGAAATGTGTGTTCTCTCTCACACTTATTGTGTTAAGCGTGGTGTCGTCTAGGTAGTACGGTCCACATCTGCAATATGCGCCCAGAATTTTTCGCAGTGTACTACAGTGTCGAGCTATGCATCTCTCTCTGTCGCTCTCGTTGGCGAAATGTGTGTTCTTTCGCACTCATTGTGTTATGCGTGGTGTCGTCTAAGTGGTGCAGTGCACATCTGCGATATGCGCCTAGATTTTTTCGCAGTGTACTACAGTGTCGAGCTATGCGTCTATTGACTGGCGGGCGCGGTGCGCGGTCGGTTCGGCGCGAGGCGGGCGCGGGGCGGACGCGGGGCCGGCGCGGGGCGCAGCGTGGCGGGGCGCGGAGAGCCGGGGCGCGGCGGCTTGGCGGGACCCGGCGGGGTCCGGCGCGGGCGGGCGACCGGCGCGTTTTCGGTGCGGTGAGGGCGCGCGACAGGCGCGTTTCGGCGCGCTCGGGAGCACCACATATGCTTCCGACACTGCCAATATTTGGTGCTAAAATTGCTAAACTGGGTGCTAAAGCTGCTAAACTGGGTGCTAAAGCTGCTAAACTGGGTGCCAAAGCTTCTAAACTGGGTGCTAAAACTGCTAATCTGGGTGCTAAAGCCTCTAATCTGGGTGCTAAAGCTGCTAAACTGGGGTCGTCTGGGTAGTGCAGTGCACATCAGCGATATGCGTCCAGATTTTTTCGCAGTGTACTGCAGTGCTAGCAGTTATGTGAACTATGCATCCTCTTTGTCGCTCCCGTTAGCGAAATATGTGATCGTCTAGGCGGCGCATTGCACGGGGTGTGGCGCGCGACTCTTGGTGGGTTTTCTTGGAAGACTGCTAAACTGGGTGCCAAAGCTTCTAAACTGGGTGCTAAAACTGCTAATCTGGGTGCTAAAGCCTCTAATCTGGGTGCTAAAGCTGCTAAACTGGGGTCGTCTGGGTAGTGCAGTGCACATCAGCGATATGCGCCCAGATTTTTTCGCAGTGTACTGCAGTGCTAGCAGTTATGTGAACTATGCATCCCTCTTTGTCGCTCCCGTTAGCGAAATATGTGATCGTCTAGGCGGCGCATTGCACGGGGTGTGGCGCGCGAATCTGGGTGGGTTTTCTTGGAAGAATAATGCACAGTGGGATATTTTCTCTTTTATTTTATTTGTCTTAGTACATTGGTCAATATCGTTTACATGCAATCAGGCTAGAGTACAGGATCATTCTGTTTTGGGTGATATTAAAAGTATAAGTTTTCGCAAAGGACACTTAACAGGGTAGGGATGAACGGATCGTTTGCGTTTTCTATGAGATAATCTTTTTTCTGACGCCAAGGAATATCTGTATCCATCATTGTATATATTTTGTCTTTAAAGCAGCGCAATATTTTTTTCTGATTCTTGGACAAACCGCAGCCGAAGTATCCCCGCGTTAAATTGAAACAAATTTCACAAAGAAAACAAATTAATTCTTTACTTGCGCATCTTAGAATAGCTTCCCTCATCTCATAGTCTTCATCCCGCAGGACGCGTAGGAGATTTTTGTGAAGTTTCACTTTCGAGTGCTGTGCGTCCCATCCATCGTCTTCTTCATCGTCTTCTTCATCGTCATCTGCTTCTACCTCTTCATCAACGTAACTTTCCTCCTGGTCCTGATCGGTCATAGTTTGCACTATTTCTTCTTCATCATCGCTCTCTTCCTCCCATGTTTTCCAGGGAATTGGATCGTAGTCCTCATCCTCGCTTTCGCTGCTTTCCTCACTCTCTGTTTCGCTTGATTCTTCGCCCCCAGTTATTTCCCTCATATCTTCGTTCTCGTCCTCCTGATCAACGTCATCTTCGAACTCGTCGTTCTGCTCATTCTCCCGCTCGTCGTGGGGAAAATGGTTATGCTCACCTTCCTTCAATACTTGGATGCCATCTGCACTTCGTCTCGTGATCGCAGTGGCAGAGCAGTCCGACTGCGATCGAAGGCACCTCCAGTACATTTTTTCATTTTTCTCTAGTCGCTTAGTATATACGAATCCTCTGGAATATAATCGGGGAAACCCCCTAACGGATTTGACGATGCGTGCTGTCATGGTTGTGATCGGTTAGATGACAAGACTGAACTGATTCTCTCGGGTGCGCCGCCAAGATTAATATACTTCGAAGTGTGTGTGTGTGTGTGTGTGTGTGTGTGTGTGTGTGTGTGTGAGCGAGCGCGCGTTTGTCTGCTTGACTCCGTGGTGGATATGAAAGTAGCTGGTATTCGGTTTAAGAAAGTTTACCACTATAGTTGAGCAGTTTTAGCACCCAGTTTAGAAGCTTTGGCACCCAGTTTAGCAGCTTTAGCACCCAGTTTAGCAGCTTTAGCACCCAGTTTAGAGGCTTTAGCACCCAGATTAGCAGTTTTAGCACCCAGTTTAGAAGCTTTAGCACCCAGATTAGCAGTTTTAGCACCCAGTTTAGAAGCTTAAGCAGTTTTAGCACCCAGTTTAGAAGCTTTGGCACCCAGTTTAGCAGCTTTAGCACCCAGTTTAGCAGCTTTAGCACCCAGATTAGAGGCTTTAGCACCCAGATTAGCAGTTTTAGCACCCAGTTTAGAAGCTTTGGCACCCAGTTTAGCAGCTTTAGCACCCAGTTTAGAAGCTTTGGCACCCAGTTTAGCAGCTTTAGCACCCAGTTTAGCAGCTTTAGCACCCAGATTAGAGGCTTTAGCACCCAGATTAGAGGCTTTAGCACCCAGATTAGCAGTTTTAGCACCCAGTTTAGAAGCTTTGGCACCCAGTTTAGCAGCTTTAGCACCCAGATTAGCAGCTTTAGCACCCAGTTTAGCAATTTTAGCACCAAATATTGGCAGTGTCGGAAGCATATGTGGTGCTCCCGAGCGCGCCGAAACGCGCCTGTCGCGCGCCCTCACCGCACCGAAAACGCGCCGGTCGCCCGCCCGCGCCGGACCCCGCCGGGTCCCGCCAAGCCGCCGCGCCCCGGCTCTCCGCGCCCCGCCACGCTGCGCCCCGCGCCGGCCCCGCGTCCGCCCCGCGCCCGCCTCGCGCCGAACCGACCGCGCACCGCGCCCGCCAGTCAATAGACGCATAGCTCGACACTGTAGTACACTGCGAAAAATCTAGGCGCATATCGCAGATGTGCACTGCACCACTTAGACGACACCACGCATAACACAATGAGTGCGAGAGAACACACATTTCGCCAACGAGAGCGACAGAGAGAGATGCATAGCTCGACACTGTAGTACACTGCGAAAAATTCTGGGCGCATATCGCAGATGTGAACCGTACTACCTAGACGACACCACGCTTAACACAATAAGTGTGAGAGAGAACACACATTTCGCTAACGAGAGCGACAGAGATAGATGCATAGCTCAGAAAACTGCTGACACTGCAGTACACTGCGAAAACACCGCCACAGTTGCAGAGGTCATTGCCCCCGCGCGCGGGATCCGACACCCGGCACGCGCCATGCTGACGTCATCGAAATATGACACCTGCCCCTGGGAGGTAGGCAAGCCCGCAACCCGCACCCAGGGGACGCGTATACTACTAATGAGAGTTGGATTCCAATAAAAATAAATAAAGTAAAGTCCATATAATAAATAACAGTTTAAATAAAAACCGTTTTTATTGCACAAATAGCAAAGATATGAATGAAGTGCTAACAACCCCAGTCGAAATATCTGGCTTGAAGAAGGCTTCGAACAAGGCTTCAGCAAAGCTTCACGAGCGCTAGTGAGCATGGCTTGTGGAGGGCTTGGTGAAGCGCTGGGGAGCGCTTCGCCAAGCCTTCTACAAGCCTTCTGCAAGCCGTGGTGCATGTACTCCAGTAGAAACTATTGGCTTTAAATGGGGTCCAAAAATGGGACCGGCGGGTATAGAACTTCAGTTCCTGGCCCTACGGTCCTTGTAATCTAACCATTAGGCTACGAGACTCGCTTGGAAGCCATTGCGCACCGGAGGTGCCACTCTCTACGGCCGCCGGTGATCCAGGAAATATTCTAAGTCCCACAGGTACATATACCACTATGTGGTGGGGGTTGTAGGTCACCGCCATCTTTTGATATGTTGATCCTTGCCCTCCAAAACGCCTTTTAGACCATACTTTTCTGTGCACACATTTTATACAAAAATATTGCCTGTACGGTGATGTAAATGCCTTCAAAAGCAAACGATCTCCAATATGGTGCCGGATGTCGATTCCCTGCGCTGTCGCTGCCGCATTGGTTGCCTACGTGATAAGCGGTTCAAGGGAAAGAAGTGTGGCAATGAAGTGTGGCCCTATTCTGTGGTAAGAAACATCGTGTGGTGAATTGATATATGATCTCCGCACATGCTAATCTGGCGGAGAAGCACAGATACACTGATAATTGTAAGTCCGATTTTCTGAAGCGTTAAGAAACATGAAGGCTTGTAAGGCAGCCATTGACTGATGGCTTCATCTGGGGCCAAAGCCTATGCACTTTGACTTCGTGCATCCGCTCGGGGCTTCAAGCAGCTTCAAGCCTCCAGGAAGCGCTCTGAAGGCGCCAAGCCTTGTACAAGCGCTCCTCAAGCCAGATATTTCGACTGGGGAAGTTTTCATTGATCACCGGCGGCTTCTGTATATGCCTGCTGGAAAGCGGTTTGCAAAGCGGCATGGGTGTGGGGGTGCGGGCGGCTCAGACTCAGGGAGCTGGATGTCCTCGAGGGCCTTGACGTCGACCCACTCGGCCTCATCGTCCCGGCCTAGCCCACAGAGGACGTCGTTTGCCCGACGTATCAAAACACGGACAGACCGCACGCGAGCCGTCTGGAGGCTGGGGATGCAAAGCTCGCATGTGGGCGGTGAGGCGGGTGGATACGGACTCGCAAAAGCCGCAGTGTCGGAACCGAACGCTTTTCGTTACAATTTTTTTTTCGTACGTACTATTCATTTGACCCCTCCCCACGTACATTTTAGAACAAAACCGCTGCCCCCCCCCCCGAAAACGTGTACGTAATTTATGAACGGCCCCTTAGCCCCGCAGGGTCGCACTGGTCTGGTGAGCCGCCGGCAGGCCAAGGTAAGTGTCCAACGGCTCTGGGCGCATGAAACAGTCCCTAGAAGTCAGTCATAAAGTTTTTGTGCTTTCTACTGCACTAGGGGGTTCAAACAGCCATCAATAGCGTATTCCGGAGAAGATCCACAACGGAAGAAGTTAACGAAGAATTACCAAAGCGGATCCAGTACGAGGGGAACGGCAACAGTATCTCCGGCCGCGATGTTGGCCATGACCCAACTCCAAAAATTTGGAGGCTTAGCTCTCGCTGACGATGTCACGACAATTTGGTAGGGTCACAGCGCAGCATACTAACCGCCTGGCCGCACAAATTACCTCTAGAGGCCGCGCGGCAGGCGTTCTGCGACCACACCAAATGGTCGTGACATATCGTCAGCGAGAGCTAAGCCTCCAAAATTTTGACTGTTTTCGCTTTTGTGATTCTTCAGAACTTTTTACTTCCGTTTAAGGCCCTTCTCCGGAATACACTATTTTAGTGACCGTCTGTAGATTAATCCACAATCAAGCTGTACGGGGAATCCCCGATATTAAAAAGTTCCTGCGTGCTGGCACGTGCTGGGTAAAGTTTGGAACCGTTAGGCCTGCGGATTTTCGTTTTCTCGAGCGGGGATCCCTTCCCGAGCACTGGCAAAAGCTTTCCTAAATGCTCTGTAGTTTTCACTGAGCAATGCATTACTATAAATACTGCAAGCTTCAGATCTGCTATTTTCCTCACAGGCTGCACTAGTGTAAATCTGATCAGGATTTACTGATCGTATATTACAAAAACGATCAGGAATGTCCTGATCACATCCAAAAACGATAAAGAAATCCTGATCGTATTCAAAAACGATCAGTATTTTCCTGATCGTAGCCGAAAACGATCAGAAATTCCCTGATCGTATCCGAAAACGGAATCAGGAACATTGCGACCATGATTACAGAATACGACCAGAAAGTAGGGAAACGATCAGGAAATTCCTGATGGTTCTCCAGAACGATGAGAAAAGGTGCGCGAATTTGCATCAGAAAAATTTCCTGTTCGTTAAAGGTTTTGATCACATTTACACTTGTGTGAATCTCGATGACACCTGCAAAATAACAGCAGTAAAACGAAAAATCCAATAAAATAGAACATGCCGAAGATGTTAAGATTTGTTTGAGAATTTTCAAAACAATCTTTATCATAGTTCTGCAGACTTGGCTGTTTGTCTCCGTTATAACCCTTGCCTTCGTCAATGCGCTTCTTGCGTGAGACGCGAGCAGAGCAATTAAATCAGCATGATTGAAGTAGATTTCAGTGATTTTAAGGTGCAGTGCCGTTACGCAGTCAAGCTGTAATAAGCAACCGAAAATGCCCGTAAGAGTTGATACGGCCTGGTGACGCGTGGAGGAGACGCGGGAGGGAGAAAAAGACTGTGACAAGAGTTTCCCCCCCCCCCCCCCGGCACGGCCCCCGGGACAGCCCCAGCACAGTCCGTCCAGGTAAAGGGCCGTTCACACACCACGTGACCTAAAATAGGCCGTTTTTTAACCCCCCCCCTCCCCCCGCGTGACCTGTGGCTGACCTCCCCTCCCCCAAATCCGTCACGTGGAATGTGAATGGCCCCTCACCAACACCGAAGAAGGGACCAGACTCTAAACTGCAGACCTTTCGGAGGTGACAGAACATATGTGTTTACGCTGCACGACGGTTGACTTTCTGGGAACGAACGAGATGAAAGAAGAAGAATCAAAGGACTCAGAGTTTAATCCAAAACGGAAAAAACCACGCAATATTTAAATATTAACGTTAAATTCAAAGGGCCAGAACGGCCGACGCTCGGGTCGGGTCGTGGATGAGGGGCAGGGCAGGGGGCGGCGGCGGGGAGGCGACCGCTCCAGCCAATCACAGCCGCTGCAGACGACGGCGTCCGCTTGTTGCCGCGAGGGTGCTGGAATATTTTATGATGATTTAGAATGTGTCTCGCGATGATTTTAAAAAAAAAATATCGTGTAACCTTGAGTCCTTCAGGATATTTACTACGAATCAGACCGATCGAAATGGAAGTTAGACCTCACGTTTGAGCACAGTTTGTCACCGCGCACAATGCTGATGTGCCAGGAGTTCAGTGACTTGATGTAAATCTTATATTTCTATGAATACGAAAATCACTCATCTCATACAACTAAAATTGATCAGAAATCGTGAAAATGCATACATGTTCCTCCAAAACTAGTTTTACTTTTCCTGGCACGTCTCTTAAAATGACGCAGTAAATACGGAAACATAACCTTTATGAACAGACGCTTTTGTCGCTTGGCGGGCTCCCGTCCCCCCTGCCCACCTCCTCCCGCTACCCGAGTCCTGCCCCGCAGCCCCTCGCTTCACCCCGCAGGCCAACATGTTATCTGCGGAGTAGGCGACAGCGCCCGACCCGAGCGTTAAACCGTCTGGCACGGGAGAGTCTGGTCCAGTCTTCGGCGTTGGTTAGGAGGCATCCATATACCACGTGACCCAAAATAGGCCACTTTTAGACCCCCCCTCCCCCCGCGTGACCTGGCTAACCTAACCTTCCCATGGACTTAATATAGGCGCGTGACCTGAGGCTGACCCCCCCCCCCCCCAACTAGGTCATTAGGGGTCGTTCACATACCACGTGGTACGATTTTGGCCAAATTTTGACCCCCCCTCCCCCCACGTGACCTACCGTGGTACCCCGGCTGACCCCCCCCCCCCCCCCCCCCCGAAGTCACGTGGTATTTTTTATTTTTTATAATTTAGCCTGTTTTTGTTTTATCTGCGAAGTTGTTGATATATCTGCAATCATTCCTGTAATTATTGATCGCAAAGGTATATTTTAAGCTTTAAGTATCTTTTTGGTGAAGACAGTACACAAAAACGACAGGTGAATGTATATTAAAAATATATCTGTTACTAAGGTGATGCAAAAATGTTGAAGTCATTTTTGTTTTGAATTTATCAGCTTTACACAACACACAGCAGACAGTGAAAACAAAGTGGAATTCACTGAAATATCAGTAATAACGTATTTTTGTGCACTTGATCTACTTGTCACCCACTGATAAATAAAATCGGCGCCGACGGACCTGGCCGCGCGAGCCACTGCCTCTGGTCCTGCCAATGGGCACCTCAGACTCGGGCGCTGCCCTACGGTCCCTACGGTGCACGGCCTGGTGGACGTGTTCCCGAGAATTTTGTGCAATAGGGTGGCTTCATCATCGCGTATAACCGCAGTTTTGATGTTTGATAAAATACCACGTGACACAGCCTAGAACCCCCCCCCCCCCCCCACGTGACACTGAGTGGTACTTGGTCGACCCCTCCCCCCTGACGAATACCACGTGGTATGTGAACGACCCCTTACTGTGAACTGCCGATCGGCGACAATAGGTTATTCCGGAGTAGAGCTTTACCGCAAACAAGAAGACGACAAGAATCACAAAAGCGGATACGGAAATCTACTGTATGGAAAGTTACGCAGCACGTGCCACGCCGTCAGCCTCGAGCCGACTCGAAAATTTAGAGGCTTGGCTCTCGCTGACGTTATGCCACGACCATTTGGTCGAGTCAAACAGCGCCGGAACTACTCCGCGCGCTCTGAGGATGCACGTCCCCGGGCCGCGCGGTTGAAGTCTGTGCTGTCCGACCCAATCAAATGGTCGTTACATATCGTCAGCGAGAGCCAAGCCTTCAAATTTTTGAGTCGGCTCGTGGCTGACGGCGCGGCACGTGCCGCGTAACTTTATATACCGTAGACTTCCGTATCCGCTATTGTGATTCTTGTCGTCTTCTCGTTTCCGGTCAAGCTCTACTCCGGAATACCCTATTCGAGGTCCCGCTCATCTCGCCCCGTCGCCCAACGGCATCAGCCTCACGCTTTAACTTCACCCTCTCAGCAGCAAAGAGTCTCTCCGTCACGACGTCGGCCACGAGCCAACATCCAAGCGTTGGTGACTCATCTCGCGTTGACCAGAGTAGGTTGTGTCAATCCCCGCGGTGGACGCGTCTAAATTGATCGAAAATTAATTGGCTGAGCGATAGCGAAGAAAGGCTGTAATGTAATTTCTACCTGGATGTTCGTTTGTTCGGTTTTCAACGCAAGACTTCTTACTTCCGTTCTAAACTTCCCGGAGAACTTCATTAAAAAGTGTCTATCCTGAAATCCTGAGGAAGAAAACCTACCCTTTTGGGATTTTTAACTCTAGTACTTTAGAAGTTAGTTTTCGGCTTGGGTCTTATCGATTCGCGAAAAAAAATATCTCAGAAAACGGGGGTTATGTAGGACCGCGCCCTCCAAGCTTAAGTACGTCCTTTCAGAGCGTATTCAGTCCAGTACCAAGAAGGGATAGGCGCTGCTTGCCCCGCAGAGCCCATTGACTGCCCCCGGCAGGCCAAGGTAGGGGTGCGCCAAGCCCGGAGGCGCGGACCAGTGCTTTGCGATGAGCGAAGCCTGGGCAATAAGGTTAGGTCAGACGGATTTAGTATTTGAGGGCGTTTCTATGCACTCATTGGCTTAATTTCTTACGTTCTGCCTACGTGGTCGTTCGTGGTTGTATTACGTATGTGTTCATAGAAATGTTTCCGACATCATTTAACAAATGAAGCATAGACAAGCGTAGACGCTCGAAAATAAGTTTGTTGTAACGTCCGAATCCTAGTTAATAGCGCATTCCGGAGAAGCTCAGAGCGGTAGTAAGAAGTGTTAACGAAGAAGAAGAATCCAGGGAAAGTATGAGAAGTCTAGTATTTCGGAACCTTACCGCACTTCAAAAATCACGCGATTTCTCATATTTTCCCCAGGGTTCTTCTTCTTCGTTTCTTCGTCCCTCCGACTTCTTTCGTTTTGGGCTTTTCCGGAGTACTCTATCATCGCGCTAACGTACATGCTTCGGGCCAAAAGAAGCGCGTTATCGTTAATGAAAATGTAGCTACGTTTAGGTAAGGTCGTGAACGGTTAGCTTAACGTCCCCAACCCTGCTGCTGATATCCGACCGGTTGATATGGTCAGTTCAGTTCGCACGGAACTTTTCTGCGCGGCCCGAAGACGAAGAGTTTTCTTACGCCACGCGGAGTACATCTGTGCTGTGACCATACCAAATGGTCAAATGATAACCTGGCCAAGCTCCAAAAGTCTCTTAATTTTGACGTTGGATTTTGGCCGACGCCGTGGCTGAGATCCTCTCTCCTAAAATACGTATCATGATGCTTGCTTTTTCCGCTTGTGTTTCTCTCGACCTCTTCATCCCCTCCCCCTTAAAAAAAAAAAAACCTACTGATTTGTTCTCTTGCAGAGTCGCCATGGCGGAATTGACCGAGGAAGACCGACTGAAGGACTCGGAAATTTTAGGCGAGTTTTACGAGGACGGAGTTCTGCGGACGCGGCCCATAACGAGACGGATGGTTCGGCTGCTGGCAGACGTCAAAGGGAGTATCCAGGTACGTAAGGACGGTAGGCTCAAGTCAGCTGGGGTTTTTCAATTTATTGAAACCGGAACCAACAAAGAATTCCATGTTGCCGAGAATCGTATCCGTGGCGACAGATCGAGCCCATCGTCCATCGTATGCCATCCACCATGTTGGATTCCTGTATTTAGATTTATTGCATTATCAATAAATTTTAAGGGAATATTGTCGCGAGACAACAGAAGCGCTCTTGTGGTGTAGCGATGGAAGTGCTAATACTCTCAGATTTGAACTGTGGTCTGTCCAACATACCAGGTGACCCGTTTACCCCGAGACAAGGGAAAGGTAGGCAAGCCCGCAACGCACTATCTCCGTCTCATTCTCTGTCACGCGTCCGGCCAAGACAGGAAGCGACGGAGCTTGTGCGATGCGGGATTGCCTACCTTTTCCTTGCCACGGGGCAAGTGGGACACCTGGTATTTGACAGCGGTTTGCCATGCAATTACAGTTGGCTACCCCGAAACCCTGCAGCTGTGGTCTACAGACCACAGTTCGCTTCGGTAAACTGTGACAGCGATGGGCGGGCCATACGGGCCATACTTCATATGGCCATAATTTTGGGTGAAACTTTCGTAAAGAAGTCTTCCTTCGACGACAGTGCGTTAATTTCTACGGAAATTTCAGCGTCATATCTGAATTCCATGCGAATCGATCCCCTGATAATCACATGATCATTCTTGCGGAGTGCACCAGTTTAGGGCAGTCGCCCCTGATACACGTGTGTTCTCATAGTCTCCGTTCAGTGGACATAACTCGGAGGCTAACTTTCTTTGCGACGATGCTTAGTGTTCTTGGCATAGAAATCCAACATGGCGCATGTTCTCTGGACGAAGCTGTTATACTAACACGGTTACCAGATGTAGTTTTGGCCGACACCGTTTTCTTTGGTTCCGGTTTGGATGTGGGGAGTACCCTATCCAGAGGTTCCCAACGAGAATAAGCGGAATCTGAACAACGATGCAGATCGGAAACCTCTGAGAAATCTTGATACAGGAGCACCTCGTCAAATGTGGAACTTGACCTTATACTAGTTTTATCAAAATGCTATTTACCTTTCTCATGTACATGCACTTTTAAGTTTCCGGTTTAGAAGTGTTCTTCTTGAGCCTCCGTTTCCAAGTCTCATTAAACACCCGTACTAGGCGTGTGACTTTTGAATATTTGCTTGGAACTGTTGCTATTTTAACTGAGCCATAAATCGGCATATTAAAGGTCAAGAAGAAATCTTCATTCGGAAGCAAAACGATCGGCATGTTTTCACTCGCGACGTAACCAGTACCAACAACTTCTCGGCGGTTTCAATGGCATTTAAAACACAATTAACCGAATGGTGGACTTCTGGAAGCACAGTGCACGAATGTGGCCCCTTCTGACATTGTTGTTTTACTGTGGTATTACGGACATGTCCACAGGTTGTGCACCAGCACAACCTTTATGCACCTCTTAACTAGCCTCCAGGCTTTGGAAAAGTGCGCTGAACATTGCCCTCGTACGCGATTTCCAGAAGTGTTCAGGTTTTGCAATCCCACCATGCAAGCGCCCCGCGTGCTTTGGACTAGCCAACATAGTGTGCTGGACACTCTGTAAAAATGTCTTCTCTTCTCGTCAGGCCTATGAGCACAACGTGGTGGACACGCTTCCTGACGAGGTGCTGCAGCTGGTGCTCGCGCGCATGGCTGCGGAAGAACTGCTGCATCTTCGGCTAGTCTGCCGACGTTGGGATGAGGTACTGTAGACACGCCTATGCTAGAATATACCTGCAAAAGTTCGTCATGATGCGTTGTTGTAGAAGTTTTGCAAAAATCGCTATGAAATGTTCTTATGGGAGTGTCGTCGCGAAATTTATTTCCGCAAAACGGGTCACTGCCAAATTTTGCAGTTTGAAACGAAGTGTTGGCGTAGTGAAGTGGGGTCACGTGGTACAGGACGTGTGTTGGATCGGGAATACTTACCTCCCCACAGCAACGAGTTCAATCGTCAATTTCAGTGCTGACCCTCTACAGCACCAAATATGATGTCAATAAAAAAAAATTCTGAAAGGGTTTCCATTTTACGCACAACGCCATATCTTTTATGGTTATGGATATGTCATAGGCAAAATGGTTCGGGTTCATGGAAAAGTCAGGAATATATCAGGGCATTTGGCTTGCTTCGTTTGCTGGCCACCCTGGTAACCAACGCCTGGTGGACTGTTCTAGGTGGTGCGAAGCCCGTCTGTGTGGAGGCGCCGCACTCTGACTGTGAATGCAGCAAGATGGGGGGCCGACAGCATCACGTTGATCCCAGGCGTCATAAAGCTTATTCCCGTCTGCGACCGTCTGGAGGGCCGTTGGGGCTTCGAAGGACCCATGAGATTTTTCAGCGCACTCGCTGCAGGGGCCTGCCGCGTAAGTTCAACGCACTGTGAAACAAAGAGCAATTGCCCGTATGGGGTCTTCCAAATACCACGTAACCGGAGGGGGGGGGGGGGGGTCTGTTAAAAGGGATTAAATGACGATCTGAAGGCGCTGGCTTTCCAGTCCACTGGTATGTTCCTCCCTGCAGGGTACTCCCGAGGAGATCGCAAAGCGTAAGAGTATCATCGTGAAAGAAAGAGTCATAACCATCGCCCATTTGAGGCTGTTGTGATACCTTGGCATCACATTGAACTTTAAAGACCTTAGTTAACTCTGCTTGGCGCCCGGATTTTAAAAATGAGGGTCACATGACCTTTTCTGAAAGGAAATAAGGCCAAGGTTTCAAAACAGCCCGTTACTGTCGAACGCCGCTGTTTGTCCACTCCACCGGGAGGAGATGCGGTCAAATAGTGGACAGCGCCGACCTGAGGGACCCGGCCCGGACCCGCTGGCCCCCGGCGGCAGGATTTTAGAGGCTTAACCCGCCCAGGCGGAAGGAAATTTTAACGACCAATTTGCGCTGAATTTTTTTACAAGCTGCGTAGAGGACTATAAAACAACCCGAATATAAAAACGGTGTCTTGAAATTCAAATTTTAACACCTGCGTTCGATAAAACGAATTTTGTCTGATCTCAGATCAAAATTTGAATTTCGAGATGCAGTTTGTTTTTTGGTTTGGCTTGAATTTTAGTCTTCTACGCGTTTGGTTGAACACATACTTAATTTTGAGCGCAAATTGGTCGGTAAAATATTCTCCCGCCCGAGCGGATAAAGCCTCTTCAATCCTCCTCCCCGGGCTAGCCCCGGGTTGCAGCAGCGCAGAGTCCCGGCCGGGTCCGGGCAGCCCAGCCCGGCCCAGGGCCAAGGTGGTAGGCAGGTTTCCTAAATCAAACCTGGACCAATAGCGGCGTTCGACTGTATCGCTTAAGGTTAGTTGATGATCATATCTTTTCATACTCAGTGATGATAAATCGGATGCGTACCGCTCAAACGCGCGTCCTTTAACTCGTTTCGTTATGGCGCTACATTTTCTCGTGTTGTGTGGTAGGATAATTTCCTTAGGATACGTTTGTACCAGAAATCTGGAAAAGGAAGTGAAGTAAGTTGTTGAAGGATCTGGAATTTCTCCAAAGTTGCCCAGGTTCTTTTGCCTAGCCTTGGCAAACCTATCATGAACACTTCGTGTGAGAAACAGTTGATTACGCTCTAGGCCTGGTATGAGATATTTCAGTATCACAACACCTATACATGTGCAATGCTGCAGGTGCGGTCGCTGAAAGTGATATTCCCCTTTCGGCGGTCTAGTGGAGGGTTGTTCACCACAATTCTGGAAGCGCAGCAGAACATTCTGGAGGGGCTAGACGTTCAAGTTAGCTTTGACACAAAGCGAACGGAAGTCCACATTCAGTTCCTGCAAGCGCTGGATTCCTTGCGGCTGCTTCGTTCGCTGCGACTTTCCACTGGCGACTATAATGCCTACAACACATCGGATGTGGGAGATTTCCGGTTCCAGTCCTTACGTACATTACAAGAGGTAAGTGCAAGTACCTTCGAGCGTTTGTGTCAAAATCTGCGTGTGGTCCGATTGAATTGAAACTTTGCAGAGTTCATACCATACCCCATTCGAATAAAATGGCGGTACCCCGTTTTCATCATCGTAAAAAGGCGGATCCGTGAACAGGTGTACTCTAGGCCACAAAACTTCTAGTTAGGCTTCTTTTGAGTGTAAGGTTTATGCGTTTTCCATCTAAATTTAAATTTCATCAAAACGTAGTTACTAGCCTGAAACCTCTGACGTGGTACTTTCACTACATAAGGCATTTTGCCTTCAAAGGCAAAGCATATCGCCTTCATGCTGCTGTAAAGTGGTTCTGTGCTCGCTGCCTAGTCGATGAGATGCTCAAAGGTTTTGTACCTATTCAGAGCCATAATTTCTACTTTGCTGTGTATCTCCGACTACGCTGCTCTCAGTATTTTGCCTTATGTAGTGAAAGTACCACGTACATCGGTACAGAGGTAACTGATGCCGCACAGTTTTGTACGGTAATGAAATGGTATTAAAAAGAAAATATCGAAAAACTTAACCGTTGAAGATGGAGAACCCCGAGAGCCTCACATTAGCTCATTTTAATTGGACTGATGTCTGCTGTCGACCTTACTTTGTAGATTTCCGGCATCTTTTCCTGTTTCTGCAAATTTGAGATTTTTAGGAATACTACGAAAAATCATATCGCAAATCGGAGGCGATAGTAAAATCTGGGAAGTTCGGTCGATAGCAGACATCAGTGTGATGAACATAGCTACTGTTGGTCTCTTTATCTGCAACGGTTCAAACGTTTTTCGAGTTTTTCATATCGAGACAATATTTACCATTAAATTCCCATATTAAACCGAGAGGCCCGTGCGTCACAGGTATATGGAGTCCGTTAAATTCGAAATTTTACGCAGTTCATACCATACACCATTCGAACAAAACAGCAGTACCCTGTTTTCGCTATCGTATACAAGCTGGCCCGTCTCTCCGTTAAGGGGACCTGGCCAGCTGCCAGCTTGGCCTGCCGGCGGCGTTAGCAGGGGCCTTAGGCCCCTCGCCTCAAGTCTCCCTAGAGGTGCCCGACAGCAGATATGTATTCGTTACTATTAAAATCGTTAACCTGAGCCCGTCCCGTGTTACTGTACGCGCCGCATTCATAAGGCCTCTGCGGCGGCGGCAAACCCTAACCTCACAAAACAGTGAAAATCTTAGACCTATCTCTAAAACTTTACCACCACAGCCCTGCCAAAGAACATGTTAACTATTTTCACTTCAACTTAATTGCGGCACACTTTTCAGTTGCGGCTACAGTGGGGCCGCGAACACCGGCCGCTGCTGCCCGCCAACGTGGAGATGTCCCTGCTGGAGGCGAACGCCGCGTCGCTTCGCGTCGTGCACTGCCACTCGGCTACGCTGCAGGCCGTGGCCGGCTGCTCGGCGCTAGAGGTAAGCGTTTCGTGGTATGCAGTGCAACGGAAACGTACACATCAGAGTTGGGTTGCTTCCTCTCGGCTGCACTGCAGGCACTCGTACCCCTGTCGCCTCGGTACATTCTTCCAATTGTGCGGTTGGTATCCTTCACACTTTTAGGAGAGTGTGGTGTTGGTGGGATCCATTCACGCTCGTAAGCGAATGTGATGGGCACCCACCACATTATCAGAATAGTCTGGTGACCCACTGCCGCCCACCACGCTGGCATTAGTTTGGTACCCATTCCTTGCGTTGCAAAAGTGCGTGTTGGGGCGTGGATTTCAGAATTGGGAGCAGAGATATCAAGCGGGGTATTCACTGAAATAGTAGTAGTATAGTATTGCGTTATGTCTAGTAAGGTCAATTTGTTTGATGTATCACCTCACTATTTGTAGATTTGTCATCGATTTCGAGGATTGCTGTCGCGTTATTTCTAAATAGTGTGTAGATTACGTCTGTAAAATAGTAAGTTTAAAACCAATTGGTTTGAGCGTTCCGGACGAGATCATTTATTGGACAAATGGCCATACAAGCCGTTCTATCAGTCGCAGGTGACCGGCTGGCTTCTGCCGCTCTTTGCGGTCCCTAGCGGCACTCTTGATAATTAGGCGTTCCCTAAACATGCAATACTACGGAATCCTACGAAGCCTTTATTTCTTTGTATAAGGAAGACTTTCTTCGTGATATTTTTAACTGTAGTGATTGCACTGTAGAACTGAGGTGTCCGAAAACTAGGCGAAGCGGGCACCTGAAACCACTTCAAGGCGCCGTAAGTCGCCTGGTGGCAAGGCGCCTTAGAAGAGAGTGCCCTCAAGTGTTAACCGTCTATATTAGCAATGTGGTTCATACTTTGGTTTTCCATGGTACGATCGTAGGAGCGAATGAATTACGTTTTCTATCCGCTCAATTTGTTCTTCACACAGTTTTTAAGGGCACCAAAATTTAAGAATGTAAAAAACCTCAAAAATTTTGGGTTTTATTTTTGAGAAAAATGTTTCCTCGGTCTCGGTGTATGTAATGTCGAGAAACCAGATTTTTTTTTATACCTAAGACAAGGATTTCCTCTCAAGTCACAGGACTTGAGAGGGATTTTTTGGGGGAGGTCTCAGATTTGACAACTTTTGTGATTTCTAGGCATTGAGTATCCTTAAAGACTGTATAAAGAATAAATTCAACTAAATTTTGTAATCAAATTCATTCGCTTCCATGAAAGTACTATGGAAATTTTAGAAAGGTTCCCTAAAGTATGAGCCACATCGCAAATAACAAAGTGGTTTCAGGCAAGTATTAAAGTGGTTTCAGGCGCCTGTTTTCTGACTCCTATGAACTACAGTCCACCTCCTCGATTGGGAGCATTGAGTGGTCTCTCAGCCCCCATGCCGTCCACTGCCCCCAGGAGCTGCAGGTCCACGCGGATGGCCCCCTGGTACACCTGCCGCGCGACGCGCCGCTGTCCACTCTTACCGTGGTCTGTGACACCCCAGAGGATCTGCACCACGCCGCGGACGGGCTGCTGGCCGGGCCACTGCTTGCCGCCTGCGTGCACGCCTATGTTCGATTGGACTGCAAGTCCTGGGGCGGATCGAGCATCACGCTGGAGGAGCTGTGGGTGTTCCTGCAGCGCGCCGGCGCGCACCTGCACGCGCTGACCGTCGTCGTGGAGTACTCAAGCTGGCACACGTCGGCTTTGCCAAGGCCTGAATTCTTCGTCGAGTGCCTCCGCCTGGTGCCCACCCTGCGCACCCTGACGGTGACCTGCTGGAACTCACTCATCTTGAAGGGCTGGTCCGCGCACACCGCCCCGGCGCTGGCCCGCCTGGAGCTGCAGGTGTCCAGTCCGTCAGCCCCCATAGTGCGATCAGCAGCCGCACGCTTCATGGTGCAGCGTCCACACGTGGTCGTGGTTGTTTGTGAGAGATCCTGATCTTAGCCCATGCTGCGGAGGGGACGTATAGTGGCAAATTTTAGTTTTTCGTGACTTTCTGGTTCCAGTAAAGGTTTGATTGTGATTGTCCCTTCACTTCTCTCCAACCGTTCTTCTGAAGCCGGGTCAGCAAGTATTTCAGCAAGTTGTCTGTTTTAATTGATTATGTTGACCGAATTATTTCACCTTTACCACATTTGTGTCTATGTAGCAGGCCAATAACCTTCAAATGTACCTAATAGGTGATTTCTTCTTTTCTTTTATAAATAAAAAGTACATGATTATTAGTATTATCGATAAGTTTTAATTTTTTAGCCGCACAATTGTCTTCACATTCTCGGCGACATGTATTTCAAACTATTTTAATCAATAGTAATATGTGTACAAAATTCCAAGTATTATTGTCATTTTGTACATATTACATACTTTTGTTGAGATATTATGTAATATGTACAAAATACTTGTCATACCTACGAAATTTAAAGTAGGTATGATGGTAAAACACTGTGTATTATGCACAAAATTGTACATAAGCTTTGGAGAGTTCATTCTCCCCATTTACTCTAAAACGGAATGTGAGTAATTCTACAAAAAGTGATGTTCTTTAGTTCTAATGTGCCTTGATCTCAATTGCAATGCCGTCGTCACAGTCCTTTCATTTCACGATGAGATACATACCGCACATACATTTTAAGATACACTGGGCGTCAAAATTAGCGTCCCACTTGTGGTCAGCGCTACCATTTCTAAGTTTTTCAAGTTAGAACCTTGAAATTTGATACAGACCTGCCCCGAACATTGGTCTCGAGCCTTCCGAAGCGTTACGTTCATGAACCACCCCCTCCGGCTCCAGCCAGCCCTTAAGTGTGGCAAGGTCGGAAAACGCCGTGAAGGGGATCATTAAAACCCGTTTGTAGGGTGAAAATTGGGCAAATTACAGTCAGTGTGGCATTATGGGTGCATAAAACTGTCAAATCTCGCATTTCAACCCCCTCCGACCATCCCTTAATTTTGGAGGGGGTGAGGGGTAGTTTTTGAGTTAGGGGTGGAACCGTTCCAAAATTGATCGGCAGCGGTAGCGATGGACTCTGGGGTTCCGATAATGAACGCCGCGACTCGGATCAACCCCTAAAGAGTCCCAAAAAAATGAAAAATTTGACACTTTTTAACGATATCTTCTTGCCGTTGTGTGGTTTCTCCTGATAAGCTGCTTGACTAGCAGGAGAGAAAATTATGGCAGGGACAAAAACAAGCTGAACAATTTTTACAAAATATTTATTAACACAATTAAAATGAGAGATCAATGAGGATTCCTAGCTTAAAAACTTGAATGAACTTAATACTCAGATCACGATTCCCACACTGAAGTGTATAGTTGACCATGAACTAAGGTCAAAGGGATCAAATATCAATACAAGTAAAACATGAAACAATTTCACAGCCAAATGATCGGCGAAATAATAATGACACACACATGACAAGAGAAAATTTGCAGGTAAGTGATTGGCATTCACATTCTGCAATAAATAAAGAGCAGTGAGAAATCAGGGAACACTGGCAACATCTTCCTCATTCTTCTCTGCAGCCTTTACCCCAGAATCATCAGGGTTATCTCGGCTTTCTTCAAGGGACACCTCCAGCTCCGGTACTCCTGTGTCTTGTCGAAAATTCTCAACCCACGAATCACCTAGAAAAAGGAACGGATTAATCAGAACAGATCAAAACAGCATATGCTAGCAAACACACCACTGAAACCTACTTTCTGTGATGTCAATACGGTAGGAATTGTCTATCATCTTTTCCCGGAAAACCAGGAACACATTTTTCTTGTTGATAATATCCTTTTTGATACAACTGATGTCATCTTTGGATAGCTGAGCAAGGTATTTTCCAGGAAGCTGCGTACGCCACTTTCTTCCATCATGGGCCTCAATCGTTGCTTGTTGTCCTGGCCCATACTCTGGGTGATTGGTCTCTTGAATGCCAAGCATCTTATAGGCAACGTTTGGTCTCAACTTAGAAATGTTAGTGAATCCTATCCAAGTTTTGTTTGTTTGCTTAAGCTTCTTGTATGGAGACTGCAACAGACAAAGCAACAATATGTATAGCAAATAAAATGTGAGGAGCTGACACACTTGACAGTACACTGAAACCAGAGACTGACAGCGAAAGGCTTCGTAACATTTGATGCAACACAACAATACTAAATACATAACAGTGAGAAACCTTACCTATCCAGGCCTAAATAAATGATAGAGATGCTAAATTCGTAAACAGCAGGCAGTAAACAAAGTGCTATGACATATCAAACAATATAGAGGATTTTAAGACTACACAAGCGCCGGAGAAAAATAACTATTTACACATTACACAATAATAAATAAAGCTATTTCAAGTTAAGAATCAAACCCAGCGGAGCTAGCTCGAATGAGCTTGATCAAGGCAAGGGGTTAAGCCAGATCCAGCCCTTCCCCTCCCAGCCCTTCACCCTGATCAAGCTCGTTTAAGCTCAAGCCTGGCTGGGCTTCATTTTTAAGGTGATACAGATTAAACTAACGACACTTTTTGGCCCGCTAACACAAGAGCTGAGGAATCCAGACCATGACTAAGGAGCTGAAGGACCCCATAACCAATCACCTACCAACAACCCAATAGAAGAATTAGATAAGCAACCTAAGAAATTAGCTGAGAAATTGAAATTTACTTAGAAAACCGCACTCAAAACCACTATAACTTACGACTCTTATCCCACGAGGCAAGAGTGCCTACCGGTACGCGAGGAGCCCGACACCGAGCACATGTTTCTAAGTTTTACAAGTTTCAAAATTGCAACGCACTAATCAAGAATTTATGCAACTCACAGTGTACCGCTCAGAAGAACAGATGACTCCATACTTACAGACATTATCCAGAAGAATAAAGCGATACAGTCCCGATATTCGGTGGTATGAAACCGATTAAACGCAAGAGCTTGAGTGGCAAGGAAACCGGAAACAGAAACGGAAAGAGGCAGGAAAGGTGCACAGCTAACAACCGCAATGCTGTGTGTCCTACCAACCCCTAACCACTCACCCACATCTCATCCTCACCTCTCCAATGGCCAAATTGACAAGAACACCTGCTTCATGGTAAAACTACCCATGTTTAAATACAGATCAAATCTGACGCTAAAGATACCGCGACACAATTACATTTATCGTCTGGTCAAGGTCGAACCCAGTCAAAACTCAATCCTGTTCTTTTCTTGACAATCGACAAGCAGCGCGCTCTAGGTTGTGTTAAGACCCGCGCACCCCGCACAACGTTCAAAATCAACACAAGTTTTAACCTATGCTCTGTGGTAATTACGAAAAAATAAGCCAGAAAAAATAATCTTCGTTGCTGCACGAGTGTTATCAACGTATAAGAGATGTGTGTTATTTTCAGATGGAAGAATTATTCTACATGCCCGCACACATGCTAGATATAGCAGTATTGTATCCAATAGTGACCCTTAAACCACAGGAGACCTATTTCAATGGTGTTAAAGTATATGGAATGTCAGCCATAATTATAGCTGATCAATTGCATTTGTGCATTTATCTGCCAAAAGATTTTACAAATATTTGTGCTGAGATGTTTAATCTTGTTAATGAGGCAGGTTTATATGGGGATGCTTACAATTTGTGCTATTATGGTAGGCATGGTCGGAAAAACATATTTCGAATTCATTCTCCAAATCAAGGTGTAGTATAGATTCAAATTGTATTCACAGCGGTGTTTGCTTCTCTGATCAATTTGTTTTATTCTTCAATTTTTCCTTGACAGGTGTCGATCAAGATTTGCTGTGACTCTTGCTGACACTACCAAACAACCTTCAGCTATGAAAAATGACTGAAGATACCTCCAAAGTTTAAAATTAGTCATCACCATTAGTGTAGTTCCTTCTCTGTATTTAATGTGATTTGAAGAAGCAACATGTATTCATAGCCTTGAATGTATGCCGATCACTGGCTGTGAAATTAATTTCTTATCATAGAAATAGTCAGACAAATTGTGATTTAATATAGGGTTTCCATACCGATAAACGTTATTTTTTTTATTTCATCTGTGTAAAAAGTTATTTGGTGTAGCAAACCTTTAGTATCTGATTAAAGCATGTTCCTGAAAGATATATTGGCTTTGTTTGCTGATATATCAAACTTTGAGTTTGAATCAAAGTTGGCTTTGTCAACTTTAACTTTTCACGTTTTTGCCTACAATTAACCATTATTGGTTATTGTTTAAAATGAATAGACAATGTAAGTCCTGAAAGAAAAAAAGCAGACTACAAAATTTATTTGAAATTTCTTCAAGTCTAGCAGAACTTCAGAAAGAGGTCCATTATACAAATAAAAGAAAACTAATCTGTTTCTTCTATTATTCGTTTTTTTTGTAATTATATTTTATTAATAAAAAAGTATTTCTTTAAAAAGGTCTATGGACATACAGCACCAGTTTACAACATACAAATTTCTCTTACATGAATTTCACCTCAAATACAATTTCTTCAGTTCAAAACTTTCTTTGGCCCAGGAATAATCTGTACAGGCCGAAGGTATCTCGCTACAGACACAATGGAAGAAGAAATAATCAGTTCTCTGGAATGCAATCTTAAGCTCAGCCTTGAGCGTTAGCTCTGCCTTGTAACATTGGCGACGAGGATTTTTGTCACAGCGATGAGTCTGAACAGCAGCGTCCCAGCCTCTGCTCCTTTGTCTGAGTGTTGTTGTGAGTTCTTGGAGTCAACGATTGCCGCCTGCCGTCACAGGTGTCATGGCTCAACGTAGCTTCGAATTCCATCAAGCCCAGCAACGGAGGAGATTGCCCATTGGCTCACTCGCCTCGAAGCGGCCATGCATGTATCTCAGATGCCGGAATGAGAAAGGGTGAGTTGCTTGGTTGCGGCAATCGGGGCGGAGGGGTACAAGGCTCTAAAAGACCTGTCGTATCCGGAAGCCCCTACTGCGGTCGAATTCGCTACACTCGACCGTCTACTGACCCGGCATTACCTACCTCAAAGCTGGTGGCAGCACGCGCCCAGTTTCGGGCGCGGAAACTGTTACCAGGGGAAAGCCTGGCGTCAACCAGCAAATTCCACAGGGTGCAAGACTACCTCATGGAGAGTCTGCACGACCAGACGGTCATGGTAGTCGCATCCCCGTACTTTAAGGCCAAACTTTAAGAGCGGACCCTCAACTTTCAAGCAACGTATGGTTTGCGTTAGCTCTCACGTTTGACGCGGCTCGTCGGGAATCAGAACCCAGAGCACCGACATCACAGAGTGTTGTCAGGGGATGCCAACGTTGTGATGACTGGCGAAGCGATGCTGGCCGCACCCATTCTTTTCTATTTGTTCAAATTACAGTGCATTTCTACTCTGTATCTTTGGAAAATCTAAAGGCCTGCCCTATTTAGGATGTACTGTAGCACATAGCATCCTTTAAAATTGGCAGCGTACAACGTTCTGCCTTTGTGCTAGAAACCTACTAGATCATCTCCTAAGAATAGATGTGGATTTAGTTTCGTGAGTGCAAGCTGAGTGCTAGGTCGCTCGTCATTTGTTTCGGGTACATTCCAGTTGGAGCGGTCGGAAAGCGGCCACAAACTGGGCGCGGAATGGCAGTGATTTTAAATACACTGAAATGACGACCGCACCTGCTACTTGCCAGGACGCTTAAGAAGTGTACTACTAATTCGTGTGCCCTAATCCAGTGTAGACGACGTCCCTCGTGGACGTACGCTAGGCTACGCTTTAGTCCGGCAAAGCTAGCCTCGCGGCGCATACGATGCAGAGCCCAGGCTCGGGGTCAGGCTCGGGCGTGAGGCAGGTCGAACTGGAGGAAAAACCAGTCTGGGTCGAGCAGACGACCCTCTCACAATCGCACTGCGACTATCGCAGCGCTCTGCATCGGCGCCGTCATAAGGCGCGGGTGGCAGTGGCACCGGCCAATCGCGCGGTCCGCAGCAGAGACTGGACTGTGCTGGCTGTAGTGGCAACCACGCCCGTCGAAAGTGCCCACACACTGAGGCTGTGTGCTCGTCATGTAGGGGCGAGGGGCACCTTCCGCGAAGAAGCCGCACCAACCCGCAGCAAGCCGGGGTGCGTCAAACCATGGCGGAAGCAGCCGGCGCGGCCCCAAGGCAGAAGGCCAAGGTAGGAGTGCCGCCAGCAGACGATGCGCTCGATTCGCCCCCTCGGAATGACTTTGGGTTCATGGATCTGGCTGTGGGGCAGGTCAGCGGCGGTGAGGAGGACGACAGGTACTTATTGACAGTGCTCGTCGAAGGGTACCCCCTTGAGTTCGAGATCGACACGCAGGATCGGCAATCTCGATGATTGCGAAAAGTGTCCATGAGAAACTTTTTTCTCATCTTCCGATCTCGCCTCTTGTCAGGGCCTACCGTCTTGCTGGAGGTGACAAACTTCACTACTGGGAACAATTTCTGTTCAGGTCGCCTGTGCGTCGCAAACTCCGCAGGACCTCCCATTAGTCTTCGACCCGCGTCCTGATGCGCCGAATCTCCTCGGACGACCATGGGTCCGGGCACTGCCGTCAGTTATTCAGGCAGTCGGTGCAGTCCGTCAAAGAGGACCCCATTCCATCAGACGCAGAATTGGTGACTGTATTGCAGCAACGTTTTCCCCTAGTTTCTTGGCGGCACATGGGTCGCCAGTCGAAGGATTCGAGGCGCAGATTCTATTAAAAGGAGGAGCTGTACCTGTCCGAGGGGCTAGTTGTAATGCATTAGGGTAAATACACGCTGAGTTTCCAGAATTTCTTGAGAGCTGCAGAGTATCTTCCAGCGTTCCATAGTTTTTTTCAGATTTCCAGAGTTTCAGACTTCACTTCAGAGTTCCAGAGTGACTTCCGCAGAGATCCAGAGTGTGTGCTAGAGTTTCAGAAGCCCTCCCAGAGCTTCAGAAACTAAGCCTGAGTTTCAGAGTGAGGTAAACAAGCTGGCCCGACCCTTCCGTCAACCTCGGTGCCAGTTCCGCTGCGCTCCACCGGCACCTCGGTTCGACAGGGGGACTGGGGGACTTGGCTAGCATGGCCTGCCGGCGACGTTTGCGGGGGCCGGTGGCCCCCGCCTGAAGTCTCCCTAGAAGTGCCCGATAGCAGATGTATTTGTTACGATTAAAATCGTTAACCGGAGCCCGTCCCTGTGCGCGCTGCGGCGAACCCTAACCTCAAAAAACAATAACAGACAAATCTTCATTTGTCAAAAATGCGACACAAATCGCAAATTGTTGCCACCGTACGTGATTCTACGTTAAGAAAGGAGTTTATCCTCCAAATTTGAAGTTCTTCTGTGAACGATAAGTCGGCGTACACACGTCCGAACGAACGAACATACGGCATAAGACTATAAGCCCGGCTCATGGCGTTTCTAAAGAAACGTGTCGGGACGGGCTAAAACGACAAGGCTGTAAATCGTCACGTTTTTCGAATTTTGGTCTGAAATTCGAGATGTAGCACCAACAAAGAACTTTACTAGGGCCTTTATATGTTTATGAATGTTGGGGAACATTCCCCCCTTCTCCTCCGGAAGCTGCTCCGGGATCCGCTACTGCACCCAGCCTCACCCCGCCACGTGCGTGAGAGAAGTCATAGCCTGCCGCCTGCCCTTGTCTATTTATGCCTCGAACTCGAAAAAGGCGTGTTAATCTCAAGTTCTAGTTGACATTGATCTCAGATTGTAGAGGAAAACTGAGGCAGTGTTGTTACTATAATTTCAATTTGGTAACCAATCGTCTTCCGTGCGAGAAAGTGCTTTAGCACCGGACCACTTTCAGTCCACTCCAGGAGCCTTCCTAGAATTCGCAGTGACATAAATAAAAAATATATCCACAACACATTCCAAACAAAGTACTACGGTACTCGAAATTTTCGAAAACTGAGGCCCGATACCCACTCAATTTCTTGCGATTAACATACCAAAAGATAGCAATAACTGAAGGTTTGGGCAATTCTACAGCGAAAACGGGAACACCCAGGAAGTAGTGTTCTTGATCCCGGTTAAAGGCAAGAGCACTTTCATTGAATCTTAGTAAAATGCACTTGAGCCAAGCACAATTTACTAGATTCAATGCAAATGCTCTTGCCTTTCACCGGGATCAAGAACAAATTTTTATGGGTGAAGGCCTAGCGGGGACAGACGCATATTATTAGAATCAGCGTGTTCTGAACTATCCATTTGTGAAATAACAAGCTGGCCCGTCCCTTCCGTCAACCTCGGTGCCAGTTCCGCTCCGCTCCACCGGCACCTCGGTTCGACAGGGCGACTTGGCCAGCTTGGCCTGCCGGCGGCGTTTGCGGGGGCCTTCGGCCCCCGCCTCAAGTCTTTCTAGAGGTGCCCGATAGCAGATGTATTTGTTACGATTTAAATCGTTAACCTGAGCCCGTCCCTGTGCGCGCCGCGATATGGTAATGGTGTGCGCGCGGCGGCCAACCCTAACCTCAAACAGCAAGAACAGACAAATTTTCATTAATCAAAAATGCGATACAAATCGAAAATTGTTGCCACCGTACGTGATTCTACGTTAGGAAAGGAGTTTATCCTCCAATTTTGAAGTTTTTCTGTGAACGATAAGTCGGCGTACACACTAGCGAACGAACGAACATCCGGCATAAGACTATAAGCCCGGCTCCTGCCGTTTCTAAAGAAACGTGTCGGGACGGGCTAAAAAAGTGCGATTGGAGACCTTGAAACTCAGACACCGGTTGTGTTTGTATGTGTTCTTGATTTTGTAGGGAGGCTTAAAGGTTTGATTTGAATGAAACAATGGGGTATTTTACTGCATCAAAACCGGAACCAAAGAAGAACGTAGTGACTGCCAAAACTGTATCCGGTATGACAAGTCGGAGTGGCAGTGGAATGACCTCCGGTGAGGTAACGTGAACAGACTGTCTATGAGGTTATCTGGATCGTGCGGGGGCAGTGGTGAGTACTAACGTAACGTGCACATTCATGCCGCGACACTCTCCCCTCGTGTCTTAATGATAATCACTGTCACTGAACTAAATACGGGAGCCCAATATGGGGCACGGACGCCGGCGCGAGGGCGTTCCACGTCCTCGATGTGTCATACCGGATACGGTTTGTGCCGTCATGATGTTCTTCTTTTGGTCCAGTCTGGATACAGTGAAATACCCTATTGACGTACCCTTCCACAAGGATATAATTTGTCTGTTCCCCAAACAAAGTCTATGATAGAAGAAAAGACCCAATAAAATACATGAGGGACACAGCACCCTGACCCCCCCCCCCCCCCCCCTCTCCATGCTATCGAACTTTAGCGTGTCATTTCTGTTTTATTTTGCACTGATTTGATTGTCGTACCACCTAATTTTTCATATCCCTAACTTAACTGGTTTTTCTATTTTCAGATTGTCATTCAAGTTCTGTCGCGGAGAAGGCTTTCCTAACTGAAAAGATATCAAGTGATGGTTATGTACGGCACGGAGAGAGCATCAAACACGAATTTGTGCCTTTGAAAACTGTGGGACGCCGCGGTAACCTTATGCATGTGTGTCGGATGTGGGTCTTTTAGCCGTGCAGGGCATGTATTGAGGGGTCCATCATCATGTAACTCCACATCTGTGGGATCAGAATTTTGTCGCATGCCTATGGTAGTTTGGGCTGCAAACTTAAGTGCATGGATCCGTCCTTCAGCTGTGCATGGTACATACACAGAGTTGAAACGTGGTTGGTCTCCCCCTCCACCATACGGAGGGCTACCTCGTGATGGGAGATCATCCACGTCACTTTGAGGTGAGCAGTGAACTCCTCCGGTGGGTGATAAAAGTGACCCCTAAAGAGGTGGGAAATCAGCAACGTTTCAGCTAACAGTGTACGAGCAGCGGTACTTCCGTTCTTCCACCGTCCTTGCTTTCGCAAAAGAAGGGTCGTGTGGTCTGCTCTATCCCGGGGGCGTATCCTCTCAGCATTGTGGTACACAAGCTGTGTAGGGTATTGCGCTGGTACTCTGTACACTGTACAGCGTATTCGTATTACGCGAGCGAACGCTCGCTCCCGTTACATTGAGGACGGGCGATTTTCTAATAGCTGCAGCGCGGATCCGTGCCTTTCGAGTTTGTCGAGTGGTTTATGTGTTGCCTGACAATCGAGAAGCCTTACGGTTTTTGTTTCATTTTTGGACAACCCACCTGACCACCTACATTCGGTTTTCAGCTTCTGCCCGTCCCCGCATCGCAGTGAAGGCTGCGTTCCGGATGGAGAACACCTCGTGGTCGGCGGGTCTTCTGCTGGGAGCTCCGCCCGAAGAGGCCGAGGGCGGCGGCGGCCCTCCTGCAGCGACAGGGGGAAGCGGCGGCGGCAGCGGCGGCAGTCACAGCCCGGAAGGAGAGGCAGAGGCCGACGATCCCGGCAGCGTGCTCCAGGACCTACGACTACTCGACGAGCCGGCCCCGCCACAGTGAGTGGAGACCAAAGCCGAATCCTGGTTCTTCTTGTAAACCGGCCTGAATAATAGTGCGCTCACTAAATCTTACAGTAGCAGGCATTAACGTGGCAAGCAAACTTGAGCAGACTACCGCTTCTAAATGCCTCATTTTGGCGAGCCTTCCTGCTTGCGAATGGTTGTCACGCCGTCCGTCCATTTCCCATTTGACATACCATATAGGCTCGCCAAAATTTGGCAGCCATGCTGGCAGTCGACTGAAGGTTTTTGCCAAAAATTGGCCCTTAAAGTACACGCCACTTAAGTGGCGCGTTCATTTGCCGCAGGACTTACAGTGCAGTTGCTAAAATTTCTAACCTACGACGAATATATTCAAGCAAAACCCTCTAAAACTGAATTTGTCTTGAAATAGTGCATTCTTTGAAATTATTTTTAAGGCAAAGGGCACATTCACGCACATGGAATTCGGATTATGAACACATCATGTTTTGCAAGGATGTAACTGTATATTTTTCAAAAGCCTACTTCTTTTGCAGTCCTGGTGATGCGGCTCTTTTGCTCCCGTCCACCGGCGACGACCTAGTGCCCCTCACGGCGACCACCAGCCGGTTGGATCCCGCCACCTCCACTGCCCCCTGCTCGCCGCCTGCACCCGCGTCGACTCATCCGCCACAATCAGTATCAGCGCACGGCCACAGCAGCAGCAGTGGTAGCGGCGGCAGCAGCAGCAGGGACACCAGCGGGGCAAGCAGCAGCAAGAGGCCCAGCAGGGCGCGTGGCAGGAGCAGCAACCAGGCCACACGAAGGGCTAGAAGCAGGAGCAGGGACAGGGCTACTATTAGGGCAAGGAGCAGGAGCAGCAACAGGGCCAGTTACTGCAGCAGCGGCAGTAGCGTGGCCAGCAGTAGCAGCAGCAGGAACTGCAGTGGCAGAAGCTGCGGCAGCAGGGACATCGTGGGCCGGTGCAGGAGGCGAGAGTGCAGCGGGCTGCCTTTCGCTTCGTGGCCAGAGTACGTGGAGCACTACCGCGACACGCACGTGGGCTACGTCGTCAGGAACAGGGTGTGCGGGTGGTGCCTGGCGGTATGCGATTACCCGTCCTTTCACCAGCTCGAGCACACCGGCCAGGCCGACAGCAGGTACTTCTGCAACCGGTGCACGGCTCGCTTCACGAATTCCGACGGGCTCAGGGTTCACTTGCGTGATTTTCACGCCAGGTGGGACTGACTTTATCTATGATGAAAGTAAACAATTTTCTTGAGGCTCGATATTCTTGAAGTCCACAATGATAGAGTTACGTCGTGTTCCTGTCCTCTAAACTTGTGTTAGCTTAACTTTGTATGAAACTCAAAGCGATATTAGCCCCTTAATGTTTCATTTAAATAGAAATGTATCAAATAAAGCTGTGGCTTGAATGTCAGTGTGAATGTTGATGGCTATTATATTGTGTTCACAAAAATACGGCAGAGCCAGACACTGCCCGCGACAACCCACAACCTTGTAGCTGCAATTTTTTACCATCCCAGACGGCTCTCAGGTAGGCCAATAGTATAACAATGGCACTGACAAATCAAACATAAGTTCACTGTACGGTTTGATTGCGACCCCGGAGGGCGTGGCCGCGGCTTACCGGCTGCGGGCAGCGCGTAATGCGGGCAGCTTGGCGAGCTTGCTAGCGGAGGATTGGGTGTTCGGATGGACTGGCCGTGGATGCAAAAGTATGAAAATGTAATAGAGGCGGTTTGGTTTCCCGTTTAGTATTCATCAGGTGAAAAAAATCCCCAAAACTCGCGGATTCCCTACGATGACTTTAGAGAGGAAACGGCTGGTACTTTGGTAGCTGCAGTAAAATTTGAAGAATGGCATTGTTTGCCAGACATTTGAAAACGGTACGAGATAGGGCAAACCGAACGACGGTTTTGCTTCACAGCTGTTATTGTGGAGCCCTTCACAGCAGGACCATGCATATTTGGAAAGGTCGGACTTCAGTTTTATATTACACCCGTCAACAAAATTAGCGCCGCACTTTTTTCGGCCTCCGCTGAGACTACGTTTTTCCAGCCAGGAACGTCAAATTTGGCATGACGTTGCCCCCATGTGTGTTCTTGAAGGTCCCAAAGTGTCATTTTTCAATTGAACCCCTTCGCCGTTGGTCATTGAGTGCTGTGGGTGTCGGTGGGGTAACTGGATTCGAGTACACACAACACTTTAATTCCTGGCCTGGACGTTACAATAGGTTACACCAAAACAGTTGCCGGGGGCCACTAAGATTAGCGCGTATAACAATTGGATACGATAATGACAACCGGCAGTGACAGGTTCCGCGTTACAGAGTGCACGATGGTGTGGCCGCCGGGACCGGTGCGGCCCGGGGTTTTGTGGTCTCGGTTGCCGGCCGCCGGCCAATGGCTCAGCTCGGCAGGCGTGGCCAATGGGGTGCGCCGGTTCGGGCGCGCTAAATTGAATGTGGCGCGGCGCTGGCCGCCACAGTGCCGAGAGGTGGAAATTTCGTCCAAAAAAGGTCCCTGAAACACCCTTTAAGTTGTCGGATTGAGAAGATTTTTGGAGCGTAGGCCCCATTTATCGCTCTTGACACGCTGACGCTCGAAAAGTTTTTTTAGGGCAAACTCACCCCCTTCCCTCATTTTTCCCAACCCCACACGGGGGTGGATTGTAGGGGTCGAAAAAAAAAAAAATATTGTAATGAACGTACCCCTGCACTGGGTACCTGGACATGAGATTTCAATCCCCTGGCACCAACCCCCTGTGAGCTACCCCTTTAACATGATAGCAATTTCTGGAAAATTTGAATTTTAAAGCCCATTCATTTGGTTTCCGTGGCGATTTGGTTTCATTCTTGTCGCAGCACACTCAAGGTCTGTTGCTGAGCCAGAAATGAAACCCCTTGTGCTACGCAGCTAAATTTTGGGACGAATTAAAACCTCTGAGCACACCTCAGTTGCGTTCCTAGGGTGTGAGAGGTTTTAACTCGTCCAAAATTGAAGTGGGTAAAGTTAAAACCGTGGGGGACAGCTTTCATCGCAGCTGAGGTGCGCTCAGTGTATTATGGCACCGTCGGAGAGGTTTTGATTCGTCCCAAAATTTAGCTGAGTGGATTTAAAACCCAAGGAACAGCTTTAAACGCAGCTGGGGTGTGCTTAGTGTATTATGGCACCGTCGGAGAGGTTTTAGCTCGTCCAAAAATTGAACTGGGTAGAGCTTAAACCGTGGGGACAGCTTTCATCGCAGCTGGGACGTGAAATTGAACTGAGCAGAGTTAAAACCCTGGGTAAGCTTCGAATACCTCCTGCCTCTTTTCTGGGCAGAAAACCCGTTTTAGCCAGCGATCGCTGCTTTTTATTTTAGACAGAATTTTTTTTCTGGCCAAAGAAGGGTCGTGCCAGCGACACGCCGCCGAGTGCGCATAAAACTCACAGAGTGGCAACGCTCTGTCGCGGCGTCGGAAATACAAGAATGTGATCCGTCGATCTGCGAGTGGTGAGTTGGATTGTAAAATAACCAGCTTCCGTATATCTCTTCAGCTCAAACCCGCTAAAATACAAAAGTAAGAGCAGGAAAACCGATCTGGGGCATTCACTAGTCGATATCCTACAATGCCGAAAAACGACGAAAATCCACGAAATTCTGATAATCTTCCGTATTTTTCATTATTGCGAACCGATAAATTTCTCATTAATGCGTCATTTCGAAGTAATTAGGTTACTGTAACATTAATTTAGTTTAAGAACTTCAAAAAAGTTCGAAATGTTACCCACTTACCTTCCATTTCAGCAGGGAATGGGAGAAAATAGGGTGTGTTCAGCGGGTTGCATACGCTGACGTTTAAAGGCTCCGTCTGCACCGCTAGAATTGCTCCAGAAAAAAAATGCAAAAAAAATATCGTCCTTTGAGCGTGAAGGGAACCTTAAACAAGCTGGCCCGTCCCTTCCGTCATCCTCGGTGCCAGTTCCGCTGCGCTCCACCGGCACCTCGGATTGACAGGGGGACTTGGCCGGCTTGGCCTGCCGGCGGCGTTTGCGGGGCCTTCGGCCCCCGCCTCAAGTCTCCCTAGAGGTGCCCGATAGCAGATGTATTTGTTACGATTAAAACCGTTAACCTGAGCCCGTCCCTGTGCGCGCCGCGATGGTAATAGTGTGCGCGCGGCGGCCAACCCTAACCTCAAAAAACAAAAACAGACTAATTTTCATTTATCAAAAATGCGATACAAATCGAAAATCTTTGCCACCGCACGTGATTCTACGTTAAAAAAGTAGTTGATCCTTAAAATTTGAAGTTTTTCTATGAACGATAAGTCGGCGAACATACGTCCGCCCGAACGAACATGCGGCATCAGACTATAAGCCCGGCTCCTGCCGTTTCTAAAGAAACGTGTCGGGACGGGCTAAAAATTGTTTGGGGTGCATTCCCCTTGCAGCGGTCCTAAAGCGGTCACAAACTGGGCGCGGAATGGTAGTGATTTTAAATGCACTGACATGACACCTGCCACCTGACAGGACGCACAGACGTTTAAGATTAGCCGTTTAGGAATGTCCTACTGATTCGTGTGCATTAACCCACTACACAAGAGTGAGTAGGCGACATCCCACGTAGACCTACGCGAGTCTAGGCTTTAATCCGGGCAAAGCTAGCCTCGCAGCGCAGACGATACAGAACCCAGGCACGGATTGGCGAGGCCCGGGCGCCCAGGCGTGAGCGCCGGCACCCCACACTGCGTAATTTTAAGAAAATACCCTCCGTACAGTAGATTATTTATCTTGTATCAAAAACGCCTCCATCGATTCAAGGAAAACATTACCTGTAACCACAGACTAATCAAGGAAACGATTTTCTGTGTGCAGGTCGCGCCCGGGTCCACTCGAGGCCCTGTTCCGAACGCGCTCGAATACCCTCTAATGGCCACCGACATGTCTGAACGTATTGCTTGATTTTGCAAAGAGTTAAATGAACCACAATGATTTTTTTCTCAGGGATTGTCACCCAGCTTTTTTTCTTGTTTGTCAGAGCGAGTATTGAACGCCTGTACATTATGACAGCTTGCTCATAGCGCGATCCGCGGGAAAATGCGGGGGGGGGGGGGGGTGTTCTGTTTCGAAACCTGCAAAACTTGACATCGGGAGTAGGAGGCTAGGCAGTGGACATCCGATAAGACTAGCCCCGCAGCGATGCTTAAGCTGACGCGAGGCTAGGCAGTATCAGGTGCTGGTCGAAGGGGTGGATTTAGTTTCTGAAGGCTGGCTTTGAGTGCTAGTCTCGATGTCCGCTGAAAAACAAATGAATGCTTGCCCATTGAGGCCTTGTGCGGAAACTAGCACTCAAAGCCAGCCTTCAGAAACTAAATCCACCCGAAAGCTAGCCTCCCAGCGATGTAAACCCTGAAGCGAGGCTAGGCAGTACTTGTTTGCTAGTCGAGAGCTAGCCTCGCACCATTACGAAGTTCCATCCTTTGCTGAGAAATAGGGAGAGCAGCCTTTCCGGTCACTCGCGTTTGGAGGGGGGGGGGGGATTTCAGTGCAGTTCTGATTCGGCCTTTGCCTCTGGCAGTGGCGACGTTCTTCTTCTTTCTGCTGGCTTTCTGCTGGCTTTTCGAATGTTAGCACGTCTGGGATCTTGTGGGGGCGCGGTATGATAAGTTCTCCTTTTTTTATCTGTGGATTTTAAGATGTTTCTAAATTCCATTTTGTCTGTAAACTGGCATTCCTGGGTGAAATGTTGCATCGTAGCTATTTCTCCGCATCTTTGGCAGAGTGGAGAGTCTATTGCCTGTATCCTATGGAGGTGGTAGGGGGAGTGGGTATGTCCAATTCTAATTCTTGCTGTGGTTTTTATGATTTCTGTTGGAGTATCCGGGGCTTTGGATATCCAAGCTCTTGTTGGGTAGTTCTTTTGTATTTTGAAGTTTCATCTTCCTGTGGGATTTGGGGGGGATTCCCATTCCCTCTGAATCTCCTCCATGATAGTGGCTTTCAGTTCCGGGTTATGTTCTTGATATGGTCGAGGCTCATCTTTCAAGGCCCCTTGAGTACGGGCAAGATTGGCCTGTCTATCCGCCATTTCGTTGGGTGGTATACCTTTGTGGCTTGGGACCCAGGCTACCCAAATGTTTTTCCCTTCCAGGATGTGATTTGCCAGATTGATTTTAACGTCTATTACAGTCTTTTTTACCCTCTGGATTCTGCTTTCTGTGTGTTTGTGAGTTTGGTAAGTAGGCTTTTGGAGTCTGAGATGATCAGTATGTTCATATCTTCTATTTCTTTTGCAGCTTTTCCGACGCCATCAGCATGGCTTCTGCCTCAGCTTCATAGACTGTGTGTCCTGCTGGTACTTTTCTAAGTTTTCCTGATATCCGGTCTTGTGGAGATGTCTACCATTGCTGCTCCCCACCGGTTGATCTGGTG
>JAZGLN010000141.1:0-73330 GCA_038380765.1 Odontothrips loti
GACGAGATGATGAAGGCCGCGCCGACGACACGAACACAGCGCCGTCGTGACGATGAAGGCCGCGCCGACGAGAGCTGCGCCGGCGAGATGATGTAGGCCGCGCCGACGAGAGCTGCGCCGGCGACACGAACACAGCGCCGTCGTGACGATGAAGGCCGCGCCGACGAGAGCTGCGCCGGCGAGATGATGAAGGCCGCGCCGACGAGAGCTGCGCCGGCGACACGAACACAGCGCCGTCGTGACGATGAAGGCCGCGCCGACGAGAGCTGCGCCGGCGAGATGATGAAGGCCGCGCCGACGAGAGCTGCGCCGGCGACACGAGCCCAGCGCCGTCGTGACGATGAAGGCCACGCCGACGGGAGCTGCGCCGGCGACACGAGCACATCGCCGTCGTGACGATGAAGGCCGCGCCGACGGGAGCTGCGCCGGCGACACGAACACAGCGCCGTCGTGACGATGAAGGCCGCACCAACGAGAGATGCGCCGGCGAGATGATGAAGGCCGCGCCGACGACACGCGAACACAGCGCCGTCGTGACGATGAAGGCCGCGCCGACGAGAGCTGCGCCGGCGAGATGATGAAGGCCGCGCCGACGAGAGCTGCGCCGGCGACACGAACACAGCGCCGTCGTGACGATGAAGGCCGCGCCGACGAGATGATGAAGGCCGCGCCGACGACACGCGAACACAGCGCCGTCGTGACGATGAAGGCCGCGCCGACGAGAGCTGCGCCGGCGAGATGATGAAGGCCGCGCCGACGAGAGCTGCGCCGGCGACACGAACACAGCGCCGTCGTGACGATGAAGGCCGCGCCGACGAGAGCTGCGCCGGCGACACGAACACAGCGCCGTCGTGACGATTAAGGCCGCGCCGACGAGAGCTGCGCCGGCGAGATGATGAAGGCCGCGCCGACGAGAGCTGCGCCGGCGACACGAACACAACAATGACCAAGTAACAAGCAAGAATAATATGTACTGAGAGGAAGATCGAAAGCCACACCACAGTTTTGAATTCCCGCAGCAGAACCGGTGGAGACATCTGACAGTAGCGTCGCCGGCCAATCAGAGACGAGGAAAAGCGCGGAAGGGAGCCCCCGGGCTGTAGACGACACGACTCGACAATTTCATGATTTTCACTAGGAAAATAGACACGGCCGCTTGGAAACGGGTACGGTGCCGCTAGATGGATCCCTATCGGACCACACGAGACCAACCGCGACGCCGCCGGTGGTTCGGAGGCCGAGCAATCGCGAGTTGAAATTCTGCCACGGATCCGCTCGCAAGGCCTGGGTACCCCACACAGGTCCAGACCCAAGATCAGCCTCGAAATCAAAAAAGTCACTTACGCCCGTCCTCCTAAACGGCTCATCGGACGGGGCTGAAATTCTAGTAGACTTTCAATGGGGTCGAGGGCAGCTCGCCTACAAAATTTCAGCCCGAACGGACCTCGGGGTGCCGAACGGGAGTGCTTCAAAGTTTAGGGGGCCCGTCACTAAGCGATGTCCATTTCACTCCAAAACTCGCGGCGGATACGTCCTGAGTCGCATTCGCGGTTTCTAGGTACGGTTCGGCACGGGACACGAGCCCCTTCTACGGCGACCAATCGGATAATTTTTTTAATGGTTTCCTAGTGCCGTCCTCCAGCTGGAAGCCGTCTCGCCAGCGAGGAGAGGTGTGACGCCGTGTATCTCGATATATTCAGAGCCGATATAGAAATTCCGAGATGGACATGCTGTAGCAGTGGCTTTGGTCGTCACGATGAGCAGTTTGTCACGACCGTGACGTGTCACGTTTATGAGAAATCTCTAAAACTAAAACCAGGTCACAAGGCCGTAGCCAGACTTGGGTTTCGGAGGGGGATATGTCGCGCTCATTGCCTACATTCAGGCGCTTATTATGCGGGCTGCCTACCCCGGTCGCCGGTTTCCGGGGGGAGGCATCCCTGGTCCCCGGGGGGGGGGGGGGGGGGCAGGATGGCGTTGACGAGGGTGCGCGGCGACCGGGGCGATGGCGGGGGGGGGGGGGGGACATCGGCGTGGTCCCGGACACCGAGGGGGCGTGGAGACCGGGCAAGTGACCGGGGAGTGTCTGTGGTGAACACTCCCTAGATGGCCCGGGGCCGCATCTCTGGTCCCCCCCCCCCCCCCCCCCCACGGGCTACGGCCCTGCCCGTCGTCACGCCAGCAGTTGTCCCCCGTGCCGGCCCCGGGCCATCCAGGGAGTGTTCACAGACACCTGCCCGGTCTCCGCGCCCCCTCGGTGTCCGGGACCACGCCGCTGCCCCCCCCCCCCCCCCCTTTGGTCCCCGCGCACCTCCTCGTCAACGCCATCCTGGCCCTAGGTTAGTGTGTAGGTCCCCCTTGGCAGTCCTGGCCTCGGTCGTGTCCGGGACCACGTCGCGAGGGTGGGCCGACGTCCCCCCCCCCCCCCCCCCCCCCCCGGGGTCCTCGCGCACCTCCTCGTCAACACCATCCTGGTCCTGGCCTCGGTCGTGTCCGGGACCACGGCGCGAGGGTGCGGCCGATGTCCCCCCCCCCCCCCCGACCCCCCCCCCCCCCCCCCCCCCCGACCCTGTCCCTGTTTCTCGCGCACGTACTCGTTGACGCTCTTCTGGTCCGTAGTTGCGAGGTACCCCTTATATTGAAGGACCCGCATGGCCAGTCGCGCCCTTCGCCGTGCCCTGGATGCAATGCATACTTGCACCCAGACTAGGCTGTAGCGTGCGTCTGCCGCCGCGTCCGTCCGTCTGTCTGCTACCGTCCAATTCGTCCACCTAGTGTCTGTCTCGCCTGCGAGGAGAGGTGTGCTTCACGCCTCATGTCAATGCAGCTTTTAAGATTTTTAACGGATGATTGTGTTTGATTGTCTGAAAATGTGTACACTGATTATCTCGAGTTGTGGACCCCGGTCCGTGTCACAAGTCTCCGCACACGTGGCAATGGCGCCTGCAGGGTAGGCAATCAAGACTTTTTAAAGCACGCGTGTCGTGCGGGCTGGCCTACCCTCTTGCTCGCAGGCGCTCGGTGTCGTGTGCGGTTTAAGGTTGGAGATAATTCGGACGTGCTTCATGGATGATTCACTATCAGCCTCATCACTCCGCCGCAGCCGCTCCAACCCTGCCCGTATCCCACACACTGTCAGCTTTCGCACGCGCCTGTCCGCACCGCCCGCCTTGTGGTCCATTTAGGGTCCTTGTAGGCGGCCCTGGTGTCCACCTGCCCCGCGGCACCCACCAGGGAAAAGGGGGGGGGGGGAGCGGCAGGGTTGAATTTGAACACGGTGGGACCGGCGGGTAGCACCGCTGGGGAGGTAACCCATGGAAAATGCACGGAACGATATGGGGGATGCGGACGACGCCTGCTGTGAACTTCTTGTCCGTCAATGTCTAGTCAAGTATCAATATGCGGCTTATAATTATTTCCACCCAACACCTTTGCACCATTGCGCCTGCACTAAAGAAGAACATTTGCCCAAGTTACTCAAGCGTTCGCGGTGATTTCACGCCCCCTTTCGGCCCTGGGCGAAAGGAAGCACAACCGGTGCGCTGCGCTCCCTGGCGGTGGCCAGGAAACTGGCTGCCTGACGCGCGCCTCTTCCCCTCCCTCAGGAGGCGTTGGACACAACTCGTTGGAGCAGCAGCAGTGAGCGAGGAGCCGGCCGTGTCGGTGTTTGCCACTGTGATTGCACAGCTATTCAAGCTATTTCAAGCTATTCAAGAAGATTGTACTGAGGTAACTTATAGTATGTATCCCCTGTTCATAGTTGGCCTCCATACGGAGGGTAGAAAGTAAACCAAAGCAGGGCCTAGACAGCCACGGTCGCACCATGCTATGGACTCAGAAGTGGGCGGCATGGCTGTTTAACCACAATACAGATGTACCTTAACTTTGTGTCGGTTCCTTTACGTTACGCACGGGTGTCAGGACGAATCTTAATGACAGTCGATAGGTTCTGGTTTCCTCCTCGTTAAGTCCCTTCATACAGCCCAGTGCATGTCACCAGCATTGAGATGCGTTAGGCTGGCTTGCACCCTTACGTCTCTGGCATGCCGACGTTCACCTCGAGCAACCCGTGCGGAACAATTTTTCGTTATTCTGTGTAAGTTTGGGTCAAGTCCCGGTTCGTAAGCTATCATGGAAGCAGGAGTGTATCATTTGTGTACCCCTAACGATATTTCGCACTCGGGTTTGTTTCAATGAGGGGCGCATGAAAACAGAAAAAATCCCACGAAGGTATGCTTCGTAGGCTACGGAGAAATTGACGTCGTCGTAGAATGCATCGCATTACGAAGTATTTCCTCGCAGCCTACGAAGACTACGTTTTCTTCCCAGCCCGCGAAGCAGTTCTTCGTGGGATTTTCACTGTGCAGGAAGCAGCGCCGCTGTGGCACACATTATCAGCAGAGCGGCTTGCGGCGGCGGTCAGTAGACACAATAAGGGTGTCCGGTACCGGCGCGGCGCCACCCGCCAACCTCTCCCCTCTTCTCTCCTCTGTCCCTTTGCACGGCTCCGCCACTCGGCTTCTCGTATCTTCTCATCCGTCGGATAGAGTCTTTCAGGAAGTCTTGAAACGGAAGTAAGAAGTTTGTGAGGAAAACGCCCAAACGCCTTACTTCTGATTTAGGATTTACAGAAATATTATGTTCAGATCACAGTAAAGACACGGACCGAATCTAGGAGCGGAGCAAACCGCGAATCGGTTTGTAGGCCGTTCACATACATGGTAGAGTGCAAGACGGTGGGAGAGGGTCCTCCCGATCGTGACCGCCTGTAGCAGTAGGTGTTAGTAGGGGAAGGGGGGGGGGTAGTTTTTTTTAATTTTCGCTCTTTTCAGACAACTCAAGAGGGGTTGGGGGGGGGGGGGGTTCGGGCCGCGCTTAGCTGTTCTGCCCCTCAGCTTTCACGCTAGGCCCTACGCCAGCTGGCGGCAATGACAGACAAGCCAATCAGGTGGCGGGTATGGTGTTCTGTACCGCACCGTGTCTTCCCTTTGTCAAATCCTTGCGGAGAATGTGTTCGCATTTATGAACTACAGTCGAACCTCGCTAAGGGTTGACCGATCGGGACCGGGTCCCCGACACTTAGCATGGCACCCAAACGGTTGAACACATGTTGCCGGAGCCGCCCCGCTGCCCGGACCATAAATCCTTCGGCTGCGGCCAGACTCGCGTATCTCAGCACAACGCAAACATTCCGTATTGTTTGCAGCTTTGTGAACACATTAGTTTTTAAGGTTTTCACAGGGCTGCCACAGGAGATCATCCATTACGCGTAAGTTCGCGATGTTTTCGAAAATTGACAAATTATGATGTGGCCACGCTTAGCGTACACGACGCCTGCTGTGAGTAGGGGGTAGGGACACGTGCAACACAAGCGTGTCCCGCGGGCTACCCTACCCTAGGATACCAGGCGCCCGACGACACCGGTTATGTAGGCTAGGAGTAAATTCGGTCGTTCTTAATGGACGACGCCAAAGTCTTATACATGACATACGCAACCCCGACGGCTAGCATCACCCCCACTACGCTAGGTGAAGGGGTGTTTTTATTTCAAATCGTGTTAAATCATCCTCCTTCCCGTTCCCTTAGAACATGACAAGAAGGTCCGTGGACAGCCGTCGGTCGGCCTCCCGCCGCCGTGACGATGGTTCCCGTGTTGGAGGCCGTGCTGCTGATGGTGGTGGTGAACACCGTCGCCGAAGCCACAGCCATCGGTCGGCCTCCCGCCGCCGTGACGATGGTTCCCGTGTTGGAGGCCATGCTGCTGATGGTGGTGGTGAACACCGTCGCCGATGCCGTAGCCGCAGCTGTCGGTCGGCCTCCCGCCGCCGTGACGATGGTTCCCGTGTTGGAGGCCGTGCTGCTGATGGTGGTGGTGAGCACCGTTGCCGAAGCCGCAGCCATCGGTCAGCCTCCCGCCGCCGTGATGATGGTTCCCGTGTTGGAGGCCGTGCTGCTGATGGTGGTGGTGAGCACCGTCGCCGAAGCCGCAGCCATCGGTCGGCCTCCCGCCGACGTGACGATGGTTCCCGTGTTGGAGGCCATGCTGCTGATGGTGGTGGTGAGCACCGTCGCCGAAGCCGCAGCCATCGGTCAGCCGTGCTGCTGATGGTGGTGGTGAGCACCCGCCGCCGTGACGATGGTTCCCGTGTTGGAGGCCGTGCTGCTGATGGTGGTGGTGGAGGCCGTGCTGCTGATGGTGGTGGTGAGCACCGTCGCCGAAGCCGCAATCGGTCAGCCTCCCGCCGCCGTGATGATGGTTCCCGTGTTGGAGGCCGTGCTGCTGATGGTGATGGTAGCCGTCGGTCGGCCTCCCGCCGCCGTGACGATGGTTCCCGTGTTGGAGGCCGCAGCACCGTCGCCGAAGCCGCAGCCATCGGTCGGCCTCCCGCCGCCGTGACGATGGTTCCCGTGTTGGAGGCCATGCTGCTGATGGTGGTGGTGAACACCGTCGCCGATGCCGTAGCCGCAGCTGTCGGTCGGCCTCCCGCCGCCGTGACGATGGTTCCCGTGTTGGAGGCCATGCTGCTGATGGTGGTGGTGAACACCGTCGCCGAAGCCGTAGCCGCAGCCGTCGGTCGGCCTCCCGCCGCCGTGACGATGATTCCCGTGTTGGAGGCCGTGCTGCTGATGGTGGTGGTGAACACCATCGCCGAAGCCGTAGCCGCAGCTGTCGGTCGGCCTCCCGCCGCCGTGACGATGGTTCCCGTGTTGGAAGCCGTGCTGCTGATGGTGGTGGTGAACACCGTCGCCGAAGCCGTAGCCACAGCCGTCGGTCGGCCTCCCGCCGCCGTGACGATGGTTCCCGTGTTGGAGGCCGTGCTGCTGATGGTGGTGGTGAACACCGTCGCCGAAGCCGTAGCCGCAGCCGTCGGTCGGCCTCCCGCCGCCGTGACGACGGTGCGCCAAGTGGAAGCCGTCCTGGTGACGTTGAAGGACGTCCGCAGTCGTTGGAGCAGCCGGCGTCCGGGACTGATCGGGCGCCAGACAGTACACTGAAGGCTGTGAAGGGCTGCAGTTCAAATGTAAGAGCAACAAATGTGGCGCGTTATTCAGTGCACTGTTACGAATTCAGTAATTTTTATTTTTTTATTTTTTTCTTATTGTAGGATAAGTCTAAAATATCCGCTGATGAAGACTCATCTGATTCAGACTTCCAGCCAAGCTCCAAGCGGAGCAAGAAAGATTTTCCTGAAGTTGAGGTACATATCGTTATTTGTAAGACTAATTTGAAAATTGCTGAGGTGTACATATGAAGATTTTTGCGCGGAGTTGATGCAAATAAGCATGTTAACAATTAAGGAGGACATAAGTTTACATTAATATTTGTAAAGGCAAAACTTTAATTTTCCAATCTTCCTTTGCTGCATGAGTTTGTGTTGTGATTGAGTAATTTAGAAGTATTCAGTTTTGATTCCCTAGTAATTGTAAGTGCAAATGACATATCGTTGCAATATGTAGAAATGAACTCTGCTTAGTTTTCGGGACATCAGTCCCACTTGTTTTTTTTTTTTTTTTTTTTTTTTTTTTTTTTTTTTTTTTTTGTTTGAAATCAACCCTTATGAGGTAATAGCTCTTCCCTTCATTGAACTGATTGGTTGCTAACGCGGGGTGGTTATGCCAAAAAAATTACCAGAAAGTGAGAAAGGTTGGCTACAGAATAAAGGGTGCTACACTAGTTTCGAATAAGCTAGTACAGTAGGACTAGCTGTATCATCGCCTATTCCACTTAAACATTCATTGCATGTTATTAGTACCAGCCATGTGTTTGGCAATTTACTAACATTTTCACCCTCATTTAAGATTCAAATTCTTTTTAATTTTGTTGCAGTCAAGGGTGTTGCGCAGCAGTGGGGCACCCAAGAAGAAAGTCAAAGGTGGGCGGCAGAAAGGGGCACTAATGAAAAAAATGACAAAAGCAGAGATCATCGAAGCTAATCAAGAGCTTAAAGACGAGAATGAGAGATTGAGGGAACAGCTTGAGGAACAGCACCTCAAAGTGGAGAGGCTCGAGAAGAGAAACCAGGAGTTAATTGATTTGCTGAAAAGATAAAATTAAAAATGAATCACTTTCAACTGATATTATTTCACTCCCTTTCACCCTGTTTCCATTCACTGCTGTGAAATATTAGCTTAAGGAAGGGTTACAGTCACTGATAATGAATTTAAAGTTATTCACGAGTCAAAGGTCTTATTATGACATTTGTTCAGCTGTACTCCCAACAATAGACCTTTTCACCAGAGCGCACGCAGTATCATAAAGAACGCGGTAAATCTGTTAACCAGACATCAATCAAAAAACCGAAAACACTACGACACTAGGAAATATGTGGCCTACAATATTCTGAAAATTTATTTCTGCTTCCATGCTTCATTATTTCCTAAAACTCTATAAAACCTCTATAAAACCTGACATTTGGTGGAAGGCATGGGTGAAAAGGTCTATAGCAGTTCGGTCAATCTTTATCTCTGCTTCACTATCTCTGTTGTCGAATATACATTTTGCCCATTAGTGCATGCCCTTATATATGAAGCCAATAATAATAACCGGCACAGTATATATATATATTGTACTTGAAGCTCATCAAGTCTTTTGTTTGATTGCAGATACAGAAACTAATGCCATTCAACCATTAGTAAGTTGTAAATTTTCCTGGAATGGTAGATTCTGTTGCCTTCTTTTCATACTCAAAATGTTTTCTTGTTTGGCACAGGAAATAATCAACTTAGAAGAGAGTGACGAGGATGAGGAGAGAAAAGCAGCACTATCACAGCCCAAAGCCAACCAAATGTCCCCTTCTGAGAGGGCATCTTTGAAGAGGGTATGTATCAATTTCCTCTGAAGTTAGTAATTTCTTGAACTGTGTTTCTAGGCATAATTTGATCTTACTTTTTCATTTCAGAAAATCCAGCAGGAGCTAGTCGAGTATAAACTAGGAGAGAAATATAATGCCAAAATGGCTAAGACAATTCTCAACACCATTCTTGAATGCTCGAACAAGACATGGGATTCCATTGTTGGTCTTGAGGACATCAAAAGCACCATCAAGGTAACATAATGAGGCTGAAACTGTAGTTTAATTTGTACCATCCCTCTATTTCTTTGAAATTTGCAGAACCTTGTAGTGAGACCACGACAGCGCCCCGAATGGTATACTGGCGTGAGAGCACCATCGAAGGGTATCCTGCTGTATGGGCCACCGGGCACTGGAAAAACGTTGATTGGTGAGAATTTTCCCTCTTGAAAACAACTATTTGCACACAGCAAAATTGGCTGATAATCTTGCTCTTTCACAGCATCTGTTTTGGCATCAGAAACAAATTGTGTATTTTTTAACATAAGTTCATCTGATGTGCTCAGCAAGTGGCACTCAGAATCTGAACAGCTTGTGAAAACACTTTTCCAAGTTGCAAGGTAAGAAGTGAAAGTGATTTATATTTCAATCAAAACTGGAATGTGACACAATTAATATTCTCATTCTGATCTTGTCACTTGGTAAAACAGTCAGCAAGTGTTACACATTTCTTCCACACAACTTTTTAACGGAAATGTTTGTGCTTCCAGAGCTCTGCAGCCCTCAATCATTTTCTTAGATGAGGCAGATGGCCTCCTGGGTGCGAGGAAGCCCCAAGAAATGGATGTGAACAGAAGAGTGAAAAATGAGTTCCTCATGCAGATGGTCAGTATCATGTTCTCTCTTTAGATTTAAACTATACTTTCTTAACCTGTGCACATTTTTTTGGATGTATCATTTACACACTTATCATATAAATACCGTTGACTGAATTTATCGCACATTATTTCAGCAAGGATGCGGTACTTCAGGGCAGGATGATGTCTATTTCATAGCTGCCAGCAACCATCCCGAGGAAATTGATGAGGCTGCACGTAGAAGGCTCGCTGTGAGAATTTATGTGCCTCTCCCCGATGGTGTTGTAAGTTATTTCTAGATTCTGCGTATTGCTGGAATACAGGTGTCCAATGAAAGCATGTGCAACAAATTTTATCACACATTCTCCTTGTGTATTGCAGGCTCGTGTGCATTATTTAAGAAATAATTTTGATACCATTTCAAATGATCTTAATGAAGAGAATTACCGTAAATTAGAACAAATGTCAGAGGGTTACACATGCTCCGATTTAAAAGCAATTGCAAGTCTCGCTGCTGGGAAACCACTTGCCGAAGTGCCTGATGAGGCATTTGATGATCCTGATTATGAGGTAATTTGATGTTCTTACTTCTATCTAGTGAAGGACTGAGTAAGTATGGGTTTTCAATGGAAATTCTTCCTTCTGTTCGCAGCTCCGTTGTATGAATATGAAAGACGTGGAAGAAGCGTTCAAGACTATATCAAAGTCCGTAAGGAGTTCAGAGCTTGTAAAGTTTAAGAAATTTGCAGGAAAGTAGTGTGATTGTGAAATGAGCAAGTGTGTGTGGATATTGACGCCATTTATTTATATCCCTTAATCATATACAGCAAGTCAATAATGCAAGAGTATTTGTGTTCTGTTCATTAAAGCGAACTATTTCATAAATTTTATATATCACATACAAACAAGAATACAAATCCTAATATTTAACCGGAAAGGAAAATCAATGACTCTTTTGCTACCTTCAGTCACCCCAAAAGAGTTATAAATGTACACAATGATATAACAATCTATGGTTTTGTCAAGATGACATGTAGAGAGTGTAACATACAACTCTTCAAAATTGAGGTCAGATCTAAATGACAATGTCAGTGTATGAAAATTGAAGAAAAGAACTATAAGTCTGTTACAGCAAGACGCTCCAAAGTAAGACTGACTTTCATTTTGATTACACTTACCATCTAATGATACACATAAACATGGCTCAACGCCATACAACAAAAATTAAAACCATGGAAATGAAACACTTCAGTTTCAGCCACAATATTCCAGACATAAAAACAAATAAGCTGTAAATAAATATGTAACCCAGAAAACATTAATATCTCAAAAATTCTGTTTCTGTACTTGACATGAAGAAGTACCAATAACCATTATACATTTCTTCTTAAAAATTGGAATGCACTTCAACCTGCCACAGCCACCAAGCTACAGACAATTCAAAAATTCTCAGTTTACAAATATAATGACTAGACTACTCAATTCTTGCAGATACAGTCAAAGAACACAGCTTAACAGCTCTGAACCCTCTTCTATAATTCTTCACCATTCATGGAACATTGTCATTAGGGATAGGATCTTGTCCTGGTCACAGCATGAGTTGGCAGACTCACTCCACAGCTTTGGCATTGATTCAACCTTCATTATTTAGCATAGGCATTTATACCTGAAAAAAAAGGAAACCACAAACACGTAATCAAAAAACATCTGGTCAGCTTTCTGTCAAAAAAAAAAAAAAAAAATTAGTGTATTCATAGAATTAATTGCTATGGCCAAATGGGGCACAGGACTCTGTTGCTGAAACATAGCTATGGGCCACAACACAAAACCTCATGCATTGTAATCATGAAAGCTAATCTCAGGTATAGCTTACAGGTGAAATACTAGAAACGAAGTAATCCAAAATGGGACAGAGAATTAAAACAGAAAAGAAAATCAGAGTTGAAAACAAGATTATCTGGGTAATATTTTTGACTTACCACTGATAACCTTGCTTTTCTTAGACAGACCTTCAGAGGGAACACGAAACATGTAAAATATTCATGGGAGGCAAATTGTGATGGTTGAAGTGAAAAGAGCACAAAATAATGGTTGTGGGAAAAAGATTTAAATTACCAAAACAGATGCATGTGATGCACAGCATAAGAACTGGCCCATTAACTACTTACTGGGTTTCATTGATGGTAGCAGGAACAGACATGACATATGGCACTTCAGAATCACTCATCATCAGAATCACCGGAATCATCAGTATCTTCCAGCTCCGGAAAGTTCTTTATGAATGGAGCTTGCAGTGTATATGATGCTCTGCGGAGGAATGTTGAAGTAGATATGTGTCCTTGAGTCCACAGCCTCTTCAGTCTTATGATTGATTTGTCATTGCTGATCGCAGAGAGTTTCCGAGATCTTCCAGTAGAAATCCCTCTCCGCATGCAATACATGTTTTGACTCAATTTGTCCTCAATCCTCACTAGGCCATCTGAAACAAGACAACACAGAAAAAGTGTTCACCAGTTCCATCTGAATGATAAATACAACTGCACTGACTTAATTAAAGCACTTCAGCATTTACAACAACCACAACAACTATGAAATTGTAAGATCTGCCTTAAGCATGTCACCTTCTGAGATGGCAACAAAACGGATAATACTAAAATCAGATCACAATTTATTCACCTACGAATTGGAAGGGATTGGGATGTTTCTCCACACCACAAACTTGCAGAGTGTTGTTAAAAGATTCAGAAACATTGGTTGTTCTGTCATCACACCCAGAAACTGAGAGGACATGATTCCTCTTGGAGATCCACTCATTCCACAAATACTTGAACATTGACCGTAGAGCACCATAAAATAGCACTCTGTTTGCTCTGTCCATCAAAGTTTCGAGTGCATGCTGCAGCGATTCTTGTGGGAGAAGTGGGATGGCCAGACAGCTCCGGGCGATAGATCTAAAAATATGGCTGCCATTTATCAAGTTAGTTAACTTCAACTTTCGAGCGTGTCCTGAAACTCTCTGACAGAGGAAATACCAACATTAGATAAATTAATATACTGTATTAATTTAATAACTCAATACTAAATTTATAAAATCACATGATATTTACAGATGAGTAGTGGTACAAACAAGTTGCAACCCGAGCATTAGGAAAAACTTCAAGAGCTCCTTCATACTCAGCAATTTCATTATCACAATGAATGATATTTGGGTCAAACTCTGGTACAATCTGTTTGATTGTTTGGAAAAGCTTCACATATGTGATCTTTTTCTTGCTCTCCATGAGAACAATAACTAGAGGCACGATCTAAGGGGCAATTGCATACCAATTAATAAAAGTGTTCTGACACTGAAGAGGCTGCAAACCCAAGCAAAAATAGGACATTTACCTGATGGTCCCATTTTGTGACCATGCTGAACATTTGGCTACACTTGGGTAGGCTTGGCTTACCATCCCAAGTGCTGTCACAAAATACATTTTTGGCTCTCTTCAGACATTTCTTCATACTTGCCGACATGAAAATGAGGCATCTGGTTTTCTTTGAGGAGGAGCCACACCTGCCTCGATACATAAGCCCACATCCATCCTTTGTTTGACTCAGGTGCCTCCACTTCTCACTTCTCAGCACACAATCAAGTTCAGATAAGTTACTAGGCACCTGTGGTAGGTACCTTGTACGAGCACGCCACATGGACGTTCGGAGACGATCAGCCATGTTTTTGGACCTCTCCTTTCTTGAATACCTGGAGAAACAAAATCTGTATGAACGTGGAAATTCTATAGCATCAACACCAGATGAGAAAAGTAACACATTAACATTACCCCTGACTTTCCTGCTCCACAATTGATGAAAATTTGGTAGGATCTCTGGTTAAGCAACGGTCCAAAATATTTCTTCGCAACATTCTGCTCCTAGGAAGTGATTTGTCAGGTAAGCACGATACCCTGTGAGGCTTAGTTTGCTGGAATTCTTCAAGATCATGGCTACAATTTGCCCGCCCGTAGCAGCCAAGGTTGTAAAAATTCTTGCAGCGAAGCGAGAAACCGCTGGAGTACCGCCGGTTGACGTGGTAATAATACCCATCTCCGACATGAAACAATCTAGAGCCTTTTTTGAAGCCAAGCTCAACAGTCACCTTTGGTGACATAAGCAAGGGAAATGAGTTAACCTGCAATGTCGCAATGGGGCAGTTAATTATAGGCACAGTGAAGTTACAAAGCAAACCTTACATACGACAAGACCACGTTTAATGATGACCACTTTATCAAACGAATTTTAACTTGTAAACAGTAGCTCCCTAACCTACCTGAACTCTCTGATCCGAACGTAACTTTCAAATTTTGGTCTGCCCAGGCCACGCCTGCTTTGGATAATTGGAAATCACTTTTTCCCTCTTCGAATTACGACACGGCTTCTGTGACAGCGAACAACAAGTGTTCCGTGTAAAATTACGTTTCCACCTGTTTACAAACCAATTGTCCCTGTAAACAGAAGAAACTCGCACGTTAACGGAATCCGCCACCAGAGGGCGCTGACGGCTAATGCGGATGATACGGCGCCGTTTTCGAGTGGTGCGCAGGAAATATTTCGTACAAACGCACGTGAAATACATTTACAAAAATAATTCTATTTGTATTTTCAACTATTTAAACGATCACTGAAGAACACAACAAAGTTTTCTTTGTCTTGATATTTGGTATAGTGTATTTATTTTGGTATAGTATATATGAAGTAATGGTTATTGGCAGACATGGTTATTTGCGCCATGGCGCCTGACCGGGTAGGCCGACCCGCTTGGCACGTGCGTTCGATGGGACTGCCTACCCACCCTCCAGGCTGCAGGCGCCTGGTGCACGCAGGCTACGGTCACAACACTTCTTGCGTGGGCGTAGTGTAGGAGGGGATGGGTTAAGGACAGATGTTTCAGAAAGTTTGTTCAGAGAGAAGATCCCAAAGTACCGGTAACTGTTACCCACGCCTGAGCACGTAGTATTCTGACGAAAGGTCACACAACGGGCTGCAGGTGCGTGGCTGGGTGGGCCGACCCGCCCGACACGTGCGTTCGACGGGACTGCCTACCAAGGGCGGATTTGGAGGGGGGGGCAACAGGCCTTTGCCCCCCCCCCCCCCCCCCGCCCTGGCGCCCGGAAACGTAGGCAACCGGCATAACTTTTCCGCCTGTAAGTTGGCAAAAAGCGTGACATTGCCCCCCTCCCCCACCCCCTCCCCTCTCCCCGACGGATAGTGAACCGGAACCCGATTTAATCGCTCCACGACAGGAAGAAGGAGACGACCCTATTATTCAGTATAAGCCTATTTATTGGGACTTTTCGGCAATTCGAACTGCACAAAAACAAGACCCACAAATTTCTAAGATAATTACGGCTCTCCAGAAGGCCGACTGGGATAAAATAGATGATCCCTCGTGTTATTTGAACGAGCACGGAATTGTCGGACGCAGAGACCCGAGTGGGAAATATGATTTCCAAATCTGGGCCCCTTCCTCTCTGCATGAATTTATTCTTAAAACAAATCACGACAATCCCAGTAGCGGTCATTTTTCTTTTGTAAAAACATTGGCAAGAATAAACATGAATTTTTATTGGCCAGGAATGTCCGCTATGGTGAAAAACTATTGCTCTTCATGTCACACCTGCCTGGTAAACAAGAGGGGACACATCCCCACGGCCCCAATGCAACTGTTTGAGCCTGTAGTTCGTCCATTTCAACGCACGGGCCTAGATATTACATTTCTCCCTAAATCTGAAGGATTTATAGGAGTTATTGTTTTTGTGTGTCACTTTTCTAAATTCGTAGAGTTAGTCCCAATCAAAAATCAGAAAGGGTTAACAATAGCCAAAGCTTTCGTTGAACGAATAATATTACGGCATTCCACGCCCGAAAGTATGCTTACAGACTTGGGCGCAAACCTGGTCAAAAGCATAATGAGGGAAGTATGTGAGCTATTACAAATCCAGCGCTTGTACACTCTTCCCTATTCGCCGTCGTGTAACGGGGCCACGGAGCGGATCAACTCCACCTTAAAAACTATATTAAGAAATATCTGCGAGGGAGATGTGCACTCTTGGCCCCAGAAACTACCCTTTGCACAGTTTTGCATAAACAGTGCAATTCATGCTTCTACGGGCGAAATCCCTTTCTTTCTGGTTCACGGTAGGGACCCCGTATTCCCCCAAAACCTGTTGCTACCTACAATCCGTAATACCCTACCGGTAACGGATTACGCGGAATCCCTGAGTGCCCGATTGGCCTCAGTAAACAAAATAGTTCGCGACGAGTTGGCCAAACAGGCACTCGCTCGTAAGGATCGGTTTGATAAGCCGACTAGGTTAAGAAAAATTAAATTAGGTGATTTAGTGTATAAAAGAGTTTCAGCCGTGCCCCCGGGGGTATCAAAGAAAATGTCCCCGCGGTTCACCGGCCCATTTCGAGTGGTCGACACGGTTTCCACCACCAATGTTCGGATTCGGAAGGTCTTTGGTAACGACCAAAGCACCGAATTGATTAGTATTAATAAGTTAAAAATAGCCCCTAGAGTAATAATGCCGGACGGGCAATTACTGACATCCGACCCGGGGATGGTCAGCGCCCAACCCGATCCTGCTTCCACTGGTTTTAACACAACCTACTTAGAATCTACGTCCGAAGCCGTGCACCCCGGCTTGGGCGTACTTCGACATTCGCCCCATGACGCCAGACCGGTGCATCTGGAAGAACGGGACGACCCGCCACCTTTAGACGAGCCGATTTGGCACACCCCACCATCCTCACCGCCTAGTTCGCAGCCGCAGAGTCCCATTCGAACCCCCGCGGCGCCTAGCGCGAGTGTACCACGCCAGCCGACTCGTCCTAGCGAACGAGATTTTGGGGACGCTCAAACTCTCTTTCCTCGGCGTTATTTTACCAGGTCGACGGGTAGAGTTGAGGAACTACCGTGGATAGCACGAAAAGGGTTTTGATCCACATGTAATATTATGAAATAATTAATTAATGTTTTTCTTACTTTTGTTCAGAATTTGTTCTTGTCTACCTGTTCCTGAGTATGGCGCAGCCGGACGACGTCAGCAACCAGGAGCCGCACGTCCTACCCCAACCCTTGCGGTCTGGGGTGCTGTTTGCCCAGGAAGGGCAGTTCTTTGCAGCACGGGACGACTACGTGGTGATCCACAAGATACATACACTGGATCTCTACAAGACGTCGCTGCAACAACTATCGGACGTGTTGCTGCGAGTGGGCAATCCAAAGCTGCCCCACAAGATCGACGATATACTAAAACCGGAACTATCGACTATGCTAACACGCATCACCCAGCTGCAGATGCAGATGAAAGGTGTGGCCATGACAGCGGACACGGCAGAGCGGAGGAGACGAGACACCATGATCCCCAGACAGAGACCGCTTCCGAACGAGCAGCCTGCGGCTGACGAGTACGTGCAAAAACGCCGCCGCGCAGCTTTGGAACTGGTTCAGAGCACCAAATTTTGCTCGTCGGACCTGGCTTCTGTCGACCCGGAAGCTATTCCGGTCGGGACCCTAAGTACCATGTACGAACGGCAAAGGGACAGTCGGTGTTATGCGGTGTGCCTAACTCCTCAGCAGTACACCGCCGGACTCGTACTGTACGAGGCACTCCACCGACTAAGCGGGGGGTATGTTCCATTCTCGAGGACGTATGACGAGTTTTACCCGATTCCGGACCAGCCGTACGAGGTTAATATCGCTTTGTACTTGCGCTACTTAACGGACACCGGTGTCGAAGCGGCGGACCTCAACAGGGGAAAATACAACAAGCTCTTTGAGCGTTTCGCGTGGCGCACTTTCCCAACCTTCCAGCCAAGGGTTAATGCCAGCAGCGCGCCAACTACGGATGCCCCTATTAAAATCGGACCGAAATACTTTAAACCGGCTGGTTCAGTAGAGTCATTTCAAAGGGCGCCTTTGTCCAGTAATCAGTCAACTTCGGCCCCAGCGACGTCACCTCGAGCCCCTAAAACCCCCGTTAAAACTCCTACCCCTGCTCCTAGGCCGGCTCCCAGGCCTACCCCGCAACCCGCTCCTGTCCACACCCCGCGAGGCAGCGAAGTAAGGCACACCACAGCGCGTTCCAGGTACACCCCCACGCGCCCCCTTACGCCTGTTGTGTCCCCAAAGCCAACCCCTCCAGCCACTCTCCGTCCCTCCTCTACTCCCTTTTTCACCCCCACGCAGCGCCCGTATGACCGGTGGCAGTCCGCTACTTGGGTCCCTCTTGCCGAGATGGATCCGGCCACCACGACAACCACCACGGAGGCCACTCCGGCTGCAGCTGAGACCGAGGAACAACCCCCGGTTCTGCCCGACCAGTTGTGGGAACGCCGCCCCGTTTTTCCGGTGCCGGAAACCACGGTAGAGAGTACAGAGGAGCCCAGTGCGACCACCTCGGAGGCCCCTGCAACGCCTCGCTCCGCAGACGACTGGTTCGAAAACCCTTTCGGCTCGGACTTCATCGCCTACCGAGGGGGGCCGCACACGGATCGCCAGCGGACCTTCCATGACGACATCCGGATCCGCCCCGCATCACAGGGTACCAGCTCCCGCATACAACAGATTGTAAAAATGTTTACAATCTTAAGTAAGTTGGACGAGCAGGGCGGACGAGTCAACGGGGAAGTCCTCTCTGAGGTCATGGTGCGCGTTGGTCTAGCAGACCGCACCATGCCTGGATACAGCTCCGGCGTCACGGGAGTGGAGACTGGCCCTCATTCACGCGCTAAGAGGGCCTTGTTTGGGTTTTTGGGTGATGTTCTTAAATTCACCATCGGCACTTTGTCCGAGAAAGATGGCGACAAGATCAACGCAGCTTTTCAAAAACTGCAGACGGCCACTAACAAGGTGATGCACCTGGCCAAGGAACAAGCGTCGGTAATCGCGATTAATTCGGCCACCGCACACGCGGCGGCCGCTCACACGGCTAAAATGGAACAGGCCGTGTTGGCAATTGCGGAACGCGTGGATATACTGAACGTGTCCGCAACTGCCGCTTCAGCAGCCGCCGACGCCAGGGTCGCCATCGATTCTCTTCTTCGCCAGTGCCAGGGACTGCTTTCGATTTATTCGGTAGACATTAACAGCTTCTTGACGGCTTGGGATATCATGTTGCAGAAACGGCTGTCCACCTTGTTCCTCAGCCCAAAACAGCTCCTGTATGTACTGGAAAAGATACCCCTAAAAGACAATCGCCGGTTTCCTTTCCCTCTTACGCTCGAGAACATGCATTCCTACTACGGTTTGCTGGAGGTGGTACCAATGCGGCACAATAATGACATTTATTTGTATATTCATGTGCCCTTGGTGGCTCACTCCTCGGCGTATACACTGTACCGTGCATTGCCTTGGCCTACGCTCGTGAACAACACGAGTAGCGTTTTCACCTTCTACGAGCCCGAGAACGAACTTCTAGCCGTGAGCAAAGACGGGCGCTCCCATATCTCCCTGCAGGAGAATCAGTTGCACCACTGTCGAGGGGACACAATCAAGGTATGCAACCCCTCGGCACCGGTCAGGAGCGTGCCCAGTTCGACATGTGCTTTTGCCCTTTTCCATTCTGCGACCAGGGACATAGACCGTTTGTGTGAGAGACGGTACGTGAAGTCCCCTCCCCCGCGGTTCTATGGCAGCCCCTCGGGTCGTACGTGGGCCTACAGCTTGCCCGCCCCGTTACAGTTGACCATTACGGTCGACGACGCGGACTTCTCCAGCGTAGCAGCAAAGCACATCGAGCTCTCGAACTCCGGGTTTCTGTCGCTTCCCCCTCGCGCGGTCGCGACAGGTGACGGAATCACGATCCGGTCAGAGTCCACCCACTACTACAGTTCGGACTCGGCGGATATGAGCGTGTTCGTCATCCCGGCGTTCACGAACCTACCCGATCTGGAGCGCCTGGCCAAGGACACGCCCGAAAGGAAACCAGTCGTATCCTTAATCGAAAAAATACTTAACTCTTCGGGCCCCGCTCACACTTTGGCAGCGGCATACCCCGAATCTCGAGTCCGTCTGATGCTACAGGAGGCTACAAAGCTGGAGGAAACAGACGTTTTCAAGGTGATTCCAACCAGCAGGTGGTTCACAATATGCACGGGTATCCTAGCCGTCCTAATAACACTAGTAGGTTTTACTTGGTACTGTTTCGGGGGCCAGAAGGCCTTGTCATGCTTGTGCTGTGTTTGTAAGCTCTGCCGACGCCGCGCTAAAAACACAGCCCGACCTGCTCCCCTGGATATACGGTATGAGCCGGAGAGGCCGAGACCGCTCCCAGCCCCCGAGCCGGAAACACGTATGGTAAGATACGTACCGGCCCCGACCACTTCGTCGGTGGCCCGGCCCTCTCTCGAGGAGCCGCAATATTAAGTTTTGTCACTAGGTTATTTTTTTTTTTGGTTTCGTTGCGTGAAGGTCTATGCCACGCCCTGAGTACGTGTTTCCCGCTCCAGTACCCATAGGTTAAGCTAGGTTAAGTTCGCTTCGCTGTTCCCACATCTATTGTTTTGTATGTAAATCAAATACCCCGGCCTCGGTTTTGTTTGGAGGAGGGTGATGTGAGGATCAGAGGAAGAAGCGATAGTTTGTAATATTTATATCACGTTATTCTGGCATATCGGGTATCACGGACCTACGCAACATCTAGGGCAGCGCCGCGCCGCGGGCCACGCGTGTGACCCAAGGGCTGGGTCAACGCCTAGACCCGCGCCTAGCACACAGTGGCGCAAAAATAGCGAGCGGCAGAGGCTGCCGCTTGCTCCGCCTGCTCCGCCTGCCCCGCTCCCCCCTGGCGCGACCCGCGAAGTCCAACCCTTATTTGGGATCGCGGCTCAGACGCGCGGGACTGACCTGGGGAGCCGAGGGCGCGGAAATAGTTGAGTAGGGACAGTTCAGCACGGACAGCGAGAGTGGACGGTCAGAGACGCTCAGCAGCGACCAGCCCGCCCGGACACTTTGGACTTCTGCAGCAGATATCACCACATCATGGCTATCCTGAGTAGGTAGTTAAGAAACACAGTGTCTGTATGTTCATGTGCCCTGTCAATAAGTGAATAAACCCGTACTGCCAGCGTGTCTCTTATGTGAACGATCATTACCTCACTTATCCACACCTCTTGAGTTCCTGGGGAACAGAGTGTGAACAACACCAAAGAAAGGACTGTAATGGGTCCCCCCCCGAGAGAGGAACTTCACCAGCCACGACAGCCGCCCCAACCGTACGCTCCAAAATTGCAGCTCCCATTGCTCAAGGAGGATGGAGACGTGCGGGAATTTCTCCTAAAATTCGAGAGGAGAATGGAGCATTATAAATGTAGTGACCGGGAGAAAATCCTTCATCTGGAGGATTGTATCCAGCACAGGGCGATTGGCGGGTGGTTGTCGCAGTACCTCCAACCGAGGGGTACTAATGTAAGCTACAGCACTGTAGAGAATGCGCTGAGGGCAGGATTCTGCCCACAACAGGATTACCGGCAGTTGAGGGAGGCCATGATAGCCCGAAAGAAAATGGAGGGAGAAGGGGTTAATGCATACTTTATGGATAAGGTAGTTCTGATAACAAAATTTTCACCAGATATGAGGGTCAATGAACAGATTTCATGTATCAGGGAAGGACTCCCTGCAAATTTACAGGTAAAGCTGTCAGGGCAAAGGTTTGATTCCCTGACTCAGCTTAGGGACTACCTGGTCACGCTAGAGGCCGACATACAGGAATTACAGAGAACTAAAATCCTGTCGGCTGATCTGTTCGCCACTCCGCCAACTAAAGTAGTTATGGTTCAGGAGCCGCCTATTGCCCCAGTGGGTACTGACAACATGATAGCACTGCAGGCGCAGGTAAATGCGTTGGTAGCAGCCATGGGGTCCGGGTGGAACCGTGACATGAGTGCGTCAGGTGACCGACGCAGGCGTGATGACACGCCCTATCAGCAGCGCTCCCGGGACTCCAGTAGGGAGTATAGGCAGTCATACTCCCGGAGTCGGGAGCAGAGTCGGGGCCGACGGAGTGGGTGGGTGGGTGGGTTCCTATGGGTTAGTTAGCCAGTTCAGTTCCCGAGCAGCCATGACCGTGAAAAGACGTATCGGAGTGTTGTCTAAAGCTGGTGGAGTGCAACAGTTCCAACAGACGAGGCGTGGCCGTCCCTCCAAGTTCGCAGTTCTTGCTGCTCTGGATATACAAGAACAGGAGATACGACGGCAAGAAGCAGCGAATCGTAACTCTGCCGGACTAAGTGAAGCGCCGCAACAGCAGCAGCAGCAGCAGCAGCAAGAAACTCAGCGAGCGTCGACGACACCTTTGCGTAAAGTGAGGAAGGTAATATCCTACTTTTTTTTTAATGTGTTCGTGATATGTTTTTTAAATTTTATTTTTGGTTTTGTTGTTGTGTGTGTGTAGATAAGGATTTCTACCCCACCTCATGAAGATGGAGGAGGGGAAAAAGTAGCATCATCGGCGCCGATCGCGGAAGACCGGCGACATCTCTTATCAACTACAGATTACATTAATTATCTGCTCGAAGAAACGAAACGAGAAGACGGAGACGAGATGATCGCCAGCGATTTGGTGCAGGTGGAACAGCGGGAGCCGAAGCTGGAACGTGAGGAGATGGTGATGTTCCCCTCACACTCCCCTTCTTCTACCGCTGCTGCTACACCCATGGTGACGACCGCCGCCGTCACCACCACCACCACCACCACCACCACCACCACCTGCGGCAGCACGCATTTGCGGGCCCCGGCGACGAGCTCGCGGGAACAAGACGGAGAGCAGATGAGGCCGTTGACATCGGCGTCGCCGCGTGCTCTGTCCGCCTCCTGGCACAAATCGCTGCTACAGCAAGGTGTGTCTTGCATCAGCAGCAGCAGCAGTCATCATCCACTTCGCCATGGACATCTGAGCAGCAACAGCGTTTTCCAAGCTCTGCTTTGAATCCGGCGCAGCATCAGTCGCAACGCTTCCCAGGTCTATCGCCGCAGCAGCAACAGCAACAGCAGTGGTATGCAGCGTTACTGCAACAACAGCAACAGCTGCCCACCTCGTCAAAATTGCGAGAGCATTTAATCGCGCCGCTGCCTCCACCACCTACGCCTTCGCAAAGGTTAGTCTACGTCTCCATGGAGGCACCAACGGGACGCCGTGACGATCTCCGCGTCCATCTGAACAACAGCAGCAGTAGCACCACCACCACCACGACAGCGGCGGCGGCGGCGACGCACAGCGCTCCCAGAACGTGCGACCGGATGGGCAGTGTCCATCAGATGTACATGCCACCGCATCCCGCGAACAACAACAGCAGCAGCAGCAGCAGTCGGTATTTTAGAACATGCTTCCGGTTTCCGGCCGAAGCAAGAGCAGCAGGAGCATCTTTGAACGCTGTGCCCGGTACGACGAGCCGCGTTCCCGCTGCTCAACCGCCCACAGATGGTTTCTACAACAACAATCTGCAAACGTACGACGTATGTATTTCTATTTTTTTCACCTTTTTCTTTTTCAATACTTAAAAAAAATATCGTTGTGTTTTTTTTTTACCAGGTTGTCACGTTACCTTCATCCTCGTCTCTTGAATCTACGATGGGGACCCTGGTGGGTTACGTCAGAAGTTATTATTCTGTTCACGATTTGCGTGATCCACCAGGCGTCTATTTGCCAGTGTGCCCTCCATGCACATTGCGGTACTACCCCACGCAAATTAGCGTGGATGGACGACGCGGGTACACGTTTGAATTCCGCGGTAACATGTCAGCGCAGCAGCAACAACATCCTTTTCCATCGTCGTGTCGATGTTGCGGACAACCTGTGGTGCTGACTTTATATCTAAAGTGTGTACCCGCGAGCAACTATATCTTTATCGGTTGAAAAAAGAAGAGAGGTGAGTGCCTAACCTCACGTTGACGGAGGCGTTTAGGGAGAGGGGTGGGGTGAAAGTAATCGAAAAATGGGGGTGGGTGGGTTGTACGCGATCCTTTTAGGGCGGGGTGGGGGAGGAGAGGGGAGGAGAGTTGAGGCGCGTCCCCCTCCCCTCCCCCCCCCCCCCCACCACCTCCAGTTAACCAAACGCATAGCGTGTCTATAAAAGATGGCGGTCGGGGGGGCCATAGGATCACTTGCAGTCAAGCCGTCGTCTCGCAAGCAACTTTGTGTGTGTGTGTGCGCTCTCTCCTCTTGCATATTATCTCCTAATCTCTCTTTTTTTTGTGCGTGTGTCTCTTTTATATAAAGAGAGGTGAGTTGAAGGGGTTCAGAAACCAAAAAAAAAAAAATTAAAAAAATGGCATCGTCTTCTGTCCCTCTTTCTTCTCGTGTGATTGTGATTGAGGGAATCATCGGAAGTGGTAAAACTATGTTTTTAGATTTTGTGAGACGTAATTTTAAGCCGGATCAAGTCACTGTGGTTGACGAACCCATTTTAGCTTGGGAAGGACAGAACGCCATTAATTTTCCATTTTTGGAACATTTTTACAAAACGAAAGACGCCTTTTTGTTCCAAATGTATGCGCTTAAGACGATGTACGCGTCACATAAAAAATCAGAGGTCGCCCGCAGTGAAGTGTCGATTCAGGAAAGATCGATACACAGTTGTTTGTATATGTTTACACCCACACTTGAAAAAAAGTAAAATGTTAAGTCGGGAACAGCTGTTTGTTGTGAAAGAGGTTGGACACGAAGTTTGTTCCCAGGTCCGTGTTGATGCCGTCGTTTTCATTGATGTGAATCCATCCGTAGCTATGGAGAGGATTAAGCAACGAGGTAGGGTAGGGGGGAGAACATAACGATTGATTATTTAAATACGTTAACGTATCATTTAAATAATACTTTAAAACCGTGCTATCGTTCCTCGTTTCCGGATGCTGTGTTGTTCCATTTAGATGGCAATCTGGATCATAATTATTTGGAAACAATTCAATACAAGGCACTGATGCGTTCATTAACACGGGGGAAACTGCGTCCAACTTCTCAGCTAAAAAATTGAAAAATGAAAGAGAGAGAAAGAGTGAGCGAGTCAAACAAAAAAAAAAACAGTTCCTGTATTTCTTTACAAAATTTTTTGTTTTCTCTCTTTTTTGTTTTAGAAAAAAAAATGGGTGATGCTTACGCGCTTGTGAATGCGGTGGGATCTGACCCTCAACTCTCGGCAACCCGTATCTCATTCCATGAGCTGAAAATCGGAAAAAAATATGAGATATTATCTTTGACTCGGAGGGCGCACACAGTATATGGTGAATTTATAACCGTTCTCATGAAGGATGGGGATGCTGAGAGTGGGGAAGAGGCGGCGACGGCGGCTCTTGGTCCGAAACTCTTGACGTCGGTGCTTCCGGGTCGTACCACGGACCTGACTGAAGCCGCATTGAAGGAAATCAACCATGATGCACAGCGTCCTACGGGTTCACGACCTCTGTTGATCGTGACGGAACACGCGAACAGAACGTCTCTGTTCCGCATATTGCCACCATCGGATAAGCAGCAGCATCAGCATCAGCAGAAGCAGTAAAAAAAAAAAAAAAAAAAAAATCATGTCTGAACAGCAGAGTTCGTTATGTCATGTTTGTGGACAGTATTTTTCATCTCAAAGTGCATATCGCAAACACTTGTGTAATCAACATTATATTTGTTCCAAATGCTTGAGCTTATTTCAAAGTTGGTCGGAATGTCGGCTACATACGATAACCTGCACTGTGATGCAGGAGACTTGCGTCTCTTTTTGTTTATATTGTGAACGTACTTTTGCATCAGCTAAAAATAGAATAATGCACGAGCGTGTCTGTGTGTTTCGTGACGTAACGCCGCGAGCGCTGCAGCTTACTGGCGGAGGTGACGATGCCGTCGCGGGACCTTCTTCTTCTTCTTCTGCTCCCCCTCTTCCTGCGGAGCCGCCCGCCCCCCAGGAGGAAGAAGAGGAGGAGGAGGAGGATTCGACCCGTCCCACTCGCAGTGTACGTACAGCGCAGGCCTTCTCGGGTGCGGCGAGAGAGTTCACTCTTGCCATCGATAGCGTAGGTGACATTCACACCTCGCTTTATAATCTTTTTGATGAGCTTTATCGTGTTTTATTGAACGAAATAACACGTGATCGCGGTGTCAGATGGCACATCGTTGTAACCTGTGCCATGCACAGACCCGAGGAACCGATGGAGCTTATTCAAAAGTATATACAATCGGGTCGCTATGCCGATTATATTCACAACGAGCACGACCTACAGCGTCATATTAATTTAGCTACTTTAGACCTTCTGACAGCGTTCGATAAACTCGCTTTAGAGGGCTCTTCGTTCGCGCTGAGACGCGTGGACAGAATAATGCTTTTCGTAACGACCTTTCAACCCTTCCGGTTCGCCGCAGGTTCTGGGTATATTCCAACACCAAGGATCTTGCGACATCCGAAGAAAAGATTACTAAATATATCCAACAGAGACGAGGCGTGTTTTCTGTATGCCGTCGCGGCTCTGTGCTACCCTGTCAGAAATCACCCCGAGCGTGCCACGTCTTATCGAAGGGCTATCAAAAAGTTTGATATCAAAGGTATTTCGTTTCCGATGGAAATTAAAAATATAGGCACATTTGAAAAGAGAAATAATGTATCCGTCAACGTTTTTGGCATAGATATAGTCGATTCCACATGCATGTTGTTCCCCATTCGAATTTCGGAACATTATGATAGCAAAAACAGACATTGTAACTTACTTTTTTTACAGAACGAGGTAGATTCTCATTTTTGCGCTATACGGGACCTGAATTCACTTGCCTATTCTCACCTCTCCCGTCATAAGGCGAGGAAGTATGTGTGTGTGTATTGCCTCTCCCATTTTCAGACGAAACGTGAACAAGAGTATCACACCTTTTTTTGTAGACGTAAAAAACCTGCGGAGCACACCGTCTTTCCGTCGGAAAGGGGTGAGGATAGCGTGTTTCAGTTCACTCATTTTACGTCGTTGGAGAGGGCTGAATATTATATCGTTGCCGACTTTGAAACGTTGAACGTGCCCCTGCAGACGTGCTCCCCGGATCCCGACAGCGGACGCCAGTCTGTCCACAGAACTCACCTCATGGTGGACTCCGTTTATGCGTATCAAATCATGAGTTCAGCGGGTGAGGTGTTTAAATCTTGCACTTCGTATCGAGCGCATGAGGGCGATCGAGTACCGGTCGCGCGCCGATTCATCGTCAGCCTCCTTCGAGAGTACGATGACATCGCCCGTCGACACGCGCTCCGGAAGGGGTTGGAGTATCAGCCCCTGCAGTGGGAGGCGGGTTCGCGGCAGGAGTAGTACTACCGTCCCCCTGTCGTCCCTTAATGAGGTCATTTAATAGCCATAAATCGATAATAGGGTAATTAATTAGGTGTCAATATGTCATTTGATATGTCATAACAAAATAATAGGTGTGAATTGATTTCCGAAAAATTATCCCCCACTCTGCGTCACCCCTTTCGGGGCATCTGGGCTTGTGACCAGCAAGGCCGCATTAGGGGATAGGAAGAGGAAAGGAAAGGAAAAAGGGAAAGGGAAGTGAGAGGGTTAGAAAAATGATTTTTGCTCAGCGGAATCAGCACGCGACCGCCGCGCCTGGGTAGCGTATGGATCCGTGGCGGGGCCTTTCTCCATTCGGAGGCTCCAGATCATTAAAGCAATCTGGGGTTGGAATCGGAAGTCATTTCGCATGCGCAATCCTTCGCTGGGAGAGAAGCGACTACCAGCTTAGTGCGACAGAGACAACATGCAAGACAAGTTAACAGTGTTATTTCCTGCCCGGGGAGTGGCACAAAGTGAAAGTTTTTAAAAGTGTAATCGCGCCTTGCGTATTCGGGACACCCGATGGTAAGATGCAATTTCGACCTGATTGAACTCTCCTGCTTGAACGTCGGCCAAGGAATACATCTCTCTCGGCGCCACGCAAGCTTTTATTTTCTCAATCGCGTGGCAAAGCAGAAATAGTAAAATAAGTACGAAGCCAAGAATGATTTTCTCAAGTAAGAATAAGGGCGGCCCGCTATCACACACTTCATCGTGACCGACAAATATCCACCAACCCGTCAAAAAATCTTGGTCAGAAAGCCACTGCTCCTTCTCCGTGACTCTACAGAACAGGTCGTATTGTTCGAAACACTGCAGCTCAGGTGCAAAACGGTCACAGAGCGGGGACATGACCACTCAAAATATTAAGGTTTCTGCGAATAAAAAAGGGACACACTTCATCATGACCGACAAATATCCGCCAACCCGTCAAAAAATCTTGGTCAGAAAGCCACTGCTCCTTCTCCGTGACTCTACAGAACAGGTCGTATTGTTCGAAACACTGCAGCTCAGGTGCAAAACGGTCACAGAGCGGGGACATGGCCACTCAAAATATTAAGGTTTCTGCGAATAAAAAAGGGACACACTTCTCATGTTGTCACGACGGCGCCGGCGCTTGTATCATTCCACAAGACTTCACTCCTAGGTCAGGCAGGACTCGCAGCCTGACCCACGTTCAGTTTGCAACGAACCACCGCAATGGACACATTGGATCTGTCCCCGTCGCAAGAAGACCTGATGATGCTGGGACTGGCCGCACCCGTTTGCCGCGTCGAACCGGAGCAACAAGTAAGTTGTGTGCAAAGAACACTGACGTTTGTCCGTGAAACAAGTGCAGCACAGTGCAGTGATAAGTGAATTGTGTGCGTAGCCTGATGGAGTGCTGACACCGCCGCCGTCACCCCCAGTCACGCGTCGAGTGGCGACGCACGACGAGTCCTCCACGTTTGATGATGAGCTGTGGGCTCGTCAGGTGGAACTGCTCATCGCCAACAAGCGAGCTACTGTGGTGAGTGCATGTGTATGTGTCAGTGTGCGTGTGTGTGTGTGTGTGTGTGTGTGTGTGCGTGCGACATTGCTGACGGTCAGATATTTATCTTTTGCTGTTTGTTTTAACTGCGTAGGAGGAGGGTGAGCAGCCACCTTCGCCAAAGAGATGTAAGAGATTCAAGGGACCGTACAAAATGGTGTGTACACGACTAATACTATTGTGCTCTCTACAGCCTTTCATTTTTTTGTCCGAGTAAAACAAATGTGTCATTTGTCTGTGCAGCGACGACTGGACCTCCCTATTCGAGCCCGCCCTCAGCCGAACTGGCACTCAGTAAGGCGGCGACAACTGCGTGCGGCGATAGATCTGGTGCCACGTATGCCGGCCAAGTACCAGCCCCCCGCCGAGGCTCGATTACGCCCACTGATGGCGTTGAATGTCGCTCCGCCACCGGCACTGCAGCGGGCACCCACCGCCCCCGCCCCGCCCCGGTCGGCGTGGGACCGCCTGGGCCCCCGCCCCCCTCGGGACCCGCGCCGCGCGCGATCACCACCTGCTCAAACCCCACGTCCTCCACCACCCCCTCGAACTGCAAAGAAGGCACCCAGTTCCTGCCCGAGCGAAGGCGGCGAGGCGGCGCGAGGGGAAGGGCGGAGGGGGGGGGGGGGCTGCACTGGGACACGCAGTTGGGAGAAACGAAGGACAATGCGAAAGGGAGGGAGCGTAAGAGAGTAAGAAGGCAAGCAACGCACCACACCACACCACACCAACTACGATCAGGGTTCGAGCCCCGCCTACCATGAGGCCGGCTCCGCGCCGCGCAGCCCAGCCAGCCGCTGGGCCGCGATAAACGACGGCAAGACAGACACGCGGAATGCGAGGAGCAGTATAAGAAAGAATCGTACGCTGCCAAGAGTGGCAAAGTTAGCAAAGTCCGTCGAGATGATACAGGGTGTGGTACCCCAATGCGACCGTTGGACACAGCGCCACAGAAAAACCGCAATTTCCAGAACAAGTTGCCATTAAAACTGCCATTTCTTTGTTCACAGATGCCTCTCTTTTCAAAATTTAATGCTGGGGCAGCAGAAGTTAGGCCGACCTATCGCACGTCGGGGGAGCTGCCCCAGCTCCAACTAATTCGACAGCCAGCCCTTTCCCTCCGGCTCCGCGGCGCGCAGCCGAGCAGCTGCCCTCTTCGGCGGGCCCATCGCAGGGGCCTCCGCCGCACTCCTGCTGCTTTCCCGACTGCCGCGACCGGACTTCTACCAGCTCCCCCCAGCCTCCACCACCACCGTCGCCGTGCCCATCAGAGGAGGCCACCATTGAAGCGCGCCTCCACGTCCGTCTGCCGGCCCCGCGCCCAGCATCCTACGGCCCGCTGAGCACTAGACCACACCAGGAGGACACCCCGACGGCCGTGTCCGAGACCCTGCCACCGGGGGTCGCGCACCTCCAGACCGAGGACTTCCGGGGTAGAGTGAACATCGTCCGGCCGTACTCGGTACTCTATACCCCGCGCGTCCCGATGCCAACCCCCCGGACTTCCACCACCGGACTTCCAGCGGGACCTTTCCGGCGCTTCGACCCCGACGACGTGGTCTGGCTCCCCGTCGCCAAAACGGCCTCGATCGGCGTCACCACCGTGGACAGACGCCCAGTACGAGGCCCTCTATGACGAGGTGTCAGCGGCAGTGGACGGCGACATCCCACCGGACCATCCGACCCCCACGCCGCCGTCATCGCCGGGTCCGTCGGCCAGTGTGTCCGCAGACTTCCGAACTTCACCCCAGTGGACAGATATAGACTATGAACATCTGTACGCGGAAGTCGCGGACGCGGTGGACAGTCCCGCGACTCCAACAGCAACAAGGCCCGCCACCTCCGCGGGAACGCCGTCCGCGCCGCCACCGTCCCCACGGACTCCCGAGGGCGCCCCTGCCCTGCCGCCCCCCTCACCCCGCGCCGCGCTCCAAGCCGCCGCTGGTGGCAACTCGGGCGCGCCACTATGTACGTCGAGCAGCGTCTTCGGCCGCGCCGAAGGAAGGAGACGTCATTGTAAAGACCCCGCGGATCGGCCGAAGACGACGCTACCTGCCCGGCATGGCCCCCCCTCCCCCCCGCCAGCCTCCATCCCCGCGCCACTGCCCACCCCTTTGCTACCATCCGTCACCGAACCTGGACCGGCCACAACACTACGTCTTCAGTTCGGCTAGTGACACCACGCAGACAACACCATGGATAGTAGCAGCAACGGCAGAAGCGTACGGAGGCCGGCCGACAGTGGAGTGACCTGCTGGGGGATCGCGGACGGGCCGCTACTCTATCTGTGCCTGCACTGCGATCTCTTCAGCGAGTCGCTCGACTGGGCTTTACATCACAGCCCCTGCCATGCCCGGCACGCCCCATCCGACTCCCCGGACGACACCGCCGCCGACCTGCCCCGCTCCTCCGGCCTCACGACACCGCCGGACGACGCCGAGGACCCGGACTTCCTGGCCTTCCGGGAAAGGATCGCGCGCGGCGTCGCCCTCTGGATGGCCCTCTCCGGGCCTCCGCTATTCCAGTGCGAGGGCTGCGGCCGCCTCACCCAAGACCAAGCAGCAGCGCGAAACCACCCGCCTTGCTCCGCGCGGTCCGATCCCTGGGGCACCGGCCAAGTAACATCCGGGGACATCGCCCGACGGCCACCACGCCGCACTCGCCGTACGTCATCACCCAGCCCGCCCGCCCGTTAGGACAGCACCGGCGGCCCCGACTCCAAATCCAGCAGTCCCAAGAGGGAGTCGGGGAACTTTACATAAGTTAAGTACTTACTATTAAGCTAGTTTTACAATCCCATCTGACTGTTCAAGCCCGGAGTCAAATCCAAGTGACCTAGCGCGCTCAGTGCTCGATTTCATACTTTGTCTTAAGACACTTTATTCCGGCTTGGTAACACTTTAAAGCAGAGGGCTTGTTCAGTTCAGAGAATAGTCTAAGGCATGCTTAGGTTAAGACTGCCACGCAGCAATTACTTTTAATTATTCTTAATTTTTTTTTTTTTTTTGCTTTTTTGCTAAATAATTCCGCTTATTTTTTTTTATTCTTCTTGCATCGCGCGGGTCAGCATGCTTTGATCCCCGCGCATATTTATTCTCAAGTAATGTCAAAGGTCAGGGCCTAAGCCCCCCTTTTTTTCTCTCCTTTTTTGCTCACTGCATATTATATTTTTGTGTTTGTGTGTGTGTGTGTGTCAGTGTTCTGTACTATATAAGTCAATTGAGTACGTTGACTCTGTGTCCCGTTCGTTTGGGTTGTCACATTCACTAATTCGTCATACTGTTTCTTTCAGCCAACCCTTTCCTCGCTCCAACTTTCGCTGCTGACCGGAGTGTACCGGAGGGTTGCCGACCTGCGCCGCACGTCCCGGGAGGCCCAGAGGGTCCCAGCAAGCGGGCCATGGGACCAGTGACCCGGTTCTCGCCGTCACAACACCAGGAGCGCAGCACCTGCATCCTACCTGCAGGGTCCAGCCAAAGCCACCATCCGACCCCCTCCCAACGGAGGTCGGTGGCCGCCTCGAAACTACCTCCATCTCCATTCTGCCATCCAACCGGCTGGAAGCTGTGTGCGAACAATGAGTGTCTGTGAACAATCGGCTATGGGCCGGGCCTGGCCGCCATTCCAAAATGGCTCGTGGGCCGCCTGTGCGTGTTTGTGTGCGTCAGTGTCATCCCCCCTCGGGTGCCCCCGTCTGCACCATTTCAAATCCTTATCCTCCATTTTGTTTTCCTTACCCCTCCCCCTTTTCCCACCTTTTCTGTTTTCCGTGTGTGTGTCAACCCATAATGAATGAGTCGGCTCGTCTGAAAGCTGTGATGGGACAATTAAACTCCGGCCACCTTCAGTGCCTTATATTAATATTTTTGTACATAATCTTCACTTTTTTTGTATTCCTATTATTACGAATTATGATTTCTATGATTTTATTTTAGGATGCTAGGTATACGTTTGTATTGTGTGTTTATTTAAATGTACTTATACCATAAACCTCTGTCAAAAGCAACTTTCTCAATATATTCTTTGGTATTAGCATAATTGATCCAAGGCTTAAGTATTTAACATTCTGTTCCATGTTCCTAAATATTAAGCTGTGTGTGTGTGTGTGTATATTTTCTAGTGGTTTTTTCTGTGATCTCGGTTCCATGTTCCTAAATATTAATCCATATGTGTGTGTGTGTATATATATATTTTCTGGTTGTTTTTTTCTTTGATCTCGGTTCCATGTTCCTAAATATTAGTCCATATGTGTGTGTGTGTGTGTGTATATTTATTTTCTAGTTGATCTCGACTTTCCGGGTGCCTCAGAGCACCATGTCGTAAGGGGCCTTCAGCCCTCATTTTGCTATTTACATTAACCCTTTGTGCCTTTTTTTATGTGAGTGCCTTAATATTTTTTTTTGTAAAAGGGACTTTCTGCCCTCAGTGTGTTTTTTTTGTGTGTGTTTTGGACTTTCTCAATTTTAATAGGCTTTTCCTATGTACCTCTATTTAACTTGTGTGTGTGTTTGTCGATTTGTGTTTTTGCCATATTAAAAAAAAAAGTAAAAAGTGTGTCTTTGAAGTGTGTTTTAACTTTGCAAGTAGGCTTTTCTTACCTACTGTAACCTTTTGTGTGCCTTTTCAAACATTTGTTTTTTTTTCTTTTCTTCGTGTTCCTTTTTCATTTTTAAAAATATTGTCTTGTCTGAATTTGTGTTTGTTTTTTTGTGTGAATTTTACCCTCGCAATGGGTTTTGTGTGCTCTTTTCTTGTGTGTTATTTGCCAAATACTTTTGTTACATATACATGTCTCTTTCTCTCGTGTGGCGTGGCCCAGGGCGAGGGCGCCCTTATCGTGTCGGGGGGGACGTTAGGATCCATTATAGACCAATATTAATAGCCAACCATATCATAAGACCAGTCATACGCTCCCCCTCTTCTTTTCCGCTAAACGCCGGGTGTGGCTTGACAATAGCGCGAGTCACACCCCTCGCGAAGGGACATCCCTTGCGAGGCCGCACCCTCCGGACCCCGCGACTAACCGACGGCGGCAGCAGGCCGTCTGCCTGCTCCCGTCCGATCGTCCCGCGACTCGCGAACTATAAATTAAACCCCGAACTCTGCTCGTTGCTCAGTCCAACGGAGAACACAGTCGACTCCAGAGCTCCCTCCTCGGCACGCCAAGGACCACGCAGAGACCGAACCTTCAGCCCTTCCCCGAGAGAGAGACATCTGATCACACCAACTTTGACCGACGACTGAGTGTACAAAAGGTATTATAATAAAACTGATTACGCTATTGCGCATTCTTAAATACTGGTATTACTCCACATCGAACCCTATCCTCCGAATCTAGAACCCGAGGCTAGAGTCTAAAGTCTATAAGCCAGACTCACACAACGGAGCGGCAGCGCACTGCCTTCAAGTTCGAGCAGGAGGCACTAAAGATTGCTAGCAACTCGTGTTACGGAAATCTCATCAGAAATCCGCGACACGACCGGCATTTCCGTCTGGTCCAAACGACAAAACAGTTCCGAAAATTAGTCGCAAAACCGAGGTTCAAGCGATTTGTGATTTTCGGAAAGGACTTGGTTGGAGTGGAGAGGGTGCCAACGACGCTCAATCTTCGGCAGAATGTGCCCGCGGGGGTGTCGGTGCTGGACACGAGCAAAGCCACCATGATTGACTTGTTCTGGAAGCTGAAAGATCAGTTTGGAAGGCGAATGAACGTCCTTTTCTCCGACACGGACTCAATCTGCGTGGATGTGGAGTCTGAGGCGCTCAATGAAGAACTCCAAAAGCTATCCCATATTCTGGACACTTCAGGCCTGCTGCCAACACACCCGCTGTACTCCAAGGAGCACGCCAAAGTGCCAGGACGTCTCAAAATCGAGTACGGCCAGTTTCATATTACCAAGTTTGCGGGCGTAAGAAGCCAGTGTTACGCTATGGAACTGGAGGCGGAAGGCCAAAAGAAAGTCGTGGCGAAATGCAAAGGCATTCAAAAGTCGGCACTACGAAGAAACGCAAATTTCGCTGATTATAACGCGTGCGTGTTCGAAAGTGTCCAGAAGGAAATTGAATGCACCTCCATTCGGACGGATGGGAAGCATCGCATCTTCACTACACGGCAGCGCCGCACCGCCCTGACCAACTTTGACAACAAGCGGTGGATAGAGGATGACGGCATCACAACGCGAGCGTTCGCCCCGAGGGCGGAGGAGTTGGATCCGGAAACACTCGGAGCCTTCGACGCGCTGGAGGAGATGGCGGCTATGGACTGGGAGCAGACGGAAGCCGGGGCCGACGGAGACGTCGAAATGGAGGATCTCACTGAGATGGACCTCGACTTGCTCAACACCCTGGAGGAGCTGCACAACAGCGCCATGGACACGGCGCCAGCTCCGTAAGGTATGCGATCTCTCATCACCCGCCGCTGTGTGTTATTTATATGAGGCCACGAACCACCACGCGACGGAACTTGCAAGAGCTACCGATCGAGCAAGCAAGGGTGAGGGGGTGGGTGGGTGGTGTGGGGTCTCGGTGGTTGCGCTCGCCCGTATAATGAGGTCAGGGTGATGCGTGTTGTTGTTAATGGGGTGTTGATGTATGTATTAGATGATGTAAATTGATTTTGTCCCTCATTGTTTAAGTTTGCAGGTAAGTGATTATACAGTGATTGCAGTGTGTGTGTGTGTGTGTCTTCATTAAATATGCGGAGGCGGTCGTGCGTGAGGTGGTTGTTCCTTCTTCCGCTAGAGTGCGTGGGCTGTCTGAGGATAGGAGATGAGTGCGTGGTGTCTTCCCTCCGTCTTGTAAGGAGTATCGCCATGTGGTGTGCTGTGTGCTAGCTGAGCCCCGCGCGTTGAATGGGGTAGGGGAGGTGCCTAGACGGGCTGGACCATAGAGTAACTACGCTTCGCAGTAGAGTGGAAACGAGGAGGGATCTCCATTGATGCTGCATTGTGTGCCGCGTGCCCTACTGATCACCGTCCGACCCTTGGCCGTCCCTCGCTCGCCTGCGCTGCTACCTGGCCTCCCAGCAGAGTTGTGGCGTTTCGGGCGCGTTCGGCTCCTCAGCTCGACCCGAAGACCGGTGGTGCGAGTGGGTGCGAGCCGCGCGGTCCCGCCTCGCTCCTTCCCTCCCTCTCTTCCTCCCTCCACCCACACACACGAAGCAGACCGAAGCACCGGAGGCAGCGAGCCGAGTGCCGGCCGAAGGCGGCCGAAGCGGGACAACTTCTGCGAGACGCTCCGCGGGCAGGGTGGGCGAGGGCCAGGTATAGGCACGCTACTACTCACCGCGTTTCCCCTCTATCGCGTAGCGCTGGTTACTCTATGGGCTGGAAACCGTGCGACGATGGAGGGGGAGGGGTCATTGGGGTGCGGGGCGTGCCTAGCCCGCGTGAGATATGAAGCATGTCGGTTAATGCGGAATAAATTTTGTAAGCGCGGGGGAAAGGGTTCGGGTAGTTCACCTAGGCTTATATTCGTTGCCTACACGTCGTGGAGTGCGGACGTTGCTCGCGTTGCGTTTGAGACTCGCTCGCTGTGTCTTCGGACTTGTGTGTTTGCGCGCGCGCGGCTGTGTTTGTGTGTGTTGTCGTGCTTTCATTTCATCATCTTCTCCTTCTTTGACGAGAAGAATACAAATCGGATTTTATCTTTGATTTTTGGTAAGTGGATTTATTTAAAAAAAAAAAAGATTTGCTCGTGAAAAAAAAAAATCTGTTCAAATGTGTGTCCTGTGTTACGTTTGCAGCGTCGGCGTCGGCACCAGTGCTGTGTGTACCTCACTGCCCAGCGCGCATGGTTTCTCCCGTCCTCTCCCCCGACGCATCTGAGGTGAGTCGGCCTCTATACAGCGCTCGAGTGTGTGCGTGTGTGTACATGTTGGTTGCGTCTCATTTCGTAAAAAGAAAAAAATAATACAATGTAGAGTTTTATAATCTATCACGACTAATGGCCATAACAGACAAAGTGATTCGAGCATTTAATAAGGATTTCCGTTCCGATCTCGAGGAGTGTATTGACAAATACATTAACGAGGTGAAGGCGGATCCTTTTTATATGTGTGTGGGCGCATCCCTCATTTGCGAGGCACTCGTCAGCGGTACGACTAGCGATCGTGTGCAGGCGTTGTCGCACGCTCAAAGTCTCGTGCGCGAATTTATATCGGATCTATTTCCGCACGTGCGACAAAAGGTGTTGGACTACGAAAGTTTGTGGCGAGACGACGGTTCCGGAGGAGAATCGTTTGAGCTCTTGTGTGACAGCATCCGTGCCTATGGCATCATGTTTTACTCCGATTTCCCACTCTATTCACGCTTGGGGTTATCGTGCGAACCTTGACGGCTGGGTGTTTCTTGTCTAATAGGAAAAAAGGGAGGGAGAGGGGTGGGGCGGGGGAGGGCGGGAGGGGGAGGGTGCGGTGCGGCACGCGACAGCGCGTGTTTCGCATCCGCTCTCTCTCTCTCTCTCTCTCTCTCTCTCTCTCTCCAAAGAGGCTCATGCTTTCGCACGTGGCACAAAAGCACCCCACCGTGCGTGCTTGCGAGTACTGTGCCCAAGCTTTTCGCAGTATCGCTGCATACAAGGTGCATCGCCGCCGGCACCAGGTGGGGGGTGGCGGCGACGGCGCTGCCCGTCTCACGCTTCGCTGTGCGTACTGTCGCGCGCGTTTCAGTTCTCGCCTCGCGCGCACAGCGCACATGAAGCATTGCAGGCGGAGGAGACGCGTCCCGCAGCGGGGGGGGGGGGACGACGGGGGGGGGTGGAAGAGGCGCTCTCGGGCGGAGCCACACTGCACCGCAGACCTGTCAGGGACCCCGACGCTGAAGGAGATTTGAATTTAGCGTTGATTGGGTTCAAGCGGCATATCATCACACTTCTGAAGGGGGAGCTCAACAGGCTCAACGGGATCAAGTTCTGGCTTTCGGTTCGCGTGGGCATGACGTTGGACACAGAAGATGGGGTCCGGGAAGAAGAAAAATTTCTGCGTTCGCGCAATCACGCCCTGCTCCCAGCATCCCCGCTCGAGGAGGCGGTAGAAACTGCCATTCTGGAGGTGGTAGCGGAAATCGACAAGTTAATGCTGCCCGGAAGCGGGTGGGTGCTGACCGAAGTTTATTTCCTGGAGGTGGGCATTGTTGAATACGCCCCGCTGGGCACGAGTTCCTACATCCCCCTGCCTAAGCACCTACGGAATTCAAAATTGGGGCTCCTCAATATAAAGAATGGGGATGACCGCGAATCCTTCCGTTGGAGCTGTCTCGCGTGGCTGCACCCGTATCGCGGGCGACATCGCGAGAGCACTAGGCATTACCGCCCGTTCTACGACGAGCTGGAGTTTGGCCCCATTCCTTCAGCCGGTTTCTGCGTGAAGGATCTGCCCCGCTTTGAAAAGAGAAATCCCGGACTGTCCCTTACCGTGCTGACCATGAGCGGGCGCAAGCAATTCTACCCCCTCTACACGAGCGAGACGCGTCGCCGAGCACACATCTGCCTGTTGCTGCTGCAGGCGGCAGGTGGTAGAATTCATTACGTGCTCGTTCAATCTATGGACACCCTCCTATTCTGTCTGACTAAGCACATTAACCGCAAGTATTTTTGCCACTATTGCTTCAGTCATTTTCAAAGCGGGGAGGTGCGCATCGAGCATGAGCGCTTGTGCAAAGCCCACGGCGTGCAGGCGGTGACCATGCCGCCGCCCGGCAAAAATATCCTGAGCTTCGACTCTAAAATGTACAACAAGTGTGAGAAAGCCACCTTCGTGCTTATGTACGATTTTGAGGCGAGAACGGTGCCCGTCCACCGTGATGTGGGACAAAGCACGAGGAGGCGAATGTAATAGGTCCCCAGCATGTACTGCTACATCAGCACCAACCCCGCCGGACAAATCGTGATCGGTCTCGTCACCTACTCGGCGGCCAGCGGCGTGGCCGAGCACTTCCTCACCTCCATCTTGGAGGTGGAGGCGCGCTTGCACGAGCTGCGTCCGGATTTCCCCATTCATTTCTCCGCAGCGCAGCGCGAGAGCCTAAGACACCCGACGCGCTGCGCGATGTGCCTGCACGAACTGAGACCCGACGAGGGTGCGCTGGACCACGATCACGGCGTGCAATATGAGAATTTTCGGGGGCGGTTGTGCGGGGGGCAAGACAGCCCGCGCCAGTGCAATTTGCTGCGCGCGCACCCCAAGCTGGTGGCCGTGGCCTGGAATTCGCGCAATTACGACGATCATTTGGTCATGCGCGCGGCCGCGAACCACCCCGGGCTGGCCACGAAAAACATCAGAGTGCTTGCTCGCAACAAGCTCAGCTACTTGACGTGGTCCATCACGATCGACCGCAAGGAGAAGAGAAGCATTCAATTTATTGACGCGATGGCCCATTTCCAAGCCTCGCTCTCCTCCATGGCCGACCGCCTGGAGCCCGGAGACATGGTGGCCACGCGGCAATGTTTCCCCGATCCCGTCCTCCTGCAGCAGATGAATAATAAAATCCCGTATTGTTATGAGTATTTCACAACATACGCCAAGTATCACGAGGCGCAGCTGCCTCCCCGCGAGGCCTTCTTCAGCAGCGTCCGCCAGGAGGGAATCACTGAAGAGGCGTATGCCAGGGCGCTGAGCGTTTTTCGCGCGCTGAAATGCAACTCCCTCCTCAGTTACACTCTAAATTATTGCGTGCTGGACGTCTGTCTCATGTCCGATCTCTGGACGCAGTACAGAAAGAGAGTGTGGGAGTCGTTTGGCCTGGAGGCGTCGTTTTTCATATCCGCCGCCTCCCTGAGCTGGGCATGCGCATTCAAGCACACCCGCGCCGAAGTGGAGTTGTTGACAGACGCAGACATGTGGGCGTTCTGGGAAGCCAGCATCCGCGGGGGCTTGTCGCTCTCCGTCAAGAGGCATGGCGTCGCCAACCACCCGGGGGTGCCCGATTACGACCCCGCCCGACCTCAGTGTCACGTGACGAGTGTTGACATCACCGCGCTGTACTCTGGGTGTTTGGAAATGCGCCTCCCGATCGGGGGGTATGAATGGGTCTCGCGCGAATTCCTGGAGCGCGACTTTCGGTTGGAAGAGCAGAGTCCGCAGGCGGACACGGGGTACCTGGTGGAAGTGACCTTGGATTACCCTATTGAAAAACACGAAGATCACAGAGATTTCCCTCTGGCACCCGTGCGAGAAATCATCCGTGCAGAGAATTTCAGCGAATACCAGCGGGAGATGATGCGGCGAGGCGGCATCCGCCTGGGGCCTAAGGAACAGCGGCTCATCTCGCACCTGGGCCCTCGGGTGCGCTACATCGTGAACTCGGCCACCTTGCGCTTCTATGTGGAGCAGGGCATGCGCGTTCGCGAGTACCACCGCGGCTTGCGGTTCCGCCAGGAGGCGTGGCTGGCCCCCTATGTGCGCCACCTCATGGAAGCGCGCGCGCGCGCGACGCACCCCTTCGACGTGACCATTAACAAATTGTACGCGAATGCTCTGTTCGGCCGCACCCTGATGTCGGTCAGAAATCACCGCACGGTTCGCATCGTGCGCAGCAGGGAGGCTCTGTTGAAATTGACGACGCAACCCAACTTTGATTCTTGCGAGATTTTTTCTCCATCGCTGATTGCCGTCGAGATGAAACCCAAAAGACTGAAACTGGATTCCTGTATTTTTGCCGGAAGTACAGTGCTAGATTACGCCAAATTAGTGAGCTTCCGTACTTACTACAGAATGCGCGAGGTGTTCGGTCCCTCCCTCACGACGCACTGTCACGACACAGATGGGTGGACGGTGAGCGTCTAAACAAACAACATAGAGGAAAAATATGAACAGCTCTCGGACATCATCGATTTTTCGAATTTCCCGCGCGACCATCGTCTTTTCAGCGAGGCCAAGAAACGCGTGCCCCACACTCTCAAAATCGAGCACCCGACGAACACCATTGCGGAAGTCGTCAGCGTGCGAGCGAAATGTTATGCCCTACGCTTCGCAGATGGAAGCGCTCTGAAGAAATGCAAGGGTGTCGACAAAGCCTCCGTAGCGAAACAGCTGCAAATGGAGAATTATCGGCGCTGCGTGTTCGACAGTTTGAAAACCGAAGTGCAGTACGCCTTCCTGAGGCATCCCCGAACACACCAAATGTACACCTGGACCTCGAAAAAAACAGCCATTTCCAACTGGGATTGCAAGAGGAGTATTCTGCAAGATGGCATCACCACCCTCCCATTTTATTACGCCGGACCTCCGGTCACGCTGTAATGGAGACCAGGGCGCGCAGGGCGGTGCGGTGCGGCCCCGGCCAACAGCCCTCCTGCGGCCCCCCGGCCTCCGCTCCCGCCCTCTGCCGGAACAGTAGCAGGGGCACCGATCACAGCAGCTGCCGCTGACCGCTACCCTCTTCCCTCACATCGCGAGGCCTCCACGCAGACGGATGACCGCGAGATGGGGTACTCGGGCGGTAATGAGGAAAGGGATGATATATTGTCCGAAGCACGCTCGTTACTGAATGGGGTGAATCGGAATTTAGAAGAGAGCGATATAATATGGGGGGGGGGGGGGGGGGGGCGACGCCGACGGCGCTACACGGGACCCCGAAATGAGTCTCTCCCCCATCCCCCACGCCGGCTGGCAGCCGCACGCGCGACGCGGAAGCGCGTCGCGTGCATACGCCAGGCAACGCACCGCGCGCAAGCACGCCGCGCCGCGAGTCGTGGAGAAGGGGGCAGCTCAGCGACAACGCAGCGACAACACAGCAGCTGCATCTGCATAGAACTGGATGAGAGTGGGGAGTTCGCGTTGCGCCCGCCCCCGTCACATCTTTTGTCACCTGGGCGGCCGAATGAACGCTTCGCGCCCAGCGGGTGGGTGCGACGCGCGTAAGGAACCCGCTAAAACAGTGTGTGTGTGTGTGTGTGAGAGAGAGAGAGAGAGAGAGAGAGAGAGAGAGAGAGAGAGACATGTCGACGGACGCACCCGCAACCACCGAAGGGGAGGCAATTTGCTTCATGGATGTGTTCGGAGTCGACCTGGCTCGCGATGCTTTGATTCCGTTCCTCGCGTCTGCCGAGCTCTGGAATTTGGGACAGGTGGGCAATACTGAGCTGCGCGTCAGAGCGCGCGACGCTTTGCCCAAGTCAAAGGCTGACCTGGGTGAGCTGTGTGAAATCGCCGGGCGTAGGTTGGAAGATCGCGAGATAGCGAACCAATTGCGCACCTGGAGGCAATTGTTTACGCATGCTGAGTACATCTCGCGTATCCGAGGACTTTTCCCCCCCTATCTTGAGCATGTTCTGGACAACTTGACGAGCTGATGTACCAAGTGGCGTACTCCATAAGCCACGGGCGGTGTCGGATGCGGGTACTCAATTACTCCAATTTAAAACAGAATCTTTATTCAGCGACGGTGAATCGCATGACTACCAAAGCGTTTGGGTGGCGCGGAATTGTAGCTTATGGGTTCATGACACGACTTGAGGAGAGAAAAGGTATGGCGGTACGGGTGATGCACGTCTGTCATGGTTATTTTTGCTGCTTGCCCAGTCAATTCCCCTGGACGGCTGTAAAACACGTCCTTTGGGGGCCGGGCCCGATTAAACAGGGCAAGGCGTTACAGCCTCGGATCTCTGATGCTTTCTCTGAATATTGGCCCGAGGACTGTGTGGTGACGCTTCTGAGGCTGTGCGCGCCCGTGCGCTTGATGCACCGACGGACCAGCCTGTCCAGCATAGAAAGGCGTGCGGCGCGACGGGGCTGGGAGCCCCTGCACCCAGAATGGATCCCAGCCGAGAGTAAAAAAGAGCCGTGCGAGACTTGCGACCTCGAGGAGCTGAAGGTCGCCGTGTTCAAGCAAAAATCCTACCGACGCACGAGGCGGCGAGAGCCCCCGCACGATTTCATAATCGATATGGATAGCGACACCGATATCGAAGAGGTGGAATTTGAAATTCAGCAGGAGGTAGCTGGGCGGGGGGCCCAGTAGCTTCGCGAATGGTGGCGCGTGTGTGTGTGTGGGGGGGGGGGCGCGAACGGGGCGGGGGGTGAGGGTAGGGCGGAGGACCTCGGCGGGCCTAGCGCAGGGAGGAGGGGAGCGGGGTGGGCCCTTCCCCCACCCCCGAAAACGGGCTGTCCTGGGTGGGTGCAGCGCTGCGCTGCACTGCAAGGGCGCGTCAGATTCCGTCTGGACAGCCCGCTGTGCGCACGCGACCCCCAGTTCTCTTCGTTTCGTTTTGTTTTTGTTCTACCATGAGGAAGTTTATTCGACCTATTCCGTGCCCTGTGGGCTGGGAGCCCTTTAGGCACATCCCCACGGGGTGGGTCGTGCACAGAAACCCAAACGAGGCGTACTTTGATCCGACCTGCAATCGCCGCTTGGACTTGGTGCGGTACGGCCTCAACCCGCTCCACCCTTCCAACCGTGGCTGCCACGGTTGGATTTTTAACAACAACGGCACGGTGGAGCGGGATCTGAACGCGCCGCCCGCACCGCCAAGCCTTTGTTCCACGACAAACCCCTCTTCCCCATCATGTCCCCATGGTGAGGGCGGGTGTGAGTGTGTGTGTGTGTGGGGGGGGGGGGGCGCGAACGGGGCGGGGGGTGAGGGGGGGCGGAGGACCTCGGCGGGCCTAGCGCAGGGAAGAGGGGAGCGGGGTGGGCCCTTCCCCCACCCCCGAAAACGGCCTGTCCTGGGTGGGTGCAGCGCTGCGCTGCGCTGCAAGGGCGCGTCAGATTCCGTCTGGACAGCCCGCTGTGCGCACGCGACTTCCCCCAGTTCTCTTCGTTTTGTTTTTTGTGCTACCATGAGGAAGTTTATTAGGCCTATTCCGTGCCCCGTGGGCTGGGAGCCGTTCAGGCATATTCCCACGGGGTGGGCGGGCCTAGCGCAGGGAAGAGGGGAGCGGGGTGGGCCCTTCCCCCACCCCCGAAAACGGCCTGTCCTGGGTGGGTGCAGCGCTGCGCTGCGCTGCAAGGGCGCGTCAGATTCCGTCTGGACAGCCCGCTGTGCGCACGCGACTTCCCCCAGTTCTCTTCGTTTTGTTTTTTGTGCTACCATGAGGAAGTTTATTAGGCCTATTCCGTGCCCCGTGGGCTGGGAGCCGTTCAGGCATATTCCCACGGGGTGGGTGGTGTACCGAAACCCTAACGAGGCATACTTTGATGCGTCGTGCGATCGCCGCCTGGACTTGGTCCGGTACGGCCTCAACCCGCTCCACCCTTCCAACCGTGGCTGCCACGGTTGGATTTTTAACAACAACGGTACGGTGGAGCGGGATCTGAACGCGCCGCCCGCACCGCCCAAGCCTTTGTTCCACGACAAACCGCTCTTCCCCATCATGTCCCCATGGTGAGGGCGGGTGTGTGAGTGTGTGTGAGTGTGTGTGTGTGTGTGTGTGAGTGTGTGTGTGTGTGTGTGTGTGTCAGCGTGCGTCCGTGAGTGTGTGTGTGTGTGTCAGCGTGCGTCCGTGAGTGTGTGTGACTGCGTGCGTCCGTGAGTGTGTGTGTGTGTGTGTGTCAGCGTGCGTCCGCGAGTGAGTGAGTGCGCGAAAGAATGCTGAGCAAGCGCCCGACGCCAGCTCGCGGAGATGGGGTGGTGGGGACAACCCACAGCAGCACGGTGCCAGCCCTCCTGTCACGTCAGTGGATGAGCAGAAACCATGAGGTACGCCCGTCTCCTACGCCTCCTACGAGCATCCCTCCTCCCCGCCGCGTGTGTCGCGCGCGACTGACCTGTGTTGTGCTTTTTTTTTTTTTTTAGATTCATTGGAGTGTTTGCGTTGTTGCTGTGCTGCTGCTGCTGCGCCGCGCCCCCGCCGCTGGCCGGCGCGGGCAAAGACGCTAAGAAGAAGAGCGGTCCCACCATCACCATACGGGTGTCGTATGTTCCACCGCGGCGCCCGGTGGCGTGCCGCACCTGGCCACCGTTGCTCGACACCCGCAGCTTGGCTCCTGCCGCCCCCACCTCCTCCTCAACGACCGCCGACATCTTGTCGCGTGCCCCAGGCGCGGGCGACAACAACAACATCAGCACCACCGCCTCCACCGTCTCGACGCGTGCCGCTGTCGCTGCTCCTCCTACTACCGAGCCCGCCATCTTCACCGTCTCCACCATCTCGACGCGAGCCGCATTCACCGCTGCCTCCACCACCTCCCCCACCTTCGCCGACGCCACGAAAGAGAGAGGTGAGGCCCGCTCGCTTGAATGCGTTGTCTTGCGCGCGCGTAGGCGACTCGCGAATCGCGTCAGTAACGTTTGGTTTGCTTCTGTTTGTGTCGACAGCTTACACCATACAGCCCTTCGTGCAGGACGACCGACACCTGCTTGTGGGGTCCGTGTCGGAGGATGTGAGCAGCGACTGCGCGCGGCGCGCGCACAGCGTCACGCTGTTCCCGTGCTCCGTCGTCGGCTCGCGGGTGGAGGTGCTGCGCGCAAACACCAGCGCGGCGCTCATGCGGGCGTGCAACGGCACCTGGCTGGACCCGGTTCAGCCCTGCCTCGCCGAAATCATCGACGAGGGAAGACTGAGCCGGGACCACTGTCATTTCTCGGAGCCAAAAGCGTTCCCGCGGGCGGTGCTGCCGCTCGAGCGTGAGGGACACTTCGCGGTGGCCGCGCGGTTCGCTCACACCGCGGTCTACAAGTGCAACAAGGAGAACGACACTGCTTTGATCAAGGTTCGAGTGCCCAGCGGAATGTGGGAAGTGAAAGTGGGGCGGGGTTGCTCATTGTATGTGCCTAAGCCCCCAGGAGCCAACTCACGACTCTTGTGGGCCACCCCGCTCGAGGCGCCGCGATTCTTGCGTGCGCACAATTCAGCAGGAAGGGCGGGGGGTGGAGCTTTTCAATCTGGCTCGCGTGTTTTGTTGTTGCTGTCGTCGGCGCCTGACGCGCGCGTGTCTGTGTGAGTGTGTGCGTGAATGTGATTGTGTTTGTGAATGTGATTGTGTTTGTGATTTGCGATTGCAATGAGATGATTCCATTTTGTTTTTCTTAAGTCTAGTTTTTAAGTCTAGTTTTTAAGTCTAGTTTTTGAGTCTTTCTTTTTTTTTTGTGCGCGTGTATGTGTCTGCGCGCCCTGCTTGGCGGCGTTGCGCTCATCACGTCTGTGCGGGAATGTTTTTTTTTTTTTAAATTAACTTTCCTATTTTTAAGTCTAGTTTTTTTAAGTTGCTGTGTGAATGTGTGTGTGTGTGTGTGTGTGTGAGTGTGTATTGCATGCGAGGGAACCACTCTGGAGGGTGGGTGGGTGAACAACAAAACCTCTTATTTTTTTATAAGTTTTTTATTCAATGGAAGTTTTTGAAATTTTCATTTTTTTTACAATGTGCACTTTTTTTTTTATTTTTATATAAAATTAAAATTAAAAAAATTATTTTGAACACCATGTTCTGCGATACTTTTTTTACAAGCAAACACCTAAGAGAAACCTGTGCGAGAGAGAAAAAAAAAAGATTGACACACCTTACATTCCATTATTTTTTTTTAAGATAGTGATTACAGCAAGCAGAACATTTTTTTTTTTTTTTTTTTTTTAATACGGCACATCTATACCATAAGATGCCCGCGCCTTCCCCCCCGCCGCCCGGCGGGCTCCCCAAGGCAAACCTAGCCGAGATTCGTTTTGAATTTCCCACCACTGCTCCCGCTTTATCTCCCACCCCGCTGCTCTACCCCGAACTCCCACCGCCGAGCCCTGTCCCGCCGAGCGTCCCGCTCTACGAATGTATCAATGGAACGAAGAGCCAATCACGTGCTCCCATTTCGGAAGTCAAGGGACTCGGCGGCTTGGCGGCACCTATCCCCTCACCCACTCCACCTCCCCCTGCTCCCGTGTCCAACACTTATGCGACACCTTCGCACGTCCGCCGCCCCCTCCCCTCGACGGGGCCAGACACTACGATGACACCCCAGCCCAAGTCGGTCAGTTGGTCAACGAATTAGTTCGTCTCGAGTCTCCAAACCGAACGCTACTAACTCTCTGCTCGCTATCCTCGCCAACTACGACCCGGTCTCCGTTCACGGTACAGCGCGTCCGTGTCCGTACTCTTGTGCTACCCGCCAGTACTGCCGGCCTTCGCTCTTCCGCGCCGCGCGCCCGCGCCCTCGCGTTCGCGTGTGTCCACGAGTGTGCGTGTGTTTGTGTGTGTGTTTGTGTGTGTGTTTGTGTGTGTGTTTGTGTGTGTGTTTGTGTGTGTGTTTGTGCGCGTGTTTGCGTGTGTTGGTGCCAACTAGCCCTCAGTGCTCATCTTTATGGACGCAAACGACCGTCTACTCAAGCGGTGGGGTCCGTCTCTGCGAGCAGCCGCCGCGTTTCTTGACGGAGTCGCGCGTCTCCCGAGCCCGTCTCACCAATACGCAGTCTCGTTGGCAGACGCATCGCAGCACCGAGAGACAATTATTAGTCTGCTGCGTTCCCTTACACCGCGTCCCGCCCCAAAACGCCGTGCTACCTCCCCTCCCCCCTCCGAGGATCTTCCTCCTACCCCGCGCGTAGAGACGCTAAGTCCGTCGACATTTAAACAAATTTATAAGCAATAGCTCCTTAGCACGACTCCGCGACATTTTGCCTAGCCCGGACGTGCTCCCCCCTCCCCCTCCGACTTCCCCACTGCACCCCCTCCCTTCCGAATCAACCCTCCGGGACCAGATAAAACGCGGCCCGATCGTCTTCCACGGCCAGTCAAGATCCAACTCGCCGCCATGCAGGACTGCCCTGGATGTCCTGTCACCATGGCCTTCGAGGCGGCCGTGCTGGCACGCTACCGCACCGAGGGCTTGCCGACGACATCGGCTGGCCTCACGCGCCCCCAGCTCAGGACGCTCTCCCTCACCAGGGCGCGCCTCATCTCCGCGGTCCGCCGCGTCGATAATCTCATAAAAAACACGCTGCCGCAACTGCACCTCACGATCACCGAGGCTTGCCCGGGCTGCCTCACGCCGCCGGACGAGACCTACTGCCTGGTGCCGCCTGGGGCCCCGGCAGCTTTCGGAGCATTCCCAAGACTTGTGGCCTGCCCAACGTGCCACTACCAGCCGGCGGAGCCGGTCATGGTTCGAGTGTCCGGCTCCCGCCGCCAGCAGCTGCTCCGCCAGCAAGCTGCAATGGACCATACCTACGTCAACTTCCGGCCCGACTTCGCCAAGCTGGACCCAGCTGAAGTGAGCTGGAACTCGGCCCGCTGGCCGCAGCCAGCGCCCCTGCCCATCCAGCCACCAGCCAGCCCTTCCCCTCCGGCTCCAAGGCGCGCGGCCGAGCAGCTGCCCTCTTCGGCGGGCCCATCGCAGGGGCCTCCGCCGCACTCCTGCTGCTTTCCGACTGCCGCGACCGGACTTCAGCCAGCTCCCCTCCTCCTCCACCACCTCCGTCGCCGTGCCCATCAGAGGCCACCATCGAAGCGCGCCTCCATGTCCGTCTGCCGGCCCCGCGCCCAGCATCCTGCTGCCCGTTAAGCACTAGACCACACCAGAAGGACACCCCGACGGCCTTGTCCGAGACCCTGCCACCGGGAGTCGCGCACCTCCAGACCGCGGACTTCCGGGGTAGAGTAAACATCGTCCGGCCGTACTCGGTACTCTATACCCCGCGCGTCCCGATGCCGACCACCCGCGACACCGGCACCCCGACGTCGCAGCGGGACCTGTTCCGCTCTTCGACTCCGACGACGTGGTCTGGCTCCCCGTCTCCAAAACGGCCTCGATCGGCGTCACCACCCTGCACAGACGCCCAATACGAGGCCCTATATGACGAGGTGTCAGCCGCGGTGGACGGCGACATCCCACCGGAACATCCGACTCCCACGCCGCCGTCGTCGCCGGGTCCGTCGGCCAGTGTATCAGCAGACTTCCAAACGTCACCCCAGTGGACAAATGACGACTACGAACATCTGTACGCGGAAGTCGCGGACGCAGTGGACGGACCCGCGACCTCAACAGCAACAGGGCCCGCCACCTCCGCGGGAACGCCGTCCGCGCCGCCACCGTCCCCACGCACGCAGACAACACCATGGATAGTAGCAGCAACGGCAGAAGCGTACGGAGGCCGGCCGACGGAGTGACCTGCTGGGGATCGCGGACGGGCCGCTTCTCTATCTGTGCCCGCACTGCGATCTCTTCAGCGAGTCGCTCGACTGGGCTCTGGATCATAGCCCCTGCCATGCCCGGCACGCCTCATCGGACTCCCCGGACGATACCGCCGCCGACGTCCCACGCTCCTCCGGCCTCACGACGCCGTCCGATGACGCCGAGGACCCGCTCTTCCTTGCCTTCCGGGAGAGGATCGCGCGCGGCGTCGCCCTCTGGATGGCCAGCTCGTCCGTTCCCAACCATCTCTTAAAGACGGCACTTACGCTCAACTCACGGCTGCTCTTCGAGCCCGCTTCAAACCGCTTAACGATCCTTACCTGGCCCAGAAAAATTTCAGGGATTGTAAACAGGAGCCAGGTGAGAGTGTGTCAAGCTTCCTGGCACGGTTGCGCGAATACGCGGCGCGGGTGCGGGAAACATTCCCGCCCCCTCCGGCAGGCGAACAGCAGGAAGCAGCGGCCGGCCGAGCGGCAGCCACTGACGCCCTTCTGCATCAGGATTTGCTCTCACAATTCATTAGCGGATTAGATGCCCGCTATAGAAAGTTCGTCCGGCTGCTCACGCCGACCACTATTGATAGCGCCTATCAATTGGCTATGCGTGAGGAGCTAGACTTGCTCTCCGAGGGCATTAAAGCAGTTCAGGTCAGCGCTATCGCATCCTCATCTGTCACCGATCCTCTTTTCTCGTCCGCGCCCCGTCCGGTTGGATCTCCCACACCGGCCCCGGCCCCGACCCCGGCCCCGGTCCTTAGCACGGACCACATGCCCTGGTGCGTTGCACACAGCTGCTGCGCCCATGTCGCCCAACGGGTCCCGCGCTGCACCGCGCAGATCGCCCAGGTTTCCCAATCCTCGCCACAGTGTTATGGGTGTGGCAGCTACCAGCATTTCATAAGGTCTTGTGACAGGCTGCAGCAGCAGCGCGAGGAACGTCCGCGGCCCTCCTTTTACGGTTATGGCCGTGGCAACCAGAGGCGCGGCCAAGGACCGCGTCGACCCCAAAATGTGAGATTTTCCAATCTCCCTCAGGGCCCCGGTAATGGGAAGTCCCCTTCCAGGTCCTTCCGCGGCGGACGGCGTCAACACACGCCGGACCGCTATCGCTCCGCTAACAGGTCCCCGTATCGGAGCCCATCCCGCGAAAGGCCGGGAAACTCCAGGAGGCCTCACTGTCCTTAAGCAATGTTACTGACCCCGAGGCGCATAATACATACTATGTACAGTTACAAATCAGGGGCATCAAAGTTATGTTACTTATAGACACTGGGGCCATGGTACCGATGATTGAAAAGTGTTACGCGGCTGAATATGTGGCTAAATCAATTACCTCAATTACTGCCGTAAATGGCGAACCCCTCCACGTGGTAGGGACTACGGTTCTACATCTTTGCCGAGGGTCAAAGTGTGTCACCCATTCCTTCTACGTGGCCGGTTCTCGCCTGAATCTCCCGGCCAATGGTATATTAGGTATTGATTTTCTTGCCAGGACTGGCAGTACCATTGATTTATCAAGGAACAAGCTTCCGCGCTCAACCTCACGCACACTGCAGTTCAGCATCATGATATGCTTTTGGCTAAATTAGCTAAAGCAGCGCAGGTCAATGTAACGTCAATTGTTAGTCATGCGACTGATTTTAATTCTCATATTCGTTTGCTTCACGCTTTGGTCGCCGCGACGCGTGATGAAATACACGCATATATGTCCGCATATCAATATGCTGCGGTCGACCAGAAACTTAGCCCAATTTTTATTGACCCCGCTAAACTAGTGAAGGTACTGATCGCCCTCTCTAACCACCTCCCTGACGGCCGTTCTCTCCCCATTCCTACTAATGTTAATACTATACACTATTACTACAACTCTATCAAAACTTTTCCTTCTCTCAACTCTACGGGTTCTCTGGTGTTGCACCTGCACGTTCCTCTGGCCCACGATAACACAGAATACTCTGTTTATCGTGCCGTTCCTTGGCCCTATCGGCCGAATGCAAGCAGTGATTATTTTGCATTCTATGAACCTGACAAAGAATTCATAGCGGTCAACACTAGAACAAATACCCATCTCCTTATGAGTAGCGAAGACCTTGACACCTGCAACCCCACCGATGAAATGAGAATCTGCCACCCCTTGGTAGAAGTTCATGCTCATCATTCTACCTGTACCTATGCTTTGCTGATGTCCCATGCTAAAGACATTACCAGACTTTGCACTTCGCAATGGACGCTGAAGCCCCGTGATCGCTATCTGGGCGCCCACCACGCACGCAGTTGGGCGTTTTCCTTGCCCAACCGTTATTCGCTGCTGCTCCATGATGCGACAGGACGACAGATCTCCGGCAACTTCTCCACCTTGCCATTCACCGAGATCCTGTCCCTGCCGGCTGGCGTCACCGCCACAATCAACGGCGCGAAACTTCACGCTGGCAGCACCATCTCCGCCGTCGCCATGGATCTGGAACCCCTCGTTTTGCCAGATCTGCCGGCACTGGACATGTCAGCCTTGATGTCGACCAACTTCTACAATATGGAGGCACAACGAGCAATTACAACTGCCCTGAACGAGTCTTCATCCGCCATCAACCTCGCTGGCATCTCCCTGCACCGTGTGAACACCCTGGCAAACGAAGCAACAGAGAATTTATTCTCTTTGCACAAAGTCATCAACACGGCGCCCGGCATCAGCACAATTACTTTGGTAATTATTATCATTCTCCTCATCTTTTTCTTGGCTGTGTACTGCTATTGCCAACGAAAGCGTTATTTGCCAGTCGCAAACAAAAGCGACACCCTCAATATCGTTTTCAAGAACCCCCCAGCACCAGTAATCACGAAAGGTCTTTCTCGCACTCCATCTAATAATCCTAGTAACCAACTCGTTCGATATAATGACGACTCGGTTGAATTTATACCTGTGCCTGGATCACGTTTTGCGTGAATTCTCTATTTTTCTCCCTCCTTTCTTTTCTCACTCGTTTCAAGACAGTACCCTCACTTACTAAAACTTTTGGTTTTTCCTCTTACGTTGTTGGAAAATGTTTTCTGCCTCCTTGTTCTTCTTTCTTTTGACAGGCGCACGGCTTGACGGTGAGCGAACGCATACGAGGATCCGGACCGCTGCCTGAACAGTCTCGGATCGGCACAGTTCCCTCTCCAATGGCCGACAGTCAGTGAACACTGCACAGAAAGTCTTGTTCACCGGTCCGGAATGCTGAACCTCAGCTAGTCCTCATTCGCCCGCTTCGCCATCTCGTCGTCGCGTCCGTCTCTCCTCTATTTACGGCGCGTGTTCGGCCAAATACGCCCACATTTTACCAACATATTCACCCTCCTACAACGTATTCAAAATTTTATATGCCTACTGCAATGACATCATGGATCAGACGCAGCTACGCGCTTCCCGCTCCACGCGTTTCACTATCTCTCGAGTCACCATGGCTTGCTCTGTGTTGTGCCTTCAATACAGCTTCGATTACTTGCGAGCCAAGTCGCCATTGTTGGCGGACCAGCAATTACACGCAAGATGTTTACCTGGACCGGACGTAATGACTCTCTTTTACGCCCATGAAAGTGTCGCTGGCCACATCCGAGGCACCATGACTGACTTTCCTCCCTGCCTAATCCGCCTGTGTACCAAGTGTTCCGAGCCACTCTACTGTTTCAAAACTGACTGCCTGTGCTCTGTGGTTACTCGTCCCATGTGCATCTTGGATCTGCCGTACCATCTGCGATCATCGGTTGGTGCCATGGTGGCACATTTCGACACACAGCGACTGAACACTGTCGCTGAACCTTTCGTCATGTCTACGCTGGGCTCCAACCTAGCAGCGCCGATGGACTTTCCCCCACCTCATCTGGATTTCCTGCCACCCTACACGTCTGTGCCCCCTGTGCCACACCCCACCGTTCCGGTTCCCCTTCAAAATGCCCCCGAGCATCGGCCTCTTGTGATGAGTCAATCTAGTTCCATTTTACCTCAAGACAAATTTGTTCATGAACCAGTTCCCCCTAACCTAGTGTACCGCCAACCCTCCCCAGTGCATCGCCCTACCGAACTTGAATTTCCCTGTGATTACCAGCAACCACCAGTTACATCATCCAATCAAGTGCAACAACCCCCGCTGGCCCCTTCAACATCTCCTGTGCCTCAGCTCTATGCTGACAATCTAGATGGATACCCACTATCAGGCGCTTACGCTGCTTATGAGCCCAGAACACCATTTAACTATATCTTTGGGGCCTCCATCGTCAGACCGGGCCACCTCACCATGCTACTCGCCAGTGGATGTAGAAGGTACGGAAGAGCCCTTGCCCCTGCAGCCTCACACCCCACAAGCCGCTCCAGCTGTCTCCCCCTCTATAAACTCGCCTGATCACCCTGGACTCGTGCCGCTGGATAGACTGACATCCCTACTCTCTGCCATCCTTGACGTCCAGCGGGGACACGTGGCGACGCGCGCTATTTCCCGTTTACATTCCGCCGTCCAGCTGGACCCTCAACAGATACATGCCCAAGCGCCGCCAGCATCACCTGCTACCCTCACTACCAGTATGCGGGCACGATCTCTGTCATCCTTTTGTTCCACCACTCCACCGTTGTCACCTGCGGCTGTGGATGAGGACTCTGCCTCGTCAGAACACTACAACTTCCGAAGAAATACATCTTGGCCGGGCAAGTATCGGCCAATGCCCCTTTCTGCCAGACGTCGCTACTTTCACCGCCTTGGACTCTCCGGACCAGCCAGGTTCCCGCCGCTCCCTTCCTCTTCTTCAAGTTAAGTAAATTTTTTTTTCTTTTTTCCTCCAAAGATGGGGTGAGTCAGTTCTTAAATTAAGAACTTAATTTAGAACTGACGAGAATTGAGAAATGTTGAGAATATGAGAATATTTTAAACTAAACTAATTTTTATAACCAAATATTACTTTTGATATTTTTATAACTAAATATTACTTTGATAACCGAATATGATAACCAAATTTTATAACCACATATATTATTTTTGCAGCTGATAGATAATTACTCATTAAGAAAATGTGTTAACTAGAGCTAAAAGTAGTACAAAGCTTGGAAGTAGCAAGTGTGTTTTTATTAATTAGTCTACTAATAAAAAAAAATAATCTATATTTAGGAGCGATTCAGAACATGAATACTGCAGACCATGGTCTTTTTGCTTACAGTAATTTGCGTCGGACGCAGTTCCTTTATTATCTATCGATACACATGCTGTGAATGGAGCCGAAACCGTCACCGCCAGCCCGCACCCTCGCCCCTCCCCTATTATGGAACGCAACCGCCAGGCAGGCGCGTAATTAGGGGGGGGGGGGGGGGGGGCGAAGGGGCGATCGCCCCCCGCTTTTGGTCCCCGAAGGGGACCAAAATCAGAAATCTCGGAAAGGACATTCACTCGCTGGCGGCCGGCGCGCGGCGCACCGCTCGCTGCCGCTGCTGCTCCGCTCCCTCCCCCTCCCTCCCAGCCGCACAACAATCGTACCACTGGCACCGACCGAGGCTCCGCTCCTTCCCCTCCCCCTCGTCATCGCGCATCGCGCCGCCTCGCCAGCAGACATCGCTTCTTTGTTTTCGCTGTTGTCGCTGTCGCTTGTTGTCGCTGTCGTTTGTGTCGCTGTTGTTGGTGTTGGAGTGGTGGTGGAGGTGGTCCGCCGGCTAAATATGGTGAGCATCCGTTCACATCCAGTGTTTCTACCTGTTCGATTTGTGATTGGTTCAAGAATTGGGTTGTGTGGGGTGGTTGCGAGGTAGGGTGGAAATGGGTATGCTGGCTCCCGCTTGTTTGATAGGGTATTCCGGAGTGGAGCTTGACCGGAAACGAGAAGACGAGAAGCACGTGCCGCGCCGTCAGCGTCAGCCACGAGCCGACTAAGTCGGCACCTGCTGCGTAACTTTTCATACCGTTGGCTTCCGTTTCCGCTTTTGTCGTCTTCGTATTCTTGTTTCCGGCCAAGCTCTGCTCCGGAATACCCTATTGTACTGTTCCCTTGACTAAGTCTATCCCGTAAATGTTTTTCACATTTAGGCTTCTGGTTCGGGAGATAATAACCCTAGAAAGCGGCCACTAGTAACGCTTCACAAATTCTTCGTCAAGAAGAGTAACAATAACAATGACGTTGCTGTGGCCTTGGTTACTGATAAAGGTGGTGATGGTGTTGGTGCAGGAGGTGGAGGTGAGTGATACTGGATTAATAACATTGTACTTTCTGGGTTCTTTTTAATTCCTTACCATATACCAATGCATGTTTCACTTGTTTTATTTAAATAGTGGGCGTGGAATCTTCTGTGCTGGGAGTTGGTAATGGTGGTAGCAAAGATGTTCCAGGATTGGCCCCCAAAGACAACGACACTCCTGCAGTGTCTTCGGCCCCAATGCATGACATTGGTCTCTATGCCGGCCACAAAAAGCCCAGTGAATTTATACTTCATGAAATCCTTACAAGGGCACAAGACCCCTGGCGGCGCCAGGACGAGCCTCACCCTACCCCGGGTGACCTGTTCGCGCCTTTTATGACACCCCTACCAACAACCACCATCGGATATGTGAAAACACTTCTTCTTGATCAATGGACTTTTCGGCACCCGAACATCAAGTAAGATAAGTGTGATCACCAAACAAAATCCTGAGTGAATATAGTGAGTGCTATGTGTAAAATTGTAAAAAAAAAGGGGGGGGGGGAGCGCTTAGAATAATATGAGGGTGGAAGGAATGGGTAAATGTGAAAATAGAGATAATTCAATCGAGATGAAGATAAAGGAATGTAAGCCGACCGATTCAATTATTGTTATTAATTGTTCGTGCTCTAAATCGCTAAGTAATGAAACTAATATTGTAATCATAGATTTATTTTACGAACTGTCTTTGTATCACATTAATTAAATGATGGCTAAGCGATAACTAATGTTGTACCAATGGATTAATTGGGTCATATTATATAATCTGATGTTTTCTCACTTTTAAACTAATCAATTTGTTATCATAAAAAAATATATCTATGTATATCTATATTTTTTTTTTCTGTAAGATAGGATGACTGTTGTGTCCAGAGCTGTCCACAACACCAGGACTTAAGTAATTGTTCCTGTGACGCTGTCTGATCCGTATGATGTTATTGTGCCAACGATTCCTAGAATCGTGGGAAGTAATAGTTGATTCATGCGGGTTGGAGTGGTGTCATAGGGACCCTGAGGCTGACGGCTGACCTTAATTTACGAGCTACGCCAACGCATGGTCATGAGAAAAAGGGGGATCCTCAAAGCGAGACTACAGCGGAAAGAGTAGGCGTTCGGCCATCGCTTGACTAGGGATCCCTGGAACTATACCGAGGAATCCATGACTATGCGGGCAAAGTCGCGAGGTCAGCGGAAACATTAATTAGTGTGCCCACAGGTTCTTGTTTCCTGGTGTAGGCTCTGGATGTGTTTTATGGGTGATTCTCTGTGCGGGGCACTCGGCTTTCTGGGAAATAGGGAAGTAATAAACACCAACTCAGGGAATCAGAGTTGGTCAGGCCACGGAGCCCTCTGTCATTCCCTGGACCCTCTTTTCCTTAAATACTGAGCCCTGGAGCACAGAGAGTCACTTAAACGACCACGCCGCCCCTCCAGTAACTGGAACCAGGAAGCAAGGCAGCACCTCCAAACGCAAGAGCAGACACCCGCCAAGACCTCAACCTCAACTACCACCCCCCCCAACCCATAAACAACCCCCACCAAAACAACCCCCACCAAAACCACCCCCCGTAAAACTACCCCCCCAGTCACCTACCCCCACCCAGCCACGGACCCCAACCACCCGCAACCTAGAAGCGGAGCAGAAGCCCCCGGCATCCCTCAAGATCATCCCCCCCCCCCCCCCCCGGGAGCCCCGTTATAGCTACGCCACCTGAAGCAAGCTGGAGACCGACTCCCGGCAGCCCATACAGCCAGCAACATGCAACTCAGCAGTCGCCGCGCCCGCCGAGCGAGCGCATACTGCAACTAAGCAGTTTCCACGCACCAGCCGGCCGCGCCCGGCAGTGCAACATCAGCACTTCTGACGACTCCGGCCTGGCGCGCAGCCAGACGGACGCTCAGTCTCGCTCAATCGCCCAGCCAGGAAGCACGCGCGCTGTCCCGCCAAGCTCCAGAATGTTCGCGTGCTCGATCTGGAAACGCGAGTTCAACGAGGCCAAAAACCTCCGCAGGCACCTCCGCACGGTGCACCTCAAGCAGAAGCCACATGAGTGCCACTACTGCGACAAAACATTTGGATACCGCTTCCTGATGCACAGCCACGTCAGGGAACGGCACCTTATGGTGAAGATCACCTGTCCGCACTGTCCTACACAGTGTGGCCGAGCGGCCTCACTGCGATGCCATATCCAGCGTGCGCACCCAGAACTCCCGGAACCCCGACAGAAGGCAAGCCCCAGCAAGACACCTGATCCACAGCTCCTCATCAGACCCTGCTGGGTCAAGCTCGAGCGCCTGCCGGAGCCCACCACAACTGCTTCCGCTGCCTCCGAGTCGTCAGGCACGGACCTACACGGCCCGCCAGACGACGCGGACCCTGCCACCATCTGGAGCTTGCTGGGGCTTGAGCCCTCAAGCACCGGCTACTTCTTCGGGATTTAAGGCCCAGCGCCCCCCGCGGTACCCGCCCCTGGCCAGGGTGAGGCCGTTACCAACTGGTGACGGCACAAGTACCGCGGGGGTGAAGAGGACCAAGATCACTGGGAGGACGGGCAGGAGCCGCCCCCAGGCAGCGTCCCAGCCAACCCCCCCCTCCCAGTGCACTCCGGACTCCAAGAGCCACCCCCCCCCCCCCTGGCGCGGGAAACCCACTCGTGGGCAAGTACTGCTGCCTAGGGGGCGGTCACCAACTCCCCTGCCCCGTAGTAGCCAGTAGCCCCCGGGGCGAAAACTGCGAGGCGCCAAGTACCTTTGGAAAGGCGCCGTGGGGCGGGGGGCTCAAGCACCCCCTCCTCTGACCGCGAAAGTACTCGAAAGGGGAAGAGTAACGGCCAGGGGCGGGCAAACCTCAAGAGACATCAAGAAACATCAAGATGTGCGAAGCAATAGACTTCATAGTGTTAGTGACTCAGTGCTACAGTGCAACGAAGAAAATGGACTTCATAGTATAAGTGATAGCTCTAAGCCCTAATTTTAAGCCTCGATCGCCCCTCGCCTGCCCCCCGCGCGGACGAGTGGCGATCGACCCCCCCTCCTTAATCTAAGACCCCGGTGGGAGACCCGCCAGCCGTGCACGCCCCCGCAATCGTGCTCAAGCACCGCGGTTGCTTGCGCGGCTTGCGGTCGCACAGTCGGGGCGCTCATGGTGATCCTCAATCACCCTGGGTGCTTGCGCCTACCCACCGGAAAAACTAATTTTAAGCTGGCTCAAGCGCCAAAATACGTCTCCTCGGTGCCCGCTCAAGCACCTCGAGTGATTGAGCGGGTACCGACGACGACTCAAGCACCCTCTACGAGGCCCACCAAGGGACAAGGGTCCCAGGACCCCCAACCTTCAACGCCCCCTCTACATTGAACAAGTAGGGGGGGCAACCTCACTGCAAGCTGGTACCTTTTCCTGCCCCCGCCTTGATAGTCGGCGGGGTAGGTTTTTGGTACCTCAATCTTACTATTTTCAAAATTACTCTGTACACCTCACTTATAAAATACCAACCCACCAAAGATTGTCAAGCCTTATAAGCCGTGCCCGCTGATTTACATTAAAGCATAATAATTGTACAATGTAAACCCCCATATATTTAAAAACAAATGTAGTAAGTGCTATATTGCTATAAATGAATCAATAAAGTTCTTTTAAAGTAAAGTAAACAGAGAGTCAGTCTAGGACCAGCAGTCGTAGGACCCACATCGCTACGTGCCAGTCGGTACCCAGCACTCGCAGCACCAAGCTCTTGAACCAGTCACTATGGAGGAGGCCATAGTAGGCCTGGGTATGTAAAATCAGCTAAAGACCTAAGCTTTGTTCGTGTGAAAGGTGAAGTGTTGTGTTGTGATTGTCATGTGGAAAGTGACTGTAGTGATTGTGCTGCTATACCATGAATAAATAGTGTAGAAAAGTGGATTGAGTCGTCTATCTCTAAATGCGAGGATGAACCCACTATTATTCGAATTGGTAGCAATTCGGTAAATATGTTGTGATAGGAAACGACTTACACGAGTTACACAACATTGTTTCCCAAACGCTGGGCTCCCCTCCACCGGCCCTAGGCCTAGCTCGACCGCGGCCGGGTATAAAGGTGACCACACCTTCCCAGTGGACACAGTTCGGGGAGAGGAGTCCCAGCAGTATCTCCAGCTAGTGGCATCGCTGTCGTCATGTGTAAGAATAAACCATCGTAACCGAAAGCCCTTGCCTCTATATACAGCAGGGAGAACCCACCAACAACGACACCACAGAGGAAAGCCCCAAAATGCGAATCTACTCACAGCTATCAGGATCTATAATCATCGCAAGCACAAGCTTGAAGACCTCCCAGCCCCATCGGCCGCCAAGACTACGTTGTCAGCCAAAGTTAAGCAGGCAACCCTCAGTGTAATCATCATGGACCTCGAAGAAAACAAGGAGAATCCAGAAGCTCGAGACCTACAGATATTGAATCTTTGGTACCTGCTGAGTCTCAATATTTCTCGAGAGACTGTTGTGACCACAATCTTGTTAGTCTGGAATGTTGTGCTGCCAGATGAATTTGAGGCATACTTCAAAGATGCCCTGGATAGGAGTGTAATTCAATATCAGAAGGTTAGTGTGGACGAATACTGGGATGCTATGGATTTGCCAGAAGCCATCAGGCAATGGGAAGATTACCTCCCTGATGCCCAAAATGGTGAGACAGGTGAGGAGGATGGGATTGCTGAGACAGCATTGGCATAGTCCTTCCTCCTTCTGGTGAAGCAGCTGAATGATGATAATAAAGAGCAGTACATGGAGAACAGGATTAAGTCTATCTTCAGCAAGTTGGGCCTCTCCGAGCACATGAGGTCTTTCTGGGCTGATACACTTCCATCTCAGACCAGTTGCCAGTATGCATACGGCCGTCTGGGAAACAAAATTGCATTAAGACAGGTCATTCTCAAGCTCTGTCAACATTGGCAAGCTTCTACCTTCGAAAGCAACTTACAGGGTATTGCTACCATACTGATGGCCCTGTTCTCCAACTTGGAGATAACGCATATCCTCCTCGTGCAGCGTTACATCATCGAGGAAAACCCTGCCTTATTGTCCTGCGCTGTGAGGTTGTAAGCCTCTTCAAGGCAATGACGTTACTTGGAAACATGGGGGATATGGCGAAGTACATCAAAATGTGGTACCCCTCCCAATCATTGCAGGTCCTGAACCGATCAAACATTGGAGCACTTGCTCGGTTCTCTCAAGAGCTGGTTGTTCGGGATATCCCCTCCTTCCGTTTTTACGCGGGGGTTGATGCAGAAATGAAGAAAGTAGTGGATGAGCTACGTGATATGCATCATAAGTTGAGGCCGATGGTTCCCCGTGCCCTGAAACAACTTCTGCATTCAGAATACGATGATGATGAGGCACAAATATGTAAGGGGTTGATCCAAGCTCAATCAGCACCTACTACAACTGGTGTGCTCAGCTTGTTCGGAAATGCCATCTAACTAGTGAGTAAGCAATGACTCACAAATTATAGAGTGACTCTCTAGATTTTCAGAGTTTTGGAGAATAGAGTGTGTCACTTTCAGTTCTACAGTGGCACTCACAATTTCCAGAGTGTTATGGACCAGAGTGTGAGAGCCACCTTAAGTTCGTATGCGCAGGCAGGTATACCTGCAGGCAGGTATACCTGCGAATATACAAAGTGCAGGTAATTCGCTATTCGCAGTTGATCATATATGCACACACACACACACTCTCCCAAAAATTAACTTCAAGATTACCTGCGAATATAAAAAGCCTCACTCCTGAAGCTAAGCGCAGGAAAACCTGCGAATAGCAGAAAAAGTACACGGTGCGCTATCCGCAGGCCACTTGTCTGCTAGCAACGCCGATTCGCCTGTCATTTATTCTGCTTATTCCTTATGCGTTACTTCAGTCAGATAATTTGCTTGTTACCCTAACCAGTCTAGAAACATGAGTAAGGACCCGACCCGAGTGAGGAGGACAGCATAAAGGTCAATGGGACCTTTAACTCGTGGGCTGAATTTCAGCATCATTTCAAAATGTGGTGTGAAAAGGAGAAAGTACAGTTCACCGTATTTTCCCCCAAGACTGTTAGCTGAGCTAACACAAAACTTGTGAGACACCCTACCATGAGGAGTTAAAGTACAAATACATGACGTACTGGTGCAAAAATGGTGCCCCTAGGAAATCGGAGAGTAAAGGGTTGAGGCCCGTGTTAAGGTAAGGAAGACACCGTACATAAATATTAAAGAATTCTTTAATATTGACATTGATGAGGGCCACGGGGAGCTGGGTGAGGTGCGGATACAGAGCTTCTTCCCTCATGCAGTCCATTGAAGCTGTGAATACTGTATCAGAGATCCCCGAGGAAGACCTCGAGGCGAGGAAGAGCCCAATGACGAGTCCTATGAGGGGCAGCGGATGTGCTGCTGAAATGGTCTCGGAGAAAGACAGCGAGGGATCCCGGACTGATACCACCGCAGGCTCGTCAAAATCTGTAAGATTGAATCTGGTAAGGAGTCCACGGCAGAGAACTGCTCCATCAACAAGCCTTACGCCGAATTCCAACCCCCGCCTTCGTGCAACTGGCGGTTCAGCGAAGGAGTTGAGTTTGTAATGCAGTAAAACGAAGAGTTAGACGGACGATGAGAGGTTGTGACGGGCAACCCGCATCACTCCGCGGGCCGGTAGGCCGCGGGTGAGGCGAAGGCGGCAGGGGTGCCGTCTTGCTGACTAAGCCCTTCGAGGGCGAGCGCGAGCCGGGGCCGGGCGGAATGGGCAGTGCGGATCTGATCGGCGTCGGGAGACGACACGCCGCGCGTCACGCTACTCCTCCCGCGCCGGCCCCACACACACCGCGCTGCCCCTCGCACTGGACTGCAGCGAGCCGCCGCTTCAACGAGCCGCCGCTTCAATCACCGTCGTCGGTCGCCGAGCTGTTAAATTTATCTTCTCAACCATTTATTTATGCTCAGGTTACTTGTGAGAGGTGCTTCAGCAAGTTAAAACTCATCAAAACCCGGCTGCGTTCGAGAATGTCGGATGACCTACTCCGAGAGACTATGATTATTTCGGTCGAGAGAGAGCTAGCCGACGAACTAGACCAGGAAGCAATTTTACGAGAGTTTGCAGAGTCCTCTCTAGAGTCACAAAATTTGCTTCTCTTGTGAAAAATCCATTTTAAATAAATGATGATTAAGAAAGCAGCCTTTTATTAAATACCCTAAATTTCTTAAAAACAAGGGCTGAATTGGTCAAAGACCAAAATTACGGCACTTAAATACATCGGAGCTCTCTTTTGCCCCTGGAAGGTGGAAGGTAGGCACATCCGGGCCCCCTAGAGCAGATTTCCCACCCGACTCGACGGCTCCCAGTCCGTCCCTGCACCCAGGGCTTCGCTGGGCAGCTCGAGGAGCTGACGCGGCAAGTGGCCGCCCTCCGAGCACACACGCATCTTCGACAGTCCTCTCAGCTAGACGAGAGGCCAAGGCTCAACCTGGACTTGGTCAACCGGGAAGACCGCACCAAGGTGCGCAAGGGTGAACTGGGGGTCGGGGGTGGGTGACAGACAACCCCTTCTCCCAGCTAGCTACGGTCGGGAAAGCACTGACGGCGCAATGCGTTTTACTGCGAAATAACCGTCCCAGGTGGCCTCGGAGTAGGGGAGGTGCGAACGACCGTAGCGAAATGAAATACCAAATACATATGGATATCTTACTTCAAAACTCGAATTTTTATCTTATGCCTAACGCAAGTGAAAAGGACGATCACTTGTTGATGCTGCTTCACGCAGCGGAGTACAGTGTACTCATGGATGGTTCAATCACTCAGGGGGATGCACTTCCAGTGCGCCACACTGCATGCCGCATGCCGCAGCCTCCCTTCTCTTTTGCTGGCCAACAGTGCCTGTGACGGATCGGTTCGACCGTACCAGATCTTTAGAATTCAGTTCGGCGACCTTTTCGCCGACGACGAGGGTCAGGCGCCAGCAGTAATGGGATCGCCATCTCATGGTCTTCATGACTACAGCGGGCCTCACATTGAGATTGACGCCGGTGACCGTATGTCCTGCGGGTCGTGGAGCGACGACAGTGACCATGCCACGCAGGTCGACACTGTTGCGCCGCCGCTTCCTGCGGCTCCGGTCCCTGGTGACACGACCCCTGCTCCCGATGTTGAAACCGACGAAACCATGTCCACCGTTGTGGATTTCAATCACGTGATACCTTACGAGTGATGCTTCGGGCTCCGCCCTGCTATTTCTCTCTTTGGTAACATCCTGGGGCTGTCCACACTCCAGATGTGTTAAAGTATATCCAAGACGTAGACCGCCAGGGAAAATATGTTTGCATGTCAAGACATAGTGCTAGAGTCGTGGGGAGCCTGCAGCCAATTCCCTTCCTGCAGGGAGAACAACCGTTAGGATCGAAGGCGCCAAACTCGACTTTTTGGCAAAACATAACGTCTTGATTTCAAAGCTGCGCTGTCGTGGCACTGCCAGAAACGTGGAGAATATGAAGCACGTCATTTGGGGGCAGGGCCCGATGAAACCGCGTAACGTCCTGTTCCGTGGCACACTCAAGTGCTCCTGATCGACCGTCTAGTTCTGCTGCTCTCTACTGACTGCCGGCATGAATCCGGACGATTGAAAACTGGGTGTTTTAGACGCCTGACACACTGTCCTTGTTGGCAGTGAAGACAGAGGCCTAGCATGATGTTGGGGCAATGTTCGAATCCCTGGTCCAGCAGGCCATCAGTGGCCAGCACAACGTGAAAGTGCCATTCGAATACGAAGGACGGAGGGCCGTCCTCACCCATATGAAGAAGAACCGAACACTTCGCCCCATATGACAAACAGTTCTTGAGTTGCTACTGAACTCCATGCCGACGCAAGACAAGCTGGACGAGCACGAGACGAGCATCTCTGTCGGCACTACGGGGCGTAGCGAGTTGAGTACCCCAAACCCGGCAACACTGCATCGTTCAGCAGGGGTGACCTCGCCAAAACACAAGTCTTCCCTTATGTCGTCTATTTAATTTTCAATGCTGTTTTGAAACGTTGTATGACTGCTCGCGGCCTAGGATTCCCGGTCTGCTGAAGCTCGATGAACTCGAGAAACCTAGCGGCCGGCAGTCTAACGTGCTGAATAACAAAGAGACCCCAAAAGCGTCATCGAGGGGCAACTCACTCCTGTAGTACCCTGTACAAAGTGACCTGCATTACTTTGTAATCCTGGGGTGGTTAGTTACCGGCGGGCAAGCACCAAAAGTAATGTTTAAACGGCGAGGATTCGAATAGCTCCTTTTCATGCTGTAGAAGTTTCAGGGCGAGGGTCGATTTTCCTGAAGACAAAATGGGCCCTCCGAGGACCCCGTCAGGGGCTCCAGGGCGTCAGTCTGCTCTGCGGCATGGCAAGTGTAGTCACGTCCTCGGTCGCGTTCAATTTCGAAGAGCTACTCTGCATAATCCGCCGACTAAGAAGTGACAGGCACCTCGAGTGCTCATGGCTCGCGCGCCTCTCGAATTCTGCAGAGACCCTGATAGTACCGATTAGCGACCTGAATTGTTTTTTGTATTGCTAGTTTGACCCTGTATCTTATGTGTGTTGGTGTATTATTTGGATTCTATCACTGAGTTGCTCGTGGAGGAGGACCTCCGAGTGCTTGAAACTGTCCACCCTGTTCCCGAAGAGAGGGCGCTGCTGAGAAGAAAGGGCGTGTACCCATACGAAGTTGGGCGGAGTTACAAACACATCAAGAGGCAGAAAACTCTTCCTCCCCGGGCCGAGTTTACCGTCGGTTTTACTAACGTGTTCAAACATTTTCGAGCGCGTGATCTCATGTTCAATGTCACGCGTTTGTGACTTGTGGTCGACGGAGGTCGAAAAGCTGCTTCCGTTTTGGGGAAAGCTGGTTATTCCTTTAAAAAAGCTTGACTTTGGGGAATGACGAATCGGCCTCTGAGATGCCTCGGCGTTATTTTGAGTGTACAAGACTTTGCCATGTTATTTGAGCCCGAGTGGACTAAGACAGTCTCTGAATTTATTCGCACCAAACCATTGAAAGCAGACGGTGTGAAACGTGGTGTAGAAGCTACCGCTGAGTTGTACTATTCGGGGGTGAGCAATCAGCCTAGCGTCAAAATTACAAGTTTGAAGCAGGGTGGTGGTTATACAGTCCTGCGCTACGACAAATTCGCCCACAGGCAGCGGCTTGCACATTTCGCCACTGTAGAGCGCGTTTACATCCAAGCTGAGAATGTACTTGCTGGGCTTCTCTGGGTCGTATGTGCTCGTCCCAGGCACGTTTGCCTCAGAGTACCTCTTCCCAATGAAGGTCAGACCTCCGCGTTTCTGGGCCTCAGAACTGGTTCAAGTCCTTCTCAAGTCGAACAAGAAGCGGAGGAAGGCCATATTGGACACGTTGAATCGGCAAGAAGTGGACTGTTTGTGTGAATTTATTCTCGACAGCATCGCGGCACCGACTCAGTCCGCGTTGAGCCCTCAGTGCGAGAAGCACTGCCAGCGACACGAAAAGCGCCTCCGGACCCTCGCATTTCAGCGAAAATTGTCGTGGAAGAAACGACCTCATTTTAACGCGCTCGCCGCGCGATACAGCCGTGTTCTCTCGCATCGCCTCTCAGTTGCTCCCGAGCGGTGCACGCAGCCTGGTGCAGTGCTATCACGACAGCCAACAGCAGCCGTATAGCTGAGCCCAAAGGGACGAAAGGCGGATACCGAGGTATCCTGAAGGGAAAGTGAAAGACTGGAGAACAGTGCAAGTCTAAAAGACGAAGAGCCACTGGCTAGTGTACAAAAAAACACACAAGGCGGGACGTCGTGCCTAAAACGACTAAGTAGTTTAATCCTAATAATAAAAAGGTGGGAAGCCGTACCTAACGGCCGGTAGACAATAAGACATAGATAATGAGTGAAATGGAGGAAATGAAAGTCGAGGGGAGGGGGTGACAGTCATCCTCCAACCCAAGGCTATTTCAACAATGTTAGCCGAAATGGCAACATCATCGACGGAGCCCTTCCGTAAAATAACGGGCAACGTATGGAAATCCATAAACATAATCAGAGGGTCAAAACTTAATAAGACCGAGCAAGCAGAGCTCACAGACCTCTGGATAGATACCCTAGCAATGGTGGCATATGGGTACAAGTCGCGTCTGACAAGACAGATTGGCAGCGCGGACAAAGAGATTAAGGCAATGGCGGCCGAAATCAAACAGATTCGAGCCAAAGTCGAGAAGCTCCCAGAAGGAGCCGCTGGACCCAGTTCCAACTACGCCGAAACGGTCAAAAAACCGCAGGTGAGAGGAACAAAACAACAAGAAGAAAGCCACATTGTGCTGATCCAATCAAGAAGCGATCCGAGAAAAGGGTCGGAGGAAACAAAAAGAGACTTTATGAAGTCCCTGGACCCAACCAGGGACAACATAAGAGTCAAAAGTATAAGAACAACAAAAACCAACAAAATATTGGTAGATGTAGCGACTAAGGAAGATGCCGCCAAGCTGGAGAAAAATCAACAGCTTAAAGACTTCAAAATTGAAAGGCCTCAAAAAAGAAGACCAAAGATCATTATATATGATGTGGACAGCGACATGGGTGCAGAGGAACTGACAGAGGCTATCCAAAAGCAGACTCTGCCCGAGCTAAATATGAAAGATAAATTCTGCTAAATAAATAATATTTAAATTTTAAATTTTTTATTTTTATTTTAAATTTTAATAATATATAAATAATATAAATAATATTAATAATAATTCTGCTAAATAATAATAAATTCGCTTCTGCGCGGGGATTTGGTGGTGTGTGTGTGGTCATGTATGAATGTCATACGTCGTTGCATCTTGCACCCTTGTCGGCGCTGACCATCGAGTGTTGTTTGTGCTTGTCCAGCGTTCGCTCTACGCTCAGTTCGGAGTTTGTTTTCGTGGCGTGAAGACGTCTGCAGTGGCCGCGTCGATCGACTCGCACTCAGGGTGTTGTGCTCTCGAACCCGTGTGTGTGCGTGTGTGCGTGGGTGCACGCGTGTCAAGTGCGAGTGCTGCGCCGTTGTGGATTACAGTGTATAGTGCAGTGTGTGCGTGTGACATAGTGAAATTTAGTGCCGTGTGCGTGTGACATTGGACTTGGAAATATGGCGCCACAGCACGTGTGTGATCGGTGCGGACGGTCTTTCCCGAGGCGTGGGCGGCTTGTCAGTCACCAGGCCAACCCGTGTGGTGACGATCTCGGATGCGGGGTGTGTGATCAGACATTTAAGTTCCACTATCAGCTCCGGAGACACAGCGCTAAGCACGACGCCCCACCACCACCACAACTCCCGCGAGCGTCTCCAGAAGCGACATAAGCCACGGCTCGGCCTGAAGACAACACTGCAAAGTCAAGTGTGGACCAAGTCCACACAAGGAAGTGTGGACCTCTCGTGGTCCACACAAGGAAGTGTGGACCACTTTTGGTTCACACCTCACCGCGCCTTACTTTCCCTATCTGATACTATTAGCGGTCCACGTTTCCTAGAGTGGCCTAAGCCGTGGTCCACACTCCCAAGTGTGGACCACCCATGGTCAACGCTTCCTTCCGTAGACCACTAGTGGTCCACGCTTCCTAGTGTGGACCGAAGTGGTCCACGCTACCATGTGTGGACTTGGTCCACACTTGGCTTTGCAGTGAATCCTTCACGACAGTGAAAGGTGGGGCCTAAGTGCGTGGAAGCCATACATAGGCGCAATTGGTATGGGGCATGGAGGGGCGTAAGTGCAGATGTGGCCTAAACGTGGTTTTGGACCTGATGGTGCAGTGAATGGATGTGCCTTACTTCCACAGGGGCATAAGTGAGCCCGCGCAGCGCCGAGACATAATCCGTAATAGAGGTTTCCAGCGACACCTGGAAACGGAAACTGGAGAACAAAAACAAATCCAGACCGGAAACTCTCGAGGGCAAGTATGAGAAAACTTGAATGGCAGCTGCCCATGGTCCGGGAGAGGGATATATTCATTGTACTTGTTTTTGATCTCGACGTGTATGCTGTCGATAAACTTTTTCTCCACGGCGTGATAGGTATCGTAATACCTTACTGGAAAACACTACTTTTGCGCACGACAAGACGTGCGTTTTCCGCTCAGCAGGACATTCAGTCGCTTTTAGCACCACGATAGGTTTGTTTGTGTTATTGAGGACTTGAATTGTAAACTATTAATTTCCAACCATGATGTGGTTCACGATAAGTTTGTCTATCTTATTTAATGACTTAGTCATACATAATTACAAGTTACTTCAAATATTACTTGTTCTTGACACATTTGTACGTCGTTACTAGCTACCAGGTTTGTTTGTGTTTTTGAGGACTTGAATTGTAAACTATTAATTTCCAACCATGATGTGGTTCACGATAAGTTTGTCTATCTTATTTAATGACTTAGTCATAAATAATTACAAGTTACTTCAAATATTACTTGTTCTTGACACATTTGTACGTGTTTGTGTTTTTGAGGACTTGAATTGTAAACTATTAATTTCCAACCATGATGTGGTTCACGATAAGTTTGTCTATCTTATTTAATTACTTAGTCATAAATAATTACAAGTTACTTCAAATATCACTTGTTCTTGACACATTTGTACGTCGTTACTAGCTACCAGGTTTGTTTGTGTTTTTGAGGACTTGAATTTTTGACTAGTAATTTACAACCATGACGTGGTTGAAGACATGTTAATGCATCAGCACATTAAAGTAGTTCAACTCTGAGACGCATAACCTATTATGGTGACCCGCTAGAGTCCTGGAGGTTGACAATGAAGGTGCGTGCGGCCAAGAGCACGAAATGGCTACCCGGTGTCATCCGCCGCTTACTGAACAGTCCACTCGGGCCTTTTTTCGCCCCCTGGTCCTTCAAGACGGCGCCCCTAACGACAAACGTGCAACACGTGAACATCCCAGCGCACGCCTCAGCAGCCTTTGACCCGTTCCTGCCGCTGCACAGGCAGCGGTTTCGACACGCCCTGCCGCGGCATTTTGCCTGCGACCACAACGCAGGTGCCGTCCGTGCCCCTGTCCTGCCCAGAGAACAGCATTGCGAGCATCGTGACGCGGGTGGTCAATCCGGCCCATTTATCGAACGCGCTGATAGGCGTGCCCAGGCGGCAGCCCATGAGGCTGGTGCCGATGCCGGTGATGGAGGGGGTGGAGCACCCCCTGGACTCGTTGAGGATCTCGACGCACTTGGAGAAGGCGGGCTACGAGGTGAAGATGAGCCCAACGGCGGTGGGGGATTGGGGCTGGACTGGGATATTGAAGATGGCTACTGGGCCCAAGATCTTCATCCGCCGGAGGAAAGGCGACAGCCCAGGCAGTCATATACACGGCGAGATTGCGCCGGACTGACGAAGAAGACAGAGTGGTGACCATCGAGGACGACGACGAACAAGAACCCGCAAGAAGCGCCTTCAGACGAGGAACGCCGGAGACCGAATTCTGATACTGCATATCCTCCGATGGTGGCCGCTTTTTTTGACTCTACTCCCCCCACCTAAGGCGTTCTTGGTTCACGACGTCATTGTCCCTCAGGCAGGTTCGTCTTTTGCGAGCCTACTGAATGAGCTCGACGTTCGGATATCCGTACTCCGACATGCCAAACATCCCCGAGGAAATACTGTTATCCTTTACTGTGAACATCGACATCGCGGACCCGACACCACGAGCCTCAGCCCGACCCGGAGCCAGAGCCGGAGGCCGAGCCGGAAAGGAACACACCTAGCGCAACAGAAGAAGCGACCACCTCCGCACCCGTCACCAGTACAGCCCGCCCAAAAGAAAAAACGGGGGTCGCGGGCACTGTCCTCTTCGGAACGGCGCTATGATACGACAGCTCAGCTCACGCACACACGACCTAATAACCTATGACACATCTACCCACTCCACATACTCATACCACGCAGCATCTCAGCCAGACCTCAAAAGAGATGGGAAGGGGGGCAAGCCCATGTAGGGCAGGCCACCTCGCTTAGTCATCTTGTTATGCTGAAACAACAACGACAAGTGACAGTGCAAAAAATGCGGTGGGGAGACTCCAACGCGGGGTCGGCGTCGGCAAAGCGTCAAAGGGGAAATAGTGACGGCATTACCTATGATTGGGTCCCACAAGGACCATCCCACGCCGTTGGGAAATTTCAATTAATGCCCGCTAAATTTCTGTCTATGAGCGGTAATTTTTAGCTTCAGTTTAATACTCAAAAGGGAGCAGAAGCTTATTTACGCGTGTCTACGCTCCGTTTTTTAAGAACGTATTTTCCTGTGCCTGCAGAAATGTGTCGTAAATCGCGACAATGGGCAGAAGATGAGGAATTGTCTTCGGCACCCGAACTGTCTACAGGTATTAAAGACGCAATTGCCCAATTTAATAGAGAAGTTTGTGAAAAGTATTTATATGAACTACATGATATGTTTAATGCTGATGATGTATCGCCTGTGTTCGCTTCCCGCTACGGCGATGTAAGCCGCTATTACCTTTCTGTTGATGAATCGACAAAGGCATTAGAAAAAGTGTTGTTGTTTCAATATGATGATGACCGTACCAAAGTTCGGAATTTCCTGTTACGTGTTCGGTACTTATTGGACTGGGTTGTACCCCAAAAAAATTGTCCTGTTACATATGGCCCTCCTCAGAGTGGCAAAACGTTCTTTGGAAATGTGTTAAAGGGTCTCTGTGTAGTCGTAGGACACCAGAAAAATTGAAATCGCTATAATCAGTTCCCCTTTCAATCTTGCGTAGATAAACGCTTAATATTCTGGGATGAACCTACTGTTCCAGAAAGAGGTTGTTGGGAAAACTTAAAATTGATATTTGGTGGATTTGATATGCAAACTAATATAAAATGGAAGGAGAGCCGCCCAATTACGCGAACGCCTGTGCTTGTCATGACAAATTCCGGGGTCTTTCCTCCTGAAGAAGACGTGTGGAATGCGCGATGCTGGCGGGAAAATTGGAAGGCATGTGAAGATTTGAAATATGCATAAAAATATTCACCCAATGGCTATGTTTGCTTTGTGGAAATCGTATGATATAAATATTTATGTAGTTGGAGATGACATTGATCCGGAAACGTATGCTTATTTGTAAATGTATAAAATGCTTAAGGACAATAAATAAATAATGAATTATTATGCAACTCTGTAGAACACTGGTTCTCTCAGTGCGCTACGTCTCCTAAGGACAGATGGCGCAACAGGTCGTGGCAGCCGACAATTCTGCTGTAGGGGAACGAGCCGGACATCAGGATCCGGCCGTGTGGAACGGAAAGAAACGGGGCGTACCTGTGGACCTGTGGGCGATGGAGAATCATGGAAGACGAGGACGCTACCTTAGAGATTCGCATACAGTTTCCAGTCCATTGAAGGAGGGGGACCACGTCAATCGGGACAAGAAGGTTCTGAAGAAACCGAGCACACCAATGTGCAACATGGCCGTGTTAATACATGAGCAGCAGACAAGGAAAGCGACGGAAGTCATCGTTCAAGAAGAAACGGAAAAAGAGAACTTCACCATCGGAGGAGAACACAATCCCTAGAGGGTGTTCCGGTGCGCATTAACCACAAATCAACAAACACTGATGTATTAGTGTTTTGAGGCGCATCAACCACAAAACAACCAGTAACTGCAAGGTGTACGTGACAGAAAACAACGCGGACACAAACACAGGAGCCATCTCGTTCCACACGGTAAATAAATGCCAGACCTGGTTTACGCAGGACGAAAAGCGCTCCTCCCGATTCCGGCCTACCAGTTCCAGAATCGTCCCAGGACGGCAGGGGGCAAGCGCAAACTCCTAAGACTGGCCGCGCTAGGCGCTCTCGCTGCACTTGACCCCACCGCCCTGGGAAGTGGCGGGGCTGCAAAAAGTGGGACGGTCCTGGAACTAGGAGGCCGGAGCCGGGAGGAGCGGTTCTGGTCCTGGGTTAACCAGGTCTGCCGCTAACCCATAACGCTACCGATCTAACGTCAGAGACAACAATCCACCGATAAAAATGAGGAAAATTTTCTTTATTGAACTTAAAGCCTGCGGTGTAAAAGATAAGTAAAAACCTAACAACAGGTGTATTTGAGAATTAACACACCCTAAATTGACATCTGAAGGTCAAAATTTATTCAGGTTTCAACTCTTCTTTTACACCACTGACTTCAACTTAAAGAAAGAATTTTTTGCTCAGCCATGGTGGGATTTGGACCAGAAAATCCACATGCCTCGCCTATTTTCTGGAGATGTACAAGTTTGTCTACTTAAGGGGTGTTGATCCCATTTTCGATCGCTTTTGAACCGCACTATTGTTAAGCTCGTCGTTCTGCCCCGATTGCCGAAAATAATTTTGAAAAATTCGCACTAACCTATCTCGGCAGAGAAAGTGGTTAGAACTTCAGCACGAGTTCTCAGGCCAGGAGGTCCAGGAATACATTTTTAAATGGCGACATTACTGAAAAATTGAAAGTCGTTTTTCTCGAATGGCGTGGCGTGCAGTTTTTCTCGGCACCAAGTTTCGCGGAGAGCTGCAATTTCGCACAGGCATGCATGTTATATACAATCGTGCGAAGGATATTTTTGATACCTCGTAAGGTTTAAAAATTACAAAAAGTTCAATACATAAAACCACTGATGAATTTTTTAGAGCACTTACTACATGGATCTCTTAAACCTCACATGGTATCAAAAACATACTGTGTACGTTTGTAGACAGCACCGTTTTGTAGGCCTGTGCGAATTTGCAGCTCTCTGAGATCACTGGTGCCGAGAAAAACTGAACGCCGCGCCAAAAGTGCACACTCGAGAACAACGACTTTTAATTTTTCACTCATGTTGCCATTTGAAGGTCTGGAGAGCAGGAAAGGCTGTTGCACTGAGGTCAGATACTTTCTTACGCCCTTTCACGGATACCAAAGGAAATAAAAAATGTAATTGAGAGAGCAAAAAAAAAAAAAATAGTTCTAAGGCTCATCAATCAAAAATGTGTGACAAGATGCAGATTGACTCTGAAAAAAAACATTGGCATACAGTATTTTCTAGCCCATGTGAAACTATACAATGAAAGTACCAACTTAATTTATAACTAATATCAATAAATACTAAATATATTATTAAATGATATGAGAGACAGAGTGCAATACTACAGTAGTACTGGATGTGGCAATGATAATCACGTCATAGTATGTGTAAACAAAATGTGACAAAAAACTGTGATGAATAAGTCTGCATAAAATCACATACGAAATTGCTGTGTGTTTCCAATCACAACGAGATACGTAATATACTTTGTTACATCAAGGTAAACATACCAGAACATCACAACTTCTATACTGGTAATTTAATCTCAATCAATCACCCCTTCTGTACATCAATTTTAATGGGATGGCATAACTGAACTGCTCTTTTATAACTTGCACCAAAATTTAACATTACTGTCTCAGCAATGTCATCTAAGATAGCATTTTCAATATGTGATATTCGTAGACAGTCTTTCCAGGAGCGAAAGATCTAACTCGATTTCTTCCTAGATAATAATGGCAAGATTAGAACATAAGTTTACTAGCTGAGAAA
>JAZGLN010000142.1:0-77413 GCA_038380765.1 Odontothrips loti
CTGGAGGATAAACTCCTTTCTTAACGTAGAACCACGTACGGTGGCAACAATTTTCGATTTATATCACATTTTTGATTAATGATAATATGTCTGTTTTTTGAGGTTAGGGTTGCTCGCTGCGCGCATAGGCAGGGACGGGCTCAGGTTAACGATTTAAATCGTAACAAATACATCTGCTACCGGGCAGACTAGGAAGACTTGAGGCGGGAGGCCGGAGGCCCCGCAAACACCGCCGGCAGGCCAAGCTAGTCAAGTACCCCTGTCGAACCGAGGTGCCGGTGGAGCGCAGCGGAACTGGCACCGAGGTTGACGGAAGGGACGGGCCAGCTTGTTTCTTCCGGTTTCTTCGCAATGCAGGCTTTTAACCAGGCGCAGATCTAGGAGCGGCTCAAGGGAGGGGCAATTTACTACTTTTTGCCTCTTTACAGGCGGTATGGCTTCGCTGGTTGCCTACCTTACGGGCGCCGGTACGGCCGAATATCCCCCCCCCCCCGGACCCGCGCCCGCGTCTAACTGTGATGAGCCTTTGCACAAAAGCCCTTCAGGCTGTCACTACAATACAGTACAAGAAGGTGTCTGTGTGGATAGGTGGCAGGAAAGCGATGTTATGTTGTCTTTTATTTTTCTTTCTTATAAGTATTTACCGTGCTTGTCGAAACTCCGGGTGCGTCCGTCGTTGCTGATGAGTCCCAAACCCTTCATCGTGACTGACCCTTCCAGGTACCTAGAGATGTTGCTGACTACGACGAGAGCAGCGTCGGACTCGCCCGACTTGATGGCCTTGGAAGCCATCTGGAGGTGCAGGTGCACCCCGGCCCAGGAGCTTTCCGTGGCGATGCTCGTTCCTGGAAAAACAAAAGGGTAGATAAGACGCTGACTGCACCCTCTAGCCATGTTCGGTATGGAATGTTTTGAATACAGGTACGGGAATTTTTGAATATCGATATTTGGGCTTATTTGCCGGAGAAAACAACGTTAAAGTGAGCGGCAGTTACAAGATGAGCGAGACTTGCCGCCTAGTCAGGCCGACAGGCCCATAGATGTAATAGTATTGTTGTGATGTGAGCTGCTTGCGCCACGACGTTAGCAGACAGGTTTGCGTAGCGCACCGTTTGTCTACCGCTTCGTATTCGCGCGGGTACTCGAGCGCGTCACTGGTGCTGCACCCTACCGGCCAGCCTCGAAGTGCGCCCTTCGGCCGGCCTTCTCACCCCGCTCCTCGGGTTGACTCGGCGACTGGGCTCGAGCTGGGGCTCGGCAGGCGGTGGCTGCCGGGACGGCACGGCACGGCGCGGCTCGGCCGGCGGGCTGGCTGCTCGGCTGGGCGGCCGGACAGGCGCGGCGCGGCGCAACACAGGACACAAGGACTTGGGCTGCGCTTCGAGACGGACGTCGCCTGACTACGTAGAGCTTCGCTACGCTACCGCGCTTGGCTGAGACTGCTTGGCTGGAGAGCTACCATCTTGCTTTGAGCAATAAATATTCCAATTGTTTATCACACCCTTGCATCCTCAATTCTCCTTGAACCACACACGCTAGTAAATAAACCACCGCAATCGGGGTTTACAACACTGGTGGCAGCGGTTTTAAGGAGAGGAGAGGAGAGGTGATAGGCGTCTGGCGGGCAGCTTCTGTCGCCAAACAGACCCGAAACCAACACCCGTTATTGCAGTTGCTGCGAAGGGCTTAGGGAACGAGAGGGTTCTTGTCTTAGGTAAAAACTCAGCTTTCTGGGATTTTTCACAAAAGACGCTTCACGTCCACACGTCGCTGCTTTGGGAGAATCATCTAGAACAAGGTTTGAGAGTGATTTAGTGCTCGGGAGTGCCGTTTCACCGCGAATCTAGTGCGTTCATCCCGCGTCGTGTTAGGATTTGTGTGCAATCTGACTGTTCCCGCCATCTTCCGCAAATTTCCTCGAGTTGGGCACGCGCGTGCGCTCGCGTCCGATGGCACGGACCGGCGTCGGCGTGCCAGAGGACACGGTGCAGACGCAGGGCGACGCGCCCGTGCCCGCCAGGTTCCCGCCAACGGGGCAGCCGGCCGTTATGGCGGCAGGCCCCGCTCGGGTCCCAGCCAGGGCAGCGTCTGCACCGGGTAGCGCGCGGCGCGCCTCGGCTGGACGCGTGGCCTTATGGGAAGAGAGGGCTGCGTCGGAGGGACGCCATCGCGGTCGTGCTGGCCAGGAAGCTGAACAGCATGACGCCGGACACGCACGCGCTCGTGCAGACCGACACCGCGAGGGTCGCTACCAGGACGCCGAGAGCAACCGGGCAGGTTCAAACTTGCACGGCGAGCATACTCGCCGCCGCGAGAGGCGTCGCGCCGACCACCCGGCTCTGCCGCCCTTTCTCCCGTGCACGCAGAACTCGGTGGAGGACTACAAGGTGTTGGCCAGGAGCCGAGACACAACCCAGGCGCTATCGTCGAGGGCGTCTTCGACTTCGCGGGGGCATGTCCGAGCCGGCAGTTCCGTCTTCGGACGCCGGCGGAGGGAATGCCCACAGTCGCGCTTTGTTTTGGTGGGAAGGGACCTGGTACCCTTACAACGCGACCCTGCGTCGCTACGCCAGGAGTCCGAAACCGCGCGACGCGGTAGGGGATTCTTGTGCGGTAGGGACCGGCTTCTGTCAGAAACTGTGACTCTTAGGTCGGCTGAGGGCCACGGCCGTCGCCACCCGTCGAGTAGTGAGCGCTCCCGCTCTCCTTCTGCTCGTCAGGGACGCTCCCGTGGGAGCCGACCTGGGATTACGGAAGGCCTTCGATGCTCGCGTCAGCGCCGACCGCGTCACAGCCGGTCAGGGTCCCGTGGGCGTAACGGCCGTGCGCACCGAGACCACCATGCTGACCGTAGGGAAAGGCGTCCTGTGCTGGTGTCCAGGGCTCGCGGCCGTACCGGCTGCTGCACAGAGTCCCGCTCTCGGACGCCCTCCCTTAGGCACCGCCAACAGGCACAAGGCCAAAGGGCTGCATCGGCTCCTCCCGGGCGTTCCCCAGCCGGATGCTGCGTGGCGGAGCGCCTGATAAACGAGAGCCCGGCCCTAGGCCATGAGACCAGGTATTGCTATGGGGACAAACGGGCGCCGGCACCTTCGGTTTGCCGTTTGAACCGACCGCGGTTGAGAACGGTAACAGGAGGGTCGGCGTCGGGAACCACAGGCCACGGCTCGCCGCGGGCTAGACTGGCCGTGGACAGATGTAAGCGACGCAGGTCGCCGTCATCTACCCCGTCCCCGTGTCCACCAAGCGAGGACGTGGCCTCTACCGACGGTCACCGGGGGCAACACGCCGCCGTTCTCGGCGTGACCCATCGAGCAGTGGGCGCTATCGCTCTTCTACTCGCCAGGGAACTTCGGACGGGTTGTCCAGGTCGCCGTCATGGCGGCGCTCGCGCTGCCCCAAATCACGTCGCAGCCGATCTGCGTCGCGCAGGGGTGACGGCAGCCCATGGCGAGGTCGTCATGCTGGCCGTCGGGAGGGGCGTTCGTCGGGCAGCCGCGGCCGCACCGGCACCGAGGCCCGCTCTCCGTCGGAGGACAGAGGACGCCGGGCAGCGCGTTGCCGGGGAAGCCGCCCTTCGCCGCCGGCGCGGCACAGCCCCGCAGCGGCACGGCCCGTGCTCTGGCGACCGCAGACGGAACCCGTGGAGTTGTGTACGGACCTCAGCAGGCTGAGCCGTTACGACGGCGAGAGTGACTACAACCTTTACAGGGTTCAATTCCTGCATAGGGCGAGCCTAATGCACTGGGATGAGGCCACTATGGGCAGCCAGCTGTCCCAGGCCCTGACCGGCAAGGCGCTTGAGGTCCTGCGACACCTAGAGCCGGATCAGCTACGGGATTTCGGGACACTTGACAAAGCCTTGCGCCGACGATTTGGTGTTTTTACTGACGTCAACACGTACCGAGCGCGCGTTAAATCGATCAGGCTGACGGGCGACCAGACGCTGGAAGCCTATGCGACCGAGATCGAGGATGCCGTGCGGGGGCGTACCCCGGGTACCCTGAGCATCTGCTGCAGCAGCAGATGGTGACGGTATTTGTTGACGGGCTCACCGACGTCACCATGGCCCTGCTGCTTGTCCGGGAGAAGCACGCGACCCTGGACTCGGTGCTGGACTCGGCGCGGGTCCGGCCTGCACAGCAGGTGCCGTGCGAGGACAAGCAGGCCAAGATGCACGTCGTCGACGCGCACGCACATAGCCGCGGGGCTGGGCAGTGGACTGAGGGGCCGCCGCAAGGCCGCGGCGGCGTGGTTACGGAGGCCCTTGTGTCCACGGCCAGGAAGTTGCACGACCTGGCCAAGCAGCAGACACACGTGCTGCAGCAAGCCGTCGACAAGGCTCAACCCGTGCGCTCGTGCTGGCTCTGCAAACAATCTGACCACGTCAAGGCAGACTGTCCCCGAAAGGCGATAGAACCGAAGGCGAAGGCCGGATGCTGGCATTGCAGCAAACGAGGACATGTGCAGAAGCACTGCCCGTTAATGAAGGCAGAGCAAAAGTAAAGCCTATAGGGCCAGGTTGCCAGGGAGACCAAATGAAAGCAGAGAAAAGGCGTAAAGACTGGTGGAGTCGCCGCGGGGGAAGTGCCCGCGGCTGAGCAGCTAATCTGCGACATACCCTACCCAAGTCGTACTTGTCTCGCTTACATCCCTGGTGGACAGCGGACAGCCTGCTCGCAGACGGGCTACTCTGTCCGAGGCCTCTGCCACTCGCCCGGCGCGGGTACGAACAGTGGTTGTCTGAACCCTCATGGAGGCGGAGTCAAGTGTGAATCTGTGTGGATCACTTGCATCGCGTGAGGCAGTAAGTTTTTGCGGCGACTCGGTCGCCGTGTGGATGAGAATTTCAGCCTAGGCGCTACTTTCTATCCGAAAAGTGGATGGGGTAAGCCCGCCGCGGGTGTGCCCTGTGAAGCTCGTGGCACTGCAGTTGCAGCCAGTGTACGAGAGGGCTGATGGGAGGTTTGTTAAACCTAAAGATTTGACTGTTATTGACTGGTCGTCGTTACGAAATCCCATTCCTTTAACCCTTCCTGAGGGAATTCGTGCAGCCTCGCCGTATCCGGTACGCTTTGCGGAGGTAGTCGTGAAATGCAGCATTGTTGCCACCTGGGGGCAAGCACTACTTGCCCCCAAGAGGCAGGCGGTCGCCCTGTGAAGCTGACAGAGGCGGGCCGCCGCTGGTGCACCTCTGCACCCCCGCCGGTGGCCGGTGGGGTGAGGACGCACCGGCACATTAACATCACGTGCTGCACCACGGCTGCCACACGGACTGGCGTTGGCGGGCTCCCCGATCAGGCCCGACACGCGGAACATGGCGCCCCGCGTTGTCTACCTGTTCGGGAGCACTTATGCCCCCATCCTTCTCCTACCACTCCCCCTCAGTTGCGCCTCGCGCTACGCCTGTGCCGCGGTCCTAGCGGACAGGTACGCGTTGCAGCTGCAGGGACCCCCTTGGCCACTGCCGCGTCGGCGGTGGACGACTCAAGGTTATCCAAGTTTCCCCTACATGGCCGTCTCGTCCCGCGACTGTCGGCGCCTCCTACAGTGGGAGTTGACGGCCGAAGCCCGCAGAGCAGAGGGTGTTGTCGCGGTGCACGGGCGGCCATGAAACAGTTGGTGGGTCCGGTGTCAGGACTCGGTGCGTGGGACCGGTTCAGGCAGATCGTTAAATGGGAGTGTTTAACAAAGGATCGGTACCGTCTGAACCCTGCTCTGGTGTGCGCACCAACCCCGAATCCGCAGGGAATGGCCCCCCTGTGTTGGATCTCGGGTCCTAGGTAACGATCGCGCGGCAGTTTCCTGCCGCAGACTGAGGCCGGGGCCGGTGTGGCCCGGCAGGTGTCGAAACAGTCAAAGAGGCAGCCCCTCGTATGAGCACCATGCACGCGGCATGGTCGTAGTGGCCCCGGATGCACACGGTGTGCATCCAGACTCGAAATTCAGGCACTGAATATCGGGTAAAAAGAACAGCGTTAGGAACGCTGTGGGGGCCTGAGCTATGAGAATGTCAGCATCCTGACAAACTCGGTCCAGCCAAATTAATCGCACCCTGCCAACGGGTATTCGAACCCGGGTCCAAGTGTCCGTGGATCCAGCTGGTCGCCGGCTGGACTCCAAGGAGCTTGGCGCGCGCGGGCGGGGGCGAGTGGGTCCTGCACGGCGGACACGGAGACATCAGTCCGCGGAACCCAACGACGCTGGTGGAGGCACAACAGGACAACGCATCTCACCGCGGGACAAACGGAACAACGCATCTCATCGCGGGACAGGGAGAACCAGTATCCTTTGGCACGCGGGCAAGGCCTGCAGCTTTAACTGAGTACTAGAGGCACCCGCCACGCTCCCGTGGCGCGGGAAGCCTAATATTTCGGGGCAGGGACTACCCTAGCCTGCAAGATTCGGCCCGCACTCGGGCTGGGCTGGGCTATCCACATGACCTTCGGCCGTCTCCGGGCGAAAACGTCATAAGGATAACTAAAGGGTCCGACGGGCGGGTACCTGAACCCCCTGTTACCCTGCCCCCCTGTAACGCTTAAGGGCTCTGTTGGTGTGCGTGGAGCTGTCATTGATCAGCTAGTGCGTGCGGGGTGTGAGATGAAGTTACATCCTGGAGAGTTGGCTGTTCTAGACCAGTCGTCGTTACGAACTCCTAATCCTAATTCCTTACCCCCCCCCCCCCGGCCACTGGCCGTGCACCGCCTGCGCCGCCGGACCCTGGCGGCTTCATCGGGCAGGTGCATGCTGCGACCGCAGGGCGCCCCCCTCAGCCACCGCTGCTTCGGCGGTCGACAAAGGGTATCCCATCCCAAAGATTCGCGTGCCCACCCACGGTAGCGACAAGTACAATGGGGAACCTCGCAGCTCCAAGGAACAGGGAGTGCCGTGGGTGCAGATCGCGAATCGGTGTGTCCCCGGTAATTTGGGACCGGATGCGGCGGTCGGCGCCGGGCCAGACCCCGCCAAAGGTCTGCTGGAGCCGGACCCTGTTCAAGCCGTCGCATCAACCCCGGATCCGCAGGGATTGGCCGCCCTGCAGGGATCACGGGCCCCAGTAACGATCGCGGGTGCAACCGTCGCGGTAGCCCCAGACCTAGATCGTGGCCTAGCAAGCCCGGTAGTGTGGTCAGAACAGACTGACATTCCCCCGACGTACGCAGCCAGCATTGTGCCCCTGGCGGAGACACGTGCGTTGGACACGGCCATGGTAGGCCTGGGTACGTACGACGTGCAACGACCCCAAATTCAGCTTCTGAATGTTGGAGAGGGAGACACGGCCGTACTGAGCTATGAGAATGTTAGGATTCGAACCCGCGGCCGCCGCGGCCAAGGGGGAGAAGTGCCCCGCACCCCGTGGGGGAACCAGACGGGATTCGAACCCGCGGCTGTCGCGGCCAAGGGGGAGAAGTGCCCGGTACCCCGTGGGGGAACCAGACGGGATTCGAACCCCCGGCCGCCGCGGCCAAGGACAGACGTACCCGCAAGGGCGGCGTCCGGCAGCTGGCCCGCGTGGATAAGCGAAGTTTGGAAATTTTGGGCCGCCACGGTCCCATGTTTTCAGGGCGCTAGAATCCTATCCGATGGGCTAAAATTTTAGTTGAATTTGGCTGGTATTCGAACCCGATCGCTGGCTAAGTTTTAGGCGCAGGCAGTGTCTGCTAACGCTGTGGCTAAGGCCACTCTGGTGCTTGCTGGCAGCTTTCTGTCAGTTAATGCCCAGAAATAATCTGGCTAGTCTCATCGCAGAAGAGACCGAACTCGATATTTGGAGTTTTAAATTCGGTAGCGATGAAGATTGTTCTCTGGTATTTGAACCCGGGGCAACGGCACGGGCCGGTTCGACGCTAAAGCTACCTGCCTGTCGGGTTAGCTCGCCGCACTCGGCTGTCTGCGGAGACCGGAGCAGTGCACCCGCCAAAACGTGGTTGAGCCTACTTGACTGTTTTACGGGTGGCACAGTTGTGCTTAAACACTGCGGCCCACGCCCTGCCAAAATGAATGCTGCTGTTCGTGCACCGCCCGGACGGAACGAGTACCTGGAACTTGCTGGACCCTGCTGCTGGACATCAACTCGTCGCTGGACAACATTGGCTGCTGTCGCCGTTCCTGCATGTATCACCAAGCTGCGGCCTACTTCTTGGACTGCACATGGGACCCGAGATGGACTTTCGCATCGCCAGGAAGAATTCCGCCACGGCACTTGAAAATAGGCCCCGCTCTGGTTACGGTTTTTGTCAGCTGTCAGGTGAGAATGGTGTACTGGCCAGTCGCTGGCCGAAAGCTACTCACTCGCTGCAACCCGCTACGGGTCTCCTAACCTTGCCATGGCCTAGTACCGGTTTAACTGTGGTTTTACCGAGTAGGCCACGCGGACAGAGCCACCCCGAGTTACCCGATCGATTAGCACGTCTTCTTTGAGAAGAGGGGAGGTAGTGTTGTGATGTGAGCTGCTTGCGCCACGACGTTAGCAGACAGGTTTGCGTAGCGCACCGTTTGTCTACCGCTTCGTATTCGCGCGGGTACTCGAGCGCGTCACTGGTGCTGCACCCTACCGGCCAGCCTCGAAGTGCGCCCTTCGGCCGGCCTTCTCACCCCGCTCCTCGGGTTGACTCGGCGACTGGGCTCGAGCTGGGGCTCGGCAGGCGGTGGCTGCCGGGACGGCACGGCACGGCGCGGCTCGGCCGGCGGGCTGGCTGCTCGGCTGGGCGGCCGGACAGGCGCGGCGCGGCGCAACACAGGACACAAGGACTTGGGCTGCGCTTCGAGACGGACGTCGCCTGACTACGTAGAGCTTCGCTACGCTACCGCGCTTGGCTGAGACTGCTTGGCTGGAGAGCTACCATCTTGCTTTGAGCAATAAATATTCCAATTGTTTATCACACCCTTGCATCCTCAATTCTCCTTGAACCACACACGCTAGTAAATAAACCACCGCAATCGGGGTTTACAACAGTATGCTGTGGTCGTTCCTTATAGAGAGGTGTGGCGCATTTGTCTCTCAGATCTCTCAGAGCTATTTTCGAATCAATCGGTAGCCGTTTTCGTCCAACGGGTATCAGAAAATTGTCTAAGGACGGCAGTACACGCGGCAAGGCACGCAAGAAACTGTCTGAGAAACATCTAACGTTGAAGACATTCTCCAGCCGAAGCTAAACAATTCCGCGTCCGGTCTCGATCCGGGAATTTCGTAGGTATCAGATGGCTGACTCCTACACCCAGAGAAACGAATTCTTGATTCAAGCCTGAAACAGCGTATTCTTAAAGCATTGAAGAAAATAACTTTTGATCCAAGAATATTTCTTGATTCAACTCTAAGATTGTCTTTATTCAAGAAAATATTCTTGAATGCCTTTAGCCTAAGAATATGGTTCTTTGGGTGTAGCGCGCCTGGCCACAGCGCATAGTGACGGCTGGGCTGGGCGGTGATCTGCCATCAACAGTGGTCTCTTCCGTGTCCCCAGATCAGCGGCGGTGCATTTGTATGAGCTCAGGGCTCAGGTGCCCAGCTCGACTTGACTACGTGCGTGCTGTTGGCCGAGTGCGCTCGGAGGTAGCATTCGGACCACGGTAAAAGGAAACGCTTCTTTTAGATCTTTATGGGAGTTCAACATGCATGATCAGTAGTACTACGTTCTATGTACCTGAGGCTCTCCTCTTCAAGACGACAGTAGCATGTGACAAGCCACAGGTCGGAGAGCCGCGAATACTGCGAGAAACGGAGATCGGACAGGAGCAGGTATACCTCATGTACCTCAATTGCGAGATCTTTTCTCCATCCGGAGATTTTAGGTCAAATGACCAGCCCATGTTGCCATGTGGGAAGAGGAGAGGAAACTGCAGCGGTTCCGTGAATGGACTCAGGTAATCAATTGGGAAGGTAGTAAGTACTACTATGATCCTTCGGCAAAACGGGTTTTCTTTTGCCATGACTGCAAAGTTCAAGGTTCAAATTCGGCCGCGGGTTTTCTTTTTTTGGCTTCGGAAATGTCAGGCGGATGTCTTCAACGTTGGATTTTTCTCAGACAGTTCTTTGAGTTTCTTGCTGTGTGTACTAGTATACAAGTCGGGCTACCCACACTCAGGCAATTAAGAGGGAGTGGTCGACTTGCTGGGGATGGATCAGGGATACCAAGGGATGAGGGGGCTGACTAGAGGAGGCCGTCCTCCCTCTGGGCGAACACTTATACTCCTGGCCGTACACTCACTGACTGCCGAGCTCTAGGCGAACTCTGGGCGAGCCCGTCAGTCGGTTGCCTCTAGTGTTCCCCGAGATTGCAACGGTTGCACTTTAGAATGTGCGGTGGGTGCGCGCCCGGCTCCTGGCGGTGCCCGAGCGGGTAGCGGTTGCGACAGTGGCTACACCTCGCAACTGTTACAGTACTGCCTTCCTTAGACTATTTTGAGATAGATGTTAGACGAAAACGGCTGCCGATTATCTACGAAATAGCTCCGAGAGATCTGAAAGACAAATGCGACCTACCTCTGAATTGTCTGAGAAATCTCTTTCGATTTTGTCTGCTACAGTTATTCCATTTCATAGTTAACCAAGCAATGGCAATGATCTGCTGGACGAATGGCTCGCTAATCTAAGGAACGACCAGTGTGGAAAAGCAACGCTCAGACATTTTTTGGACGGTACGTTTGCCAAGGGCGGTATCGACAAAAAAGTCATATCGGCCTTCCGGTTTTTTAAAAATACCGGCATAAATACCGGGGTATACCGCAATACCCTCATCTGCACCGTTAAACAGAAGACTCAATTCCCTAACACAACTGGGACCTTCGAGTTGGACCCTTCGGAGCACACTGCCTCTAATCGACTCTCCACGGCAACTAGGAACGAAGTTTCAACATGAAGTGCTAAAGTTGTTGAGCAGTACAGCGAAACTTGAAGCACGTAACACTCAATGCAGTCCGTACAAAAAAAAAAAACACGAAAAAAACCACTGGCCTACCTTGGAAACCAAAGAGGAAAGAGATTCGGTTCGGCAACATTGACTTATTGTTTCCCATGATGAGATAGTTCCCAAAGTGCAAACAATTTTTGGTATATGTCGCTCGCTGTTCAAATTCGTTCAGTCCGGAGGCAGCAAATACGGCGACGTTAGTCCCCTTCATGGAATAGGGATCTAAACCTGGATGTAAATCAAAATCAGTGTTAGGCACTATACCTACGACGCGAAAAGGACAATGAAAGAACGCAAGTAATAAGATCATATCCTGTACCCCGAAGACCCCATGCTTCACTCTTTCAAAGTAAAGGGCTCAAGTCTTAAGTCAAGCATAGTATGTGATATGCTTGATCCCATGCATTTGTTATGCACCGCAAATTATCCGCCAAACATAATATGATTGATAATATTAAATAAGCTTCAATCATTGAAACGACAAAGCCTATTGCATGCGGATGCTTAAATCAAGCATATGGATTCCTGAATCAACCATCCACATTTGACGAGATTTCTCGATTCAAGTAGAGTAGAGATTCTTGATAATGATTCTTGATACAAAGATTCTTGATACAAAGCCTCTTTCGGATTGATCAACTCATTCCGCCATGCATGCTTTGTTTAATTAACGTACACTTTGCTTTAATTCAAGTATTAATTTTTGAGAGTGTTAAATAGAGATACTGGGTCAATTGGACCCTGAAACGTTACCCCATGAAAAGCATTCAGACCCATTAACGTCGATAAAGTCTGTGAGCCCCGTTAAAAGTTTCGTCTTGTATTATGTACTTCTACACGCTGTAAGAAACTTTTCCGGAATTCAAAAATTAAAAATGAAAAAAAAAAAAAAAAACAACTATCATACTTCGTGAAATACTGCCCGAAATATTACTTGTAGTTAAATTTTGAATTACTGTTGAGGTTCATTTTGCTTACGTCTTCTTACGTTTACATGTCTGAGAAGTACTGATTATGGTCTGTGAAGTACTGCTGGGAACGAAGTATCATATGGTTCGAATTTCTCACTTTTGATCGTATCGGGACAATTTTATACCGTTTTACTCGTTCCCGAGGGAAAATAGAATAGTATTTCTCGAGTATTTATGAAAATATACGCAGTGTTTTTGCATATTCCAGAAATGGTCTCGGGTATTCTATGTTCCGAAGTATTCCTATCGTATTTATACGCATTCCACAAATATACGATTCGGCATTTGGCAGGATCCTGAAGGATTCCCCAGTATTTCAAAATACTCAAAATACAATCGGAATGCTCTGAAACACTTTCGCTTCTCTACCCTCCGCTGCCGATGTATTCCAGACACTTCCAAAGATGGTTGGCGAGCGCAGCGAGCTTTTGTTCCCAAACAGACGACGCGACGAACATCGTCGTGCGTTTGTCTGTCTGTCTGTCTGTCACTCACTCACTTTTCAGAAACACCGCGCAACAGACCGGGCTCAACTCATAGATTATGAATTCGAAGCAAATGGTACCTTGTTCCTAGCAGTATTTCAAATAGTGTAATGGTACTTATCAGATGTGTAATTCAAAATTTAAACACGAGTGATACTACGGGCCTAGAACCATTTCACGAAGTGCAACAGTATTTTTTTCCTTAGTTCCCCTCTTTGGACGGGCTACTTCTGACATACGTTGCACCTACAATTTCAGCAACACTGATCCGATAACCAGCCCAACGGAGATGGCTGATTCCCAGGTTTGGGGATTGCAAACTTTTCCCCGAAGGGATATTCACTCCTAAAAATCGCGACACGACTACTCCCTAATACCGTAATAGATTCATTTTACGCGTATTACGTCCATTATGTTTTATTACGATTATGACGCGTCTATTACGTAAATATTACTACTATTACGCGACTATTATGCGACTATGACAAGCGTATTGCACGCCTAACAGGCGTATTACGTGTAAAACACGAGAAAATCCATATCCGGTTTATCGAATATCTAAGTCGCGCGGTGACAACGCCAAGCAGATAGGCAGCCCAACAAGCGTATTACGCGTATTACGTCCATTTATGTTTTTATCACGACTATTACGCACCCATTACAGCTATTACGCGTATTACGTCCATTTATGTTTTTTATTACGACTATTACGCAGCCATTACAGCTATTGCGCGTCTATTACGGAAGTATTACTGCTATTACGCGACTATCACGCGACCATTACACGACTATTCCAAGCGTATTACGTGTCTATTACGGCTATTACGCGATTATTACGTCTATTACGAGGCTATTACTCAGTAATACACGGAATTACATGTACTACAACTATTACGCACCTATTACACAACCATTACTAGGCAAGTGGCCCGACTAATACGGGAGTGGATACCCCCTCACTTTTCCCCGACATCGCAAGGAGGGGACATACCAGAATCGAAATATGTGTGCTTAGAAGTTGGATTCCTAGTATATTCTCATCGTCACACATAAAATCTTTGATAGCCCTTCTTTATGCAGTGTACACACTCTCAAAAATGAATGTACGATTTAAGTATAAAATGCTTTAAGTCAAGCATATTTTATGCCTGCAACGCCAAAAGTCCCACACGCATATGATGGAATATTATAGGGGTGTGTACTCAAGCTTTGTGCTGATGAAATCACTAAAGAAGCTGCAACTGTTTCAGTGCGTAGTAAGATAGATGAGAAAACACATTTTTATGAAATCGAAAATGCTTCGGCTTATAAAATGATGTTCTACCATATTTGTATATAGTATGATGGTATCCAGCCCCAACATTTCAAATTTCCAAGTTCCGGAAAGAAAATTTCAACATTTAGCACCAACACTTGCTGTCTTCGAAATAGCTGCCACAGAAAATTTTAATGCCCCAAGAATACAAATTTGAGCCCTCAACTAGTTCTTCTGTCTGATAATCGGCAAAATTGTTGATACACTCTCAAAAATGAATGCACGATTTAAGCATAAAATGCTTAAAGTCAAGCATATTTCATGCTTGAAACGCCAATAATCCCACACGCATATTATGCTTGATTGAAGCATATTATGCTTGATTGAGGGATACTCTATGCTTGTCCCAAGAATACAATACGTGCCTCAAGCATCATATGCTAGTGCCAAGCATACAGACGGTTGATGTACGCAGATGATTCTTAAATCAACAAAATCCCACAAGAATACAAGATTCGCATCAAAATCGCTTTGAATCAAGCATTCATTTTTGAGAGTGCAGTGTTCGAAGAGATATCTGTTCCATATCGGTTAAGTCGTCATCTCCTTGAATATCTGCCCGAACAAAATATGAGGCGATTCGATATTTAACACCGAATCGCCTTGCGTTTTAAAGGTTTGCCATGACGTACCTGCGTCGACGATTGCTTCGAAGGATTTCCGGAAGCCGACCTTGTAAACGGGGTCGGTACATGCAGAAAGATTCTTACTGACGCCGTAGAACGATCCGTCGAAATTATCATACGGCACCTCACCACACAATGCCGGGACGCCGAATTTGTTTCCTGAGAGTGTATTTAAATAGCAATTAGTGGGTACACATGTTCTCTTTCCCCACCTTTTATAGCTTCAGCTCAACAGGTATTTTCAATCCTCAGTAACGAGTGTCGCTAGCTGGGGACCGAAGAACAGCTTGAGCGGAAACTTCTGAGGTGGGGTGTGCTTAAGAAACTCGAGCAGAAACAACCTCTGTGACGATAGCCAACCCACTTGCGCCGATTTACACGAAAATCATGTCACACACGTGTTTTAACTTGTTCCGCGTTGTTCCACATTTGTTCCAATTTGTTCCAAAAAATCCGAACGGATTACAGGGGTTGAAAAATAAGACCCTGGGTTGGCCATCAACACATTTTTGATATTCTACAAATTCACACTAAAATGACGTCACACACGTGTTTTTACTTGTTTCGTATTGTTCCATATTTGTTCTAATTTGTTCCTTAAATCCAAACGGATAAGAGAGGTTGGAAAATAAGACCCTGGGTTGGCCATTAACAGATTTTTGATATCCTACGAATTCACACGAAAACCTCGTCACACACGTGTTTTAACTTGTTCCACATTGTTCCACAATTTGTTCCAAAAATCCAGACGGATTAGAGGGGTTGCAAAATAAGAACCTGGGTTGGCCATCAACACATTTTTATTATCCAATAAATTCACTCAAAAATCACGTCACACATGTGTTTTAACTTGTTCCGCATTGTTCCACATTCTGTTCCAATTTGTTCCTATAATCCCGACGGATGAAAGAGCTTGAATAATAAGACCCTGGGCTGGTCATCAAGACATTTTGAAAATCGCATGAATTCACACAAAAAATCTTGTCATACATTTGTTTTAACTTGTTCCGCATTGTTCCACATTTGTTCCTTGAATCCGGACGGATAAGAGAGGTTGCAGCACCCTGGGTTGGGGATCAACACATTTTTAATATCGTATGAATTTTCACAATAATGACGTCCCACACGTGTATTAACTTGTTCCACCTTGTTCCAAATTTGTGCAAATTTGTTCCTTAAATCTAAACGGATAAGAGAGGTTGCAAATACGGACCCTGGGTTGGCTATTAACAGATTTTTGATATCCTACGAATTCACACGAAAATCTCGTCACGCACGTGTTCTAACTTGTTCCACTTTGTTCCACATTTTGTTCCGATTTCTTCTTAAAATTCGGATAGACGAGAAAGTTTTTAAAGTAAGACCCTGGGCTGGCCATCAAGACATTTTTTAAGTCTGATGAATTCACACGAAAATCACGTCACACGTGTGTTTGAACTTGTTCCGCATTGTTCCACATTAATTCACACAAAAAATTACGTCACACATGTTTTTTAACTTGTTTCGCAATGTACCACATTTTTGATATTCTACGAATTCACACAAAAATAACGTCACACACGTGTTTTAACTTGTTCCGCATTGTTCCATATTTGTTCCAATTTGTTCCAAAAAATCCGAACTGAGTAGAGGGGTTGCATAATAAGATCGTGGGTTGGCTATCAACACATTTTTGATATTCTACGAATTCACACAAAAATGACGTCACACACTTGTTTAAACTTGTTCCGCATTGTTCCATATTTGTTCTAATTTGTTCCTTAAATCCAAACGGATAAGAGAGATTGCAAAATAAGACTCTGGGTTGGCCATTAACAGATTTTTGATATCATACGAATTTACACGAAAATCTCGTGACACACGTGTTTAAACTTGTTCCACAATTTGTTTTAAAAATCCGGATGGTTTAGGGAGGTTTCAAAACAAGACACTGGGTTGGCCATCAACACATTTTAAATATCCTACGAATTCACTTAAAAATCACGGCACACATGTGTTTTAACTTGTTCCGCATTGTTCCACATCTGTTCCTAAAATCCGGACGATTGAGAGAGGTTTGAACATAATACTCTGGGCTGGCCATCAACACCTCTTTCATATTCTATGAATTTACACAAAAATCACGAATTTCAGCCACATGCTCCCTGACTGGCTGTCTGCTGAGCGGAAAAAGCTTGTCGAACGGTGCATTAGACGGTTTTCGGGTACCGATATCGTGTCAACCAAGCCGGCTGTCCTTGTCATCTTTTCCCGTCTTTTCCACTTTCGGTCTGAGCTTCTGCGGAATACCCTACATTCGCATAAATTTGAAAAGGAAGTTTTAACTCGGTGGAAAAAATGTGAAACAATTCTCAACAAAAACGCTTTCCCCTTACCCATCAGGGTTCGCGTTAACCGTGCCCAGAATTATTCAAATGAAACCGAAAGCGTTGTCAAAGAGGACGCACTGCTCATATCCAGCAGGGTGCGCTTTGGCCGTGCCTAAAATCATTCTGCATTCGAATAAATTTAAAAAAAGAAGTCATAAGTCGATGAAACAAATGTGGAACACTGAGAAACAAGTTAAAACACATGTGTGACGTGATTTTTGTGTGAATTAATGTGGAACAATGCGGAACAAGTTCAAACACACGTGTGACGTGATTTTCGTGTGGATACATAAGACTTCAAAAATGTCTTGCTGGCCTGCCCAGGGTATTATTTAGAAAACTCTCTCATCCTTTCGAATTTTACGAAGAAATCGGGACAAAATGTGGAACAAAGTGGAACAAGTTAGAACACGTGTGTGACGAGATTTTCGTGTTAATTCGTAGGATATCAAAAATCTGTTAATGGCCAACCCAGGGTCTTAATTTGCAACCTCTCTTATCCGTTCAGATTTAAGAAACATATTAGAACAAATTTGAAACAATGTGGAATAAGTTAATACACGTGTGGGACGTCATTATTGTGAAAAGTCATACGATATTAAAAATGTGTTGATAGCCAACCCAGGGTGTTGCAACCTCTCTTATCCGTCCAGGTTTAAGGAACAAATGTGGAACTATGCGGAACAAGTTAAAACAAATGTATGACAAGGTTTTGGGGAGGATTCATGCGATTTTAAAAATGTCTTGATGGCCACCCCAGGGTCTTAGTTTTCAAGCACTGTCATCCGTCGGGATTATAGGAACAAATTGGAACAAAATGTGGAACAATGCGGAACAAGTTAAAACACATGTGTGATGTGATTTTTGTGTGAATTTTTAGGATATTGAAAATGTGCTGATGGCCAACCCAGGGTCTTATTTTGAAACCTCTCTTATCCGTTTGGATTTACGAAACAAATAAGAACAAATATGGAACAATGTGGAACAAGTTAAAACACGTGCATGACGAGAATTTCGTGTGACTTCGTAGGATATCAAAAACGTGTTGATGGCCAGCCCAGGGTCTTACTCTGCAATAGGGTGACGCGAAAACCCACTTTTTAGGAAATCGATATCGGCTCATGGTGGGAAACGTGATGCGTAGTGAGGGTATTAACAGTGTAAAAGCGTTTTTTGATCGGACTTCATCTTCCGTCTCCGCACGGGCCTCAAAGTTTCGAAAAAGCAGTAAAATATGCCCGAAATAGGCAACCCGCAATACAGCCGCGAGGACGTCCCCGCGGGTCGGAGTCGACACTAAAGGCAAGTATTATCATCGCACAACGTGCAACAACCACCCAAAACCACTCCAGGCCTGTCATCAACAGCCCAAAATCAGCTCAAAATCGTGAAAAACCACTATTTTCACTAAAATTCTTATTTTTTCATGAAAGGACGATCGGAAACATTCGGATGGATCCTATTATGCCTACAGATGACCGGGGAGGTGGGTAAAGGGCGGGGTGGGGGTGGGGGGGGGGGGGTCTGTTGCCGAGCCGGCAGGCCAAGCTGGCCAAGTCCCCCTGTCGAACCGAGGTGCCGGTGGAGCGCAGCGAAGCGGTGGAGTACCACCCTCCTCACCGCGCCGCCTGCCAAAATAATCAAGTGTCCTCTCTTTGTAAACACAAACTCTTGAGTCCTAAGTAACAAAGGAAATAACTTTTCCCTTTCATGCACAGGTTTTATTCTCATTGTGTAAACTCTATTTGACTAAAAAATTTATCAGAATATTACGCAGCACATACCACCTAGGTGATTATACTCCATTTCCTACATATATTGGCCGCCAATGTAGTGCGATGACTGTGACTGCAGCTGGCATAGCTAGTATACATCCTCCAAATATTTGGACACAAAATACTATTGACCAATGCATGAAAACAAGCCATTCATTATGCCAAAATTCATACGAAATACTATTACCCCACCGAAGACATGGTTGGTACTTAACAGTAAAAGAATTATTGCCAGAAATTTCATTTTTCAACCAACAAGTAAGATTTGTATCTCACGCTAATAACAATTTGTATGGAGCTGACACAACTGACTTGGAAGAATTTCCTCAACTCAATAGAAGATGCTTTAACAACCTTGTTCAACAGCTACAATTGTGGTGCACTAACGTTCATTGGAGAAACAATACGCATCATGCATGTCAATTATGAATATAATGTATTCAACTCTCACATGACAGGTGGAGATGGACTTAGAAGTAGTTGAAACGAAAAAGCTGCTTTTTAATGACTTGCAATTCTATAACAGATGTATTAAATCATGTAAAATTATCAGCCAACCATGACAAACAGCAACAGACCCGCCCCCCTCCCCCGACCTTCCCCCACCTTCCCTCCCGGTCATCTGTAGGCATATCAGGATCCATCTAAATGTTTCCGGTCGTCCTTTCATAAAATAAGAAATTTAGTGAAAACGGTGGTTTTTAACTATTTTTACATGATTTTTGGCTATTAATGACAGGTCTGGAGTGGTTTTGAGTGGTTGTTGCATGATGTGCGATGAAAATAATTGCCTTTAGTGTCGACTCCGACCCGCGGGGACGTCCTCGCGGCTGCATTGCGGGTTGCCTATTTGAGGCATATTTTACTGTTTTTTCGAAACTTTGAGGCCCGTGCGGAGACGGAAGATGAAGTCCGATCAAAAAACGCTTTTACACCGTTAATACTCTCACACGCATCACGTTTCCCACAATGAGCCGATATCGATTTCCAAAAAAGTGGGTTTTCGCGTCACCCTATTCTGCAACCTCCCTAATCCGTCCGGATTTTAGGAACAAATGTGGAACAATGCGGAGCAAGTTAAAACAAATGTATGACAAGATTTTTGTGTCAATTCATACTATTTTTAAAATGTCTTGTTGGCCAGCTCAGGGTCTTATTTTTCTATCTCTTTCATTTGTCGGGATTATAGTAACAACTTGGAACAAAATGTGTAACAATGCGGAACAAGTGACAACACGTGTGTGACGTCAATTTAGTGTGAATTCGTCGGATATCAAAAATGTGTTAAAGGCCAACCCAGGGTCTTATTTTGCAACCTCGCTTATCCGTTTGGATTTAAGGAAAAAATTAGAACAAATATGGAACAATGCGGAACTAGTTCAAACACGTGCGTGACGTCATTTTTGTGTTAATTCGTAGGATATCAAAAATGTGTTGATGGCCAACCCAGGGTCTTATTTTGCAACCCCTCTAATCCGTGCTGATTTTTTGGAACAAATTGGAACAAATGTGGAACAACACGGAACAAGTTAAAACACGTGTGTGACGTGATTTTCGTGTGATTCGACGCAAGTGGGTTGGCTATCGTCACGGAGGTGCAGAAACATCCTTGATCGTTCTCCATTCAGTGGTATGTGGAATATTATAGGGGTGTGTACACAAGCTTTGTGCTGATGAAATCACTAAAGAAGCTGCAACTGTTTCAGTGCGTAGTAAGATGGATGGGAAAACACTTTTTTATGAAATCGAAAATGCTTCGGCTTATAAAATGATGTTCTACCATATTTGTATATAGTATGATGGTATCCAGCCCCAACATTTCAAATTTCCAAGTTCCGGAAAGAAAATTTCAACATTTAGCACCAACACTTGCTGTCTTCGAAATAGCTGCCACAGAAAATTTTAATGCCCCAAGAATACAAATTTGAGCTCTCAACTAGTTCTTCTGTCTGATAATCGGCAAAATCGTTGATACACTCTCAAAAATGAATGCACGATTTAAACATAAAATGCTTAAAGTCAAGCATATTTCATGCTTGAAACGCCAATAATCCCACACGCATATTATGCTTGATTGAAGCATATTATGCTTGATTGAGGGATACTCTATGCTTGTCCCAAGAATACAATACGTGCCTCAAGCATCATATGCTAGTGCCAAGCATACAGACGGTTGATGTACGCAAATGATTCTTAAATCAACAAAATCCCACAAGAATACAAGATTCGCATCAAAATCACTTTGAATCAAGCATTCATTTTTGAGAGTGTAGAAAACACGTTTATGAAATGTATTTGAAAAAATGCTCAGAAACAAAAGCGACCATCATTATCCTGAACTTTGCCAACAACCCATCACACATGTCTTCGTCTCGTTTTTAGGCACGGAGTGAAACGGAGTTGCCTTATAGTTTCGTAGCGGATTGGACCTGTTTTTTTTCTTGGAAGCATAGCCCCATATGGCCCCCGAACTCTCCAGATTATCGAAGGGTACTCGTACAAGACACGCTGACGTGTTTTTACACTTCAAAAATATCACACATGGTTTAAAAACGAGTTTTAATGTCGGCTTTCTCACTCCTTTCAATGGGGAAAGTAAGAGACAGAGCACCTCGTCAACAGGCACCACTAGTCCAAAATCAAAACGATCTAAAAAATCAAAAATCTGTCTAACAGAATTACGGACAATAGTCGTATTAAATATAAATAGTCCAGCGTGTTGTTCCATTCAAAAAATATCATAGTGATCAGAAAAACCACTTCACACTTCAGCTTGCTTTCTCCATCCAATGCTGATAGCAAGAGACAGAGCTACTGTTACAACGCCTCTAGACGAGCTATGCTCGACTCGTCATCAGGCTGCATCAGCAACCTCTGCCTCACTCAGTATCATTCTGTCCTTCTCCAGAGCACAGCCAAATCGGACGTCCATCTTTTTTGTTGCGTAGCCTTTGCCGGGTACCCATTGTCGATGTGGCGAGCCGAGCCGAGGCAAGCCGAGGCCCCGCTAAAAGGGAGGCGACTCATGAGTCAGGACCGTTTGGGACCGGTGGTGGGGACAACAGTGCGAGAGCCTTGCAGGAGGCTAGCGCTAGGCGGCCCGCGTATGAGAATTCAAGCGTTACACTGACCGCTACCTAGACGCCCTAGCTCTTTAACTACTCCCTCTCCCTCTCGAAGGAGATACAAACCACCCCGAACCACCCCAAAACTGAAACAAGGCTCAACCAAAATCCTCATTCCACGAATTTAAAAATAAGAAAGCAAACAAAACCAGAACAAAAAAACTGAACTTCTATACCCACCCCAAAACTGAAACAAGGCTCAAGTAAAATCCTCATTCCATGAATTAAAAAATAAAATAAAGCCAAAAAAAAACTAAAAAGAACACAATATAAACTTAACGTCTATTTTAACCCAACCCCCGTGAAACTACGGGCCTACCAGTATCTCACACAGTGGGATAGTATTTTTGCTAATGTAGTTTTGGTGTCAAAATCGGTACAATACATGTCTTGCGTTTGGAAGTGGCCAAACCCCAGAATGACGTGGGCGAGCATTTTCTGATTTTTCCAGTTTCGAGGGGCAGCACTGCCGTGCTGTACTCACCGTCTTTCCAACGTTTGGTTGGTGTCGGGAGGTATTTGTTGTTTAGCAGGTCTAGTCCGAAGTCTTGGACGTTAGAGCTTTGGGGAAAACTGCCCCCGATACCCGAAATGACCACCTCAGTCATGATGCGCGAGGTAATTCCCAGCGACGATCAGCTGTTTCTTTTCTTCCTTCCGGACGAAGAGCACTGGAGATGCTGCGGGTCAGTCCGATTTAGGAAATTCACCTGCTTCAGCACGCAGATATAAACAACGCCCTTAAAGCCTTGTTCAGGACCTTATCGGTGTTAATAAACGGTAAGAAACTGGACTATAGCTGTCGGCAGAGTGTTGCTGCACTCTGCTACGCTCTTCAGCGACGAGAGCTCGACTGAGAATGGCAAGGTGCTACCACGGCCTTGTCTTGGCAGTGACCTAATAAATCCCCAATCAGCTAAGTAGGTCAGCAAGAGCACTCAGGCACTGGGCCACCAAATCGTCGCCCCTCCACTCTCTATTCATGACCCCAAAGTAGCAGGCGTGGCACATTATGCAATCTCCATTCCCTTTTACAAAGGGTACCTTCGGGTACCTGTGAAGGGGAAGGTTAGTACACAGAGTGAGCATCACCGTCAAAATATGGGTTGAAACGCTGAAAATCAAAATACGTCTGGGCAATACTCTCAGATACTCCTCGACGGGTAACAAAACACACAATATATATATACCGGATTGAATTCGTTTAACAAGTTTCCTATTCCTTTGAGATTCTGATTTTTTCGTGTGCCTTGTAAGATCACAAGGAGTTCAAATTTTAAAAATCCCTTCATCTTTTTGTCATTTCCTCACAGTGAAGAAAAACTCATGTTTTGTGTCACTTCCATCCATGAAACAAGTGTGAAGTGACAAGATTTTCCGGAACGCGACATTTCCCCGTTCCCACGTTTTGAGGACGGCCTTCGCTTTCGTTTTCGGTGTTCTCAAGCTCTCGTTTCTAGCACCCGACTGGAAATTGAAGATACACCCTCAAAAATGAATGCTTGATTCAAAGGGAATTTGATGCGAATCTTGTATTCTTGTGGGATTCTGCTGATTTAAGAATCATATGCGTACATCAACTGTCTATATGCTTGACACTAGCATATGACGCTTGAGCCACGAATTGTATTCTTGGGGCAAGCATATGGTATCCCTCAAATAAGCATGATATGCTTCAATCAAGTATAATATGCGTGTGGGATTTTTGGTGATGCAAGCATAAAATATGCTTAACTTAAAGCACTTTATGCTTAAATTGTGCATCTATTTTTGAGAATGTAGTGGCAATCCGTCGCCAGCATGCCTACCTTGTGTCTTGTGTGATTGTTGGTACGACTTTCACAATTTTAACGAAGCAATATCACCCTCACAGGATTCATCCTCATAAAGTAGGTAGGCGTACGCCTGACCACGTCGTGGCATAACAGGCTTCGCTCACCGCAAAGCGCTGTTCCGTCCCTCCGCGCCTGGCGCACAGCTACCTGGGCCTGCCGGCGGCTGTCAGTGGGCCATTTGGAGTCCTGCGGGACGTACTAAGGTTACTTAATCTAATTATTATCCATATTATCATATGATTCGAACTCCTATGCAGAAACCTGTTCCTTAAGTTGGGGGACCCTTTTCCCAAACCCTACGTTTGTTCTCGGTCGGTCCCAAAATGTTGGAAAGCCAAAATCTAAATCCCAAACTATACATCCCAGAAGGGGAGGATGCCTTCCTCTTGGTCATAGGAAAATGCCCTTCCTACTTTCCCCGCTGTGCGTCAAAACGTTACCTAGATATTGCGTGGACAGACAAAGAACTTTTGGGCCAATGGGGTACCTCGCTGTCGCTTCGCTCAGCCAAAAAATCAATTGGACGTAACGATCCTAGCTGTCATATCAATCAGGTAGCGGATGAAAATAGAGTACGAGGCGTCCTAACCTCACGCCAGACCGACAGGCCGCAGCACGGCACTGCAAGGCCCGGCCCAAACGAGCAGGCGAATCCAGTTTTGAGCCGGCGGGTGACATCTCTTGATTGTTATCGCTTCAATCCCGAACTGACGACGTAGGTACCAGAATTCACTTGGATCGTTCCTCAAGGTAGATTTTGTTCGGTGAGTGGATGGCTCCCTGATTTGTTTTTAAATAGAATATTAAGGGAAAACAAATGATGTGCTAGCCATCTGCGAGTCTAGCACTCCATCTTCAAAACGGGAGTAGAGTTTACTCTGCGGTGTAGTCAGCAGGCGTAGCAGTGAAATTTTTCCAATTGGCAGTCATCGCCCAGGCAGGTACCTCACTGGTCCTAAAGTTTGTTTGTTTTTTATGGGGCTCAAAAACGGTAGGAAATACAACTTGTTAGAAAAAGGATACCCGCTAAAATGGCTATAATGGGATCAACAAGATAGGACCGGTACGAAACAATATTTGACATATTAATGTCATGCTAAAATCGTTGGTCGCAATTTTGAATTTTGGAGTCGATTCGAAAATTGCTCTCTGCTGAACTCACGTTTGCCACCCGCTGACAAACTGTACAAAACGCTACACTGAATGCATTGCAAATGCAAAAGGCTCCCTTGGCGAGACCCTGGTTGACGTGCTGTACCTTGATGTGCGCGACTGGCCAGGGAAGGGCAAGGTTATGCAATGAAACATCCTTTGCCAAAATACATTCCGTACACGATTTGTTAAGAGGGAACGATACACCCGGCCGTGGAGCCTCGCTGGCCGCTCTGCGCGCTGCTTGGAGAGTTGATTCTGTGTCACTTCAGAACATCGCTACACGTTTCGTATGGGACGGATCGGTATGAAACTTTGTGACCGAGTGGTTGAAGCTTCAATGTATCCAGTGATTACTTTCTCCTCTCGGTAAAATTCCCCAGTTTTCCGGAAAACCCGTCTAAGCTCGGCTGTTGGGCGGAATATTGAAAATCGGAGCCTGTAGAGCCCTCCGCACACCCTTCAGCTGTCCACCCTTGTGCTCAGTTTCGCGATAAGTTGAACAGTGCGCCTAGAATCTGGTTTCGAACGGAGCGTGTCGCGGCCTTCCCGGAGCCCGGTTTGGGGCCTGCTGGGCCGTGTCGAGCCGCGCCAGCCAGTAGGGCCCGCGCAGGTCCTCTGCGGAGGCCGGGCCCAGCCGGGTCTGCCTGGGGCTGCAAGCAGTGCAGCCTGCCTTATCGCAGCTCTGCTGGAGCTCGCCGGGAGTCTTGTGAGGTCCCGGGCCGGCAGGAGCCCTGCCAGTGCCGTTCAAAACATGCGTTCTAGTGGTGCTAGAAACTCCATTTAAACGGCAAACCCTGCTAAAACCAGATGGATAAGCCTTATAGTGCAGTCCGCTTTAGTACCAGGGATGAATTTGAGAAATTAGTGATTTTGACTGAGCCCTCAGCAAAGAGTCCCGTTAGGGTCGCTGCCTCGCAGCTAGTAGCCCCCTTGTATGTCAACAAAAGCACTGTGCCCTCTGCTTGGTGCAGACTAGCCAAGTGGGAGAGAGATAGAGCGCCCGACTCATTGCTGGAGTGCAAGAGAGATAGAAACGTTCATATTCGAGCATCTAAATCTCGCTCCCACACTGACGTAATACGACCCGCAGCGTCTCGTTGTTTTATAAAATAAGGCCCAAAAAGATCAAGTTTGGGATCATCATTCGAACCCGCGCTTGCTGTGGGTGGATTGAATCCAATTTAGAGGAAAATTTCGGATATTTGACGAGATATTTGGAATGCCCGCGTTCAGATACCGGCTCCCGACGTTGATTTTTCGTTTTTGGACCCATAGCTCTAAGCTATTCCAATCAAGTTCATGCCGCCTTCCTCATGCATTCTATTCAACGGACTCCGTTTACCCGCGTTTATCACTGAAATATTTCACGCACAGAAACAAGGGTCATGGAATTCCCCCCCCCCCCCTGTCCTCACATATAAGGGTCCAAAATAAAATGTCTTTTGTGACCGATATCAAAACGATGGGCGCGTCGTGAAACGCTTTCCTATACAGGTGTCAAAAAACTTTGTTTCAATCAGATATATTGACTTCAGCTTCCCGCGAGAAGCCAAGCGCGGGGCCTGAAAGTCTGGCCGAGCCAGAAACTCGGTCCTGGGGCCGCTCAGCGACCAGGAGAGCTTTCGAAAGCTGTTCTGTCTCTGTCACTCACTCGCGTGTGCCCAGCACTGCAAGCGACGAAGACAAGAGACAGGCCTTTTGGGCGCGGCGGTGCTGGTAGGTAAACGGCAGAAGCTGCCATTCAGATCGGCACAGCAGGGCTGGCCAGGGCCGGCGGGGGGACCCTTCGGTGCCATTGAATCAAAAGAACATGCTTCTTACGTAATTACAAAACCAGTAATACACGGTAATACATCACATACACAATATTTTGATGCTAGTTCAGAGCAGAGTTGGCAGTGGTTCAGTGTTTTTAGGGGGCGCTGCCGTCGGGGTTTACAGGCAGAGATAATAGAAGATACAGTAGGGAGAGAACACTTCACTTGTATTTCAAACCACAAATTTTCAAAAGTAGTTATAGTATATAATACTAACTCATTGGAGTGCACTCATAGCACCATTATTTAAAATATGCAGTACAAAAGGAAAATAGAACATAAGTTACAAGACTTGTGTGTTCCAGGAACACATTAAGCTTACAAATACAGGTGATGAAACCAGAACCTTCAGTTATATGAACATATTGCTGGCTGGATACACTGTAACTTCAAGAAAGGCAATTTGTTGCAGATATCCCACCTCTGTACTTCTCCAAACATTTCAGCATCCCTGAGCCTCAACCAGAAATTCACGAGGAACATGAGGGTCATCATCATCATTTTTTAGATTATTGATATTCTCAGCATCTGCTTGGATGGCGACGCCCTCATTGTCTTCATCGTAGTCCAATCCCAATCCAGCCTATGCAATAAGGAAAATGTTAATTGCATGGAAATGCAAAAATCAGAAGAAAGGAGGGATAAGAGAACCTACAAGAGGCCATTCTTTTCCATGGATTATTCTGAAGTTGTGAAGTACAAAATTGGAGGTGACGTGGTCGACGGTCGACACCTATATGTTGGTTTTTTACCTCCATACATCTGCGCCATATACCCACACAGTAACAAAAAGCATGCTCAACCCTGACTCGGATCTGGGGGTCTCCGGTTGAAATTCCTCTGAATGAAGTGCAGGCGGCCAACATTAATGAAAGGAATCATAATCTGAAAAGAAAGGACAATATCTGGTAACTTTTGGAAATTCAGTGTAATCAAGATATGGTTTTAATGGCCACAGACTTACTCTGTCCACCAGTGGCCAGGCCTCACAAGACTAGCTGTCTCTACAGGACTGCGTCTGAACATTCTCTGGTCATGGAGACTGCCACTTCTATCCAACGTACAAGTCTCGCACCAACAACCGATCATCGCATAGTACTTGTGCATGAATGGAATATTGGTGATGACGGTTTCTAAATGCTGCTGGCTAATTGAAAAGCTTGCTAAAGGTGAATTGTTTGGAGTCTATGATGCCAACCACATCAGGAAATCCTGAGCGTGCTTGCAGCTGCATCTTAATTGCTCTGCTCTCTTGGGCATCCGGCCAAGTTAAGTATCGTCTGCCGAGCTGCACCAGACCCTGAATGATTTTTACATAGTGTTCATGCACTTCACCCCTGTAAACACCAAATCGTAGGGCCACACTTCGGAAAGGCTGGGGGATACCAGAATTGTTTCAAGACCTCGGGAAAGATTTCTAGAGGGTTCTCGTGTCAATGTCAACGTGTCAATGTCCATTCCAAATGGGATCCTAGAACCCATCTGGGTTTTCGGGAACATCTCACTTCTGACACTGGCACTTCTCCCGATTGTTTACCCCGATGGTTTCTTTCCGACCTTCGTCCCTGGTTTCTTTCCCTGCATTTCTTCCCCGGAGGAAATAGAATATTCGCCCACCCTTCTTCCCCTAATTTTCTCACTAGTGGGAGTCACTAACGACATTGATACTGCACTTTCGCGTACAAGCATGAGACTTGGTAGGGTTGTAGTTGGGACCCCCCTGATCGATTTCCGAGCCAGAGGCAATCGATTTGTCCGTTAGGATCCAAGGTGGCGGCCGTTTTCCAAGATGGCAGACAGCCTGATTTTGCTATGCCGCTTTCAATCATGTTTAACGGTAAAACCGCAACGAGATATCCGATTTTTGTAACTTAACGGTCGTTTTCTATCAAAAGACACATGCTGAAACCCGTGGAAATGCTTAAATTGTCGTTTTTGGGAGATTTTCTGTGATAAAATCAACTTTCCCCATAATGTCACATTTTGGCTAGAAACTAAATTTCTAGGTTTTTCGGCTCTGAGCGCGAAACGCGTTAGTAAAACTGAAAAACTATCTATATAAAGCGTGTGCACCAGAGTTTTAGCAATCGAATGAGCTCAGAATGGGCCCGATCCGATAGACGGTTCTCGCTCTAGGTGATTTTGAACGTGAACATGCGCGGCCACGGCATTGTTCGAGTTTGTAACCTTTCTCACTCTACGTGCGAAAGAGGGCTCTCAGAAGGCACAGAACACACAATTTTCACCTGACACGCCTACCACATGTTTGGAGGTCCGGAGGGAACACGCTGAGACCATTTTTGTTAGGGCGAAGGCGGGTTGCCTAGGGATTTAAAGGCCGGTAATATTACCGGTAAGATTCGGTAAGTTACCGTTACTTACGGTAATATTACCTGACCTCGAAAAAAGTGGTATTTTTCGGTAATATTCAGACTTGCAAAACTCCGTAAATTAGCTGTGCTTGCTGTTACAAGTAGTGAAAAGTGTATATTTTTGGTTCTTACCATCACTGCAAAGCTTGAACCTACTCTAAAACACATCCTTCAAGATTATTTTTGCATGTTCAAGCAATTATCTAACTTCTCGCTGGAAGACAGCCGTGGCCATATACAATCCGTAATTCTGACACAAACTCATATTTCGAGTGATGAAAGGTATGAAGTGTTATAGCACATCAAGCATTGCAAGGATTGACTACTGTTACGGGGAAAACGTAGAAAAAAACACACTTTTTTAACAAATACCCGCTTTAAATCAATCTTTCTCATTATTACCAAAAATACCCGTAACTTACCAATCTTTCCGTAACTTACCGTAAGATTGAATCTTACCGGTATTTTTAAATCCCTAGGGTTGCCTACCCTGCCAGGGGCAAATTTCTCACAAAAAAATGTAAGAAAAGTGTTTCTCATAATTATTATTTCTGAGGGCCGGCATGGTGTTCAATTCTTTACAAAATGCAGGGAGTGGCTGAAGGGTGTGGTCGGTTCTTGGGTGGGGGCTCGGTGGGAGCAGATCGGCCGCACGCTGCAGGACCGGCGGGCTGGAGTAGAGGCCAGCCGCACTACAGCTCCTCGACCTCATGCTCGTCCTCTCCATCCCTACGAAATAAATATCGAAGGGTGAGCGGTTTCCGTTAAACCGATTTAAGATGAGGATGTGTTCGCGGATCCATACATGTTGCCGCTGCAGAGCCCGCGGCAGTCGGTGCAGCATATTGTGCAGGGAAGTCCCGCCTTTTGGCAGGAATAAGATTTTGATCACCTCTTCTTGCACGAGCACTTGACAATTAATTGTCGACATGCCATGTAGATTGGGGTGGGGTGTTGGTGGAACATACTGGCTGCCAGTATCCATCCCCTCCCGCTGCCCATCCCCAGCCATCAGGGGAAGTCACCGACAGGGGCACTTCTATTGACTGGCCCCACAGATGGCCGGCCTGGTAGGCAGCCCGCCGTATGTGCTGCAGGAGGGCCGCACTTGTAGGGGGTAAAGGGTCCAGTAACGCCTTCCTGGAATCCTTGAACAGAAACTTCCGAGCCTCGTTCGCACTTATCATGTCAGGTGGGCCACCGTACATTTGTATGACGAACATTTCTAAGAGACACACTGTGCCGTCCGCAAAGATTTTCACAGGGACGTGATATGTCAATTAGGGCTTCAGTTACCGCGGGAAACTTTTTCCATATTTTCATGGCCGTATTTTTCCCCTTGCCGAGGAATGTGGATGTCGTATCACATCCAGTCATAGCATGAAACCCACGAAGTGCCATTGCTTTCTGCTCTCCCAGTGCTAGCGCCATTTTGTGGATTTGCAGGTTCCTTCTATGACTTCCTACACCAAAATTTACCCACAACTCCTTAATTCCAAGGCGTTGGAGATCGAAGAAGTATGATATTGCCAGGATGACTACGTCAGAGTCAACGGATCTAATAGCAACTATCTTGCTTCCATTTTTGGCAGCGTCTGCTGCATGCCATATCAAGCGAGCATCCGCCTCTTCTAGCTGCGAACAAACGGCTCCTGACAGGTGTGTCCCGCTAGCTTTTGAAGATATCACAGTTCCGTCTATATTAGTGACAACCAGTACATCAGGGGATAGTGACAATGCGTTGTAGGCAAGCAGCTTAAAGAGGTCAGACTTATTCCCATCGTTTTGGAGGAATTTTCTCCAGCCTTGCGGGATAAGAGTAGTCGGTGGAACTTGTCGTCGCGTTCCTGTCCCTCTTTTTTCCCTTGTTATCTGTTCGAGGCTAGTGGGAGAGTACTGATCCCAGAGCAAATCTATCCGTTTGGCTGAAAAATTTTCGGCCAACTCAGTTACCCTCGATTTCAGGTCCCGCGCCCAATACTCGCCGAAGGTTTTTGATAATCTGGGGGATGAATATGGGGCAGAACGCTAGCGTCTACCACTAACGTGTCGCACTTTCTTAGATCCCCCCTTGAGTCCCCACATTCTATGTCAAGCAGAGACAAAATTTCACTTTTATTTTCAGGCAACCGCAGGTCTCCATTCTTTGAGAGGGAGGGTGGGCACGCTTGGTTCTCGTGAGAAAAAAATTCCGTGAGACTCAGGTCTCTACTCTCACTTATCACAAATAGTCGCAAGAACAGGCTGGCGTCCATTTTGATGCTTTTCAGAAGAAGTGCTTCTCCTTGAACAATCTTTACTTTCGTTGTAAATATTTTCAAGTTCGATCGTTTGATGACATCGAAAATAGACTTATTTAGTGTGATAATTCTCTCCTGCACAAACGTTTTGTACTTCTCCATGCCTTTATTCTTAATTTTTGTCAAGGCTGATAATGCTTCCGCACCTAGTAAGTCACGGGTGTGAACATTTAAAAACTCACTCCCATCTTCCAGGAATGGATTTCCTCGTTCCAAGAAACTGTCGACCATTCTGGTCACGTTGTCTTTGAAGCGACTCTGATAAGCTTTGTACTGTTCATGGTGAACTTCATACTGTTCCTTTGCGTTCAGAGCTTTAAGCGGGCTGAAGTCTTCAATAAAACGCATTATCTGTGGTCCAGCTAGCATCCATCTGTTCACTTCACCGCGGTCCGTTCCGAAAGATACTGAATGACTTTCACTCTTGACAAACTTGTTGTTTCCCTCGTGCTTCTGATCAACAGACGTCGCAGTGAACGGAGCCGAAGTAGATTGCAAGACAAACATCCCATTCTCGAACGCAGCAGCTACATCTGGAGCCGTCTCGTACAACTGTAATAAATATCTTAGGTGGACCGTCAGCCATCTGGCATAGTTCTGCTTGTCGCAAGCAAACAACCATGGTAGCATTTGCCGCAATGACTCAAGGAATTCGCCATACTTAGCATCGCGCAGAGACCCCACAAAATAGAATAAAATGGTCTGCAACTCAAGCACAAGAGTCCAGAAATTGATTGTTGGGCAACTTGAAAATCGAGTGACCCATTCAGCTTTACTTTCATTTCCTTCCCTGGTAGCTTCGTACGCTTGGGTGAACAGAATGTGAAGAGCAGCAGCTGTCACCTCATGCGCCGTTCTAGACCTTTTGATATGACTGGCCTTTAGTAAAATCCCAGCCCCTGTCTCAGTTGTCATTCCAGACTGACAGGCGATTTCCGCCCAACCACACCCATCCATAATGGTGCCGAGCACACGCAGGAAAGCTAATTCAATGTGGAGCCCACCCATGACCAGAACTATATTATTCTCCCCATATATCTCAGGCCAATTCCACTGGATTATTTTCGACAAAGCGTAAATGAGCTGATCACTACATAAGACTGGAGTTTGATCTCGATTTACCATGCTGGTGATTTTGGTCACTATATCCATGGCGTGTCTCACCATTGAAGGAGAAGTCGATGACTCTTCAAATAGGGGAAGAAGTGTGTTGACAAATGGTAAAAAATCAGTATTCCCCGACACTCTAGCTGCGTTAAAAGCGGCCCACGACAAGTCGTTTTCTCCCTCCGGATTTCCGTTTTCACCAGCCTTTAAGTTAAGATACACATGGTTCAGCCAGTCGTCTACTTTATCACGAGCAGCACCGGCACTTGGGAGCATTCGAGCTGTTGAGGCTAACCGAGCTCCTGGAATTCGCGGGCGCGAATGGACCAGAGTTACCCCTTTCACGACCGCATAGATGTCTGGCAATGCAGGAACGTCCGTAGTAGTACTGAGCACGTCCTGCAGTTGCGTCTGAAACTGGCGCGGTGTCCCTGGATTTCTCTTCGTCGGCACCTGAAATACGGATCTAGCTGTGCCATGGAAACCACCCTGAGCCGTTGAACTGGTGAAATCCTTATCGACGTTGTCGATGGCGGTGATGGTGAACAGACCATGACGAAGTTCAGAGGGACACAAGAATCCTTCTTGCTCTGCACGCCTCACTGTGAGGTGGCACATGGCCGACGTGATTTGGTAGACCCTAGTTGGCGACACTCCTAGACCCAAAGCATGCAGCTCTTGAATTGCCTCCTTGCTTGACCTGAAATATGTGGAGAGGGACAAAAATACAGGCAAACTAGTTTCTCTTTTCGATACGCTTCTGCCGTACTCTCCCTTGGGCCCTCGGGTCCGGAAGTTAAACTGCATCAGCTGCCCAATAGACTGGGCTGCTTGTGGCGATTTTTTCTAAGTTTTGGGCTGCTGATCCATACAACAGGCTACTCACAGTTTCCAGAGTAGCAGGTGTTAATTGGGATGCCTGTTTCTCTCTCCGGAGCTCACCACCGAAGGTGACGTGATTATTGGCTAATTCAGTTCTCAAAACACTCACGAAGCGTTTGAAAGCAACTGCATCATTTTCCAGGTCACGGTTTTTCACCAATGCTGCCGCGTAAGACTTATTCTTGGTGAAAACGTATCCACGCCCTGCCTTTTCAAATCGCAGATCAGGGAAATGTGCTTCTAATGCCTCTCTCAGTCTAGTAGTGTGTATCTCTGATAAGTCCTCTTCGGCGACGCCCAGAAGTTGTACCACCCTTTTCTGGTAGGCCTGCGCTAGTAATCTGCCTGTACTGAACTTAACTGCATTCGAATATTCTCCACGAGGTCTGAAAAGGCAAGCGCCTCGCATGCCCTGCGTGATTCCTTTCCTTCTGTCTGTTCTTCGGAGGTGCTACTTACAGAGCGAGTGAGGCTTAGAAGGCAGCGAGGGTGGTAGCGCGTCTCCTGTGCACGGAGGTCACCGTCTGCTAGGAGAGCTTGCAACGATGACCTCAGGTGAGGGTCCGGAGTCGTCCTCGCCACCGCCCTCACCTTCTCCTCGGTGTTGCTGGTGGAGATCGTGCGCAACTTCTCGTTCCACAGGTCACCCTTGCTACAAATAAAACATCTCATTTCGAGGGGCTTCACTGAAAAGGGAGAGCACGACGATCGCGTTACTCTCTGGCCATGTGGGGGTGGACTTAGAAATGGCGAGGCAGCGGGTAATTTAGAAGTAGATGCCGGTGGACTGAACGGAGATTTGAATGGAGCCGATTTGCCTGGCGGGGACTTGAAAGGAGAGGATGTTGCAGGTGGTAATGTGTTAGAGGCGTCACTGAGAGGCTGAGCCGCATTGATCCCAAGCCTTTTTCTCACACGCTGCAATTCCAGGCTGCCGACTTTGAGACCACACTGTTTGTGCCACTTAGCGGAGCGAGCAATCAAAGTACCTTCCAGCCCCTGATCCCCCTCGGATAGTAAGTCAAATCTGATGTAGGCGGAGAGGACTCCTAACTCTTTGAAAGCTGTCAAATTTTTGCCAAGGTCTTATACCCACTGAGACGCGTCTCTTTGCTTGGGTTGAGGGCAGGACAGGACAAGGTGCCGAGGCTGGGATATGTTCTTTGGCACAGGCAGCACACGCTCCAGTTCATTGTAGAAATCTGGTCGGTGGGGGCCTTAAGATCGTCTGCCGAGGCCAAACGCAGCTTCTTTTGAGGCGAGGACATTTCGACTGCAACTAAACATCCACAGCGTTCAATGCGTTGCGAATGCGATAGTACTGGGGGCCGCGGCCGTAATGGCAGTTACGCGTAAGTGGCAGACTACGACATACCTCCAATGCTCGCCCCGTTCTACAAAAAGAAAACAAAATATCAGCCAGCGCTGTGGCGCCAGGGGAGGTAAAGGCTTACGCACGGGGAGAAGTGATTCAGCGCTGCGTCTTCCCCATGATCGTAACAAATTTCCCACCGCCTGCGAAAGCCACAACGTTCTCGGGGAAGCCTTGCAGTTGGCTTGGCTCGTCACGGACCGGACAGACCGGGCAGATTCAAACACGAGACGCGACAGACATTGAGCGCCGCGCGGTCCCCCTTTCCTGCCTGTAGCTCATGAACCGTCGAACTTAGATGGGGAGTGTAAGCGAGGCGTTTTTAGGATAAAGTCTGGGCTATCCGTTGATGTGCGTATCTTTCCGATCCGACCATTTTAGATCGATCTAGAGCGCCCAATAGGCGCCCGACCGGCCAGGCGGCACCGGGCTCGATCTACAGACGGTTTGTTTATGCCAGTTACACCGAGGATCACACTTACGTAGATGATCGAACTTTAACAAATGTATATTTTTCCGGTCAACGAGATCTTACTTTAATGACGAGGTACCACTTCGTCGCTATGCAAATATCGCTTCTGCTAACTTTTCAATATTTTGAGCCCGGGGCCGTCGTCACGTACCGAGGACTCTGCGTCACGTACCGAAGCATCAGCGTTATGGCTGAGCCAGCCGGGTTTCCCCCTCTCCCCACCACAACCCCCACCAGCTCGGCCGACCCGTGCGGGGCTGCCTTTTCTTTCGGTCATGGTACGAAAGCGAGGCTCGCCGAAGTGATGACTTTTCGTGTCGATAACTAAAAAACCAGGAAAGGTTGGGGGAAATCAAGTTTACTTGTCAGTTATATCAAGCATACTGAGTTCGCACGCTAAGTTTGGTCGATATATTTCATTGCGTTTCGCTGCCAAGTCTGGAGACAGAAGGGTCTGCAAATCGGCCTCTGTCGAATAACGTCTCCCAGTAGCCTGTACCTTCCCTGGTGGCGCCCTGCGGCGACAGCCCCTCCCTTCCAAACAATAGACTCCTGCCAACCTCGCAGACGCATGTTGGTCGGTACCCCCCCGCCCCTTATCCCTTCAATAAAATATACTTTAAATTCTATTCTAAAATCTATTCACACTATCAAGAATGTTAGAAAACGCAAGAAAAAGCAGTTTAGAATATTTTACAATTTTCCCCGAAATTTGCCCCTGGCGGGGTAGGCAACCCGCCTTCGCCCTAACAAAAATGGTCTCAGCGTGTTCCCTCCGGACCTCCAAACATGTGGTAGGCGTGTCAGGTGAAAATAGTGTGTTCTGTGCCTTCTGAGAGCCCTCTTTCGCACGTAGAGTGAGAAAGGTTACAAACTCGAACAATGCCGTGGCCGCGCATGTTCACGTTCAAAATCACCTAGAGCGAGAACCGTCTATCGGATCCGGCCCATTCTGGGCTCATTCGTTTGCTAAAACTCTGTCGCACACGCTTTACATAGATAGTTTTTCAGTTTTACTTACGCGTTTCGCGCTCAGAGCCGAAAAACCTAGAAATTTAGTTTCTAGCCAAAATGTGAAATTATGGGGAAAGTTGATTTTATCACAGAAAATCGCCAAAAAACGACAATTTAAGCATTCCCACGGGTTTCAGCATGTGTCTTTTGATAGAAAACGACCTTTGAGTTACAAAAATCGGATATCTCGTTGCGGTTTTACCGATAAACATGATGGAAAGCGGCATAGCAAAATCAGGCCGTCCGCCATCTTGGAAAACGGCCGCCATCTTGGATCCTAAGGGACAAATCGATTGCCTCTGGCTCGGAAATCGATCAGGGGGGTCCCAACTACAACCCTACCAAGTCTCATGCTTGTACGCGAAAGTGCAGTATCGGCACGAAAATTGTCGTTAGTGACTCCCACTACACCACGTCGCACGTCGCATAATATTTAATTTCCTTTGTACAATTTCCTCACTGCCTCTCGCACTGTGCGGCCTCGGTAGTGGCAGTCACTAACGACAATTGTCGTGCCGATGCTGGACAGCCGGCCGTTTGCCCGCAGCTGCGCGGGTAAAAGGATGTATTGTAACTATGACTAAAATTCACATTTTTGCAATTCCCTTTTTTGGTTGAAAGCGTGAAAAGCATAGAGTTGAAGTGAAGTAGATTTTATGTTTTGTACATGCAAGTTTAACTTGAGTAAAACTGCAGTGCTTAGACTGTTCCTTTTACAATTTGATAATCGACTTCTAGTTGTTGTTGCCAACAGTCGAATGACTACAGATAAATCTTTATTTTTAACTGCAGTCTGGACAAGGGTTTTCAATAGCAGCGTATACAGTAAACAATACTACTTTTTGACTGCATGGAAACAATAGTTTTGGAAAGCGGTCGAGAATAGAACCTACATTTGCAATGCAAATGCAGTATTCTTGTAAAATAAGCGGAGTTGAAACTTAGGTCTACAAATGCAATTTTAAACTGTATTCCAAACTACAATTCGAACTACTGTTGGCGTCGGCAGTCAGCGTTACTCCGAGGGGATATGAGTACGGCATCGGACTCCGCGTTCTCACGTAGCCGTCACAGTCTACGGTTAGAGTAGTGGCCTAAGGAGTACGCGGTCGAGGGTTCAAATACCACCGGTTGCAATCATGTTACTCCCGTTCTCCGAGTATAGAGTGCCTCGGAGATGATATCGGTGGCAATCGAATGATAAATCGAGTTATCGATCAGTCGAATTCTTTAAATTTTGGTTATTTTAGAACGGAAAGACGGAGCGTACTCAAACTCGTATCGTACTGCTCTGCTCATCGCAACTGGAGACTGACATATAGCGAAAGTAAGAATACTGTAGGGACCTGTAATCCGAACCGCAATCCTGACTTCAGTCTAACTACAAAACGTCCCAATTTATTACTCTTTTTCTGTAGTTTAAGAGCAGTTTGACTACAAAAGACTGTGCTGAAGTTACTATTTATTAAGTTTTAACTATAAAGAAATAGCAGCTGTTTAATCGCAATTTGACTAGACCCCTGTAGGAATGTATGCTACAGTTCAAAATACATGCTGAAATGCTATTTAGGTTCAATTCGATTATAGATACACCATGACCGTAGTATGAAATCATTAATAGTTGAAGAACACATTTCAGATATATTTCAGGCTGTAGATCCTTCCACCGGGCAACGATACCAGCACGGTAGACCGGGTCGTTTTGACACGACTTTCAAAAAGTCATGTTCCATACATCTCACTTGGTGCACCGCTTCATGCCATTTACAATTTACCCCCCCCCCCCTCCCAAAAAAAAAAAAATCAGATTTTTCGATCATAGGAGAAGGTTGTAAAGGGCACCCGAATGGGGCCTACTGCCCCTTGCGGCAGTAAAAATCAATTTTGCAGTAAATTTGAGGCCGCAGGAAACTACTTCAGCCGAATTGACCTGAGCGAATATCTTGGAAAAAATTCTGCAGTATTGATTTCTACTGCGGCAAGGGGCCAGTTAGGCCCCATTCGGGTGCCCTGCACGACCGTTTCCTATGATCGAAAAAAAATCTGAAAAAATATTTTGTGAATGGCATGAACCACGGCACTGCGTGAGATGTACGGAACACGACTCTTTGTAAGTCGTGTCAAAACAACCCCGTCTACCAGCACGGTGCCCGGAGCTCAAGGTGTTCGGCACGGTTCGGTTTGTTCCTCCCTCTGCAATACTTGGGCTCAGGCGGCGCTCGCCTCGACTGCTATAGTCCAAGAAAGATAGTCTGAGGGGTCAAAAAAATTAATTCCGAACTTCTGAAGATAGGTTCCGGTTCAGAAAACATTGCTCTACAACATACTAAAAATCCCCCAAAATCCCCTCATTGGCATTTTTGTAATGTGCTTTTATAGTTTGTCTAATTTTTAAGGTAATTAGTGAAAAGTGACTTTTCGTTTTGCCATACTCAGATAGTTTTTTAACACCAAGTTTTGATCGTTTGGGTACAGCGAACATAAAAATCATCAAAAACCACCTACATGCGACAAATTTTTGCGGTAAAACCACGTAAATCGCGCATATTTCATATAAAAAACCACTTACTGCAGCCTTCTTGCGTGTTTTGCCCCACTGCCTTGTTATGTGTGCCGATGTGTCTTCAGGTGTCGTCTTACGTGACTATGAGTGACTCTCACACACCGGAATAACTTAGCAAGTCCAAATACTGGATCAAAACCACGTGAGTGGCTTGTAAAGCTGCGTAAACGGCTTAATTTGGCTCTATAGTATAGATGGTTGCAACTGGATGTTGTGTGCGGTCAGTGTGTGTGGTGTGGGTACGTGTGTATGTGTATGTAAATGTGTGTGTGTGTGTACGTGTACATGAGTTTGTGTGTGCGTGTGTGTACGTGTACATGAGTTTGTGTGTGGGTGCGCGGGCGGGCGGGCGCCCGTGTTGATGGGGGCACACCCGTGCTATACTCCGATGTGCACATACGCGCACATGTACGCGTGTGTGTTCAAACGTATATGTTGATGTGTGTGTGTGTGTGTGTTTCGGACAGCGTCAATCAGCGTCTTCGGATTTAATGACATTAAGCAGCTTCGCTGTTTTAAGGAATTCCAAGAAAGTGTGAATTACTCAGTAATCATGAGACGATTGGTAATTGCACCTGCATTGGACCAGAAAAAAAAACAAAATTAAAATACATTATAATGCAAAGGGGATGGCTCGATTGGTCTAATGATAGTTAACCTAAAAAGTTTTCTAATTAAGCCAAGGTATTTTTAAATGTTTAGAAAATTATTGGCATGAGTTAACCTAATTATTCTGAATTATTTAAAAGTATTTATAGTAATTTATAATTGTTTGAAATTAAAGAAAATATTGGAAGGGTTAGGTTAGGTTTGGCAAGGTTAGGTTAGGTTAGGTAAGGTTAGCTTGGGTTAGGTTTTTCTATCATAATTCCAATTAATTATAAATAACTATAAATAATTTAGAATAATTTTAAATAATTCAGAATAATTAGGTGAACTCAAGCCAATAATTTTCTAAATATTTAAAAATACCTAGGAATAACTCATGTACACGTACACACACACACATTTACATACACATACACACGTACCCACACCACACACACTGACCGTACACAACATCCAGCTGCAACCATCTATAGAGCCAAATTAAGCCGTTTACGCAGCTTTACAAGCCACTTACGTGGTTTTGATCCAGTATTTGGACTTGCTAAGTTATTCCGGTGAGTGAGAGTAACTCATAGTCACGTAAGACGACACCTGATGACACATCGGCACACAGAAACACGGCAGTGTGGCAAAACACGCAAGAAGGCTGCAATAAGTGGTTTTTTATATGAACTATGCGCGATTTACGTGGTTTTACCGCAAAAATTTGTCGCATGTAGGTGGTTTTTGATGATTTTTATGTTCGCTGTACCCAAACGAACAAAATTTGATGTTAAAAACTGATCTTGGTATGGCAAAACGAAAAGTCACTTTTCACCAATTACCTTAAAAATTAGACAAACTATAAAAGCACATTACAAAAATGCCAATGAGGGGATTTTTGGGGATTTATAGTATGTTGTAGAGCAATGTTTTCTGAACCGGAAACAAGCTTCAGAAGTTAGGAACTAATTTTTTTGAGGTTTGGGGCGATTTTTTACTATCTTTCTTGGACTACTAGGGCCAGCCCCCGACCGGCCAGCGCTCCGTCAGTGGAGTTACCCGCAGTGTGTGGCCCAATTCCGGTCTCTGGTGCGGACCGCCCGTCCGTGCCGTGTGTGGCGAAGGTGGAGGATGAGGATTGGCGCGACCGGGCTAAAGTTGGCCAACTTTTTTATTGGTCAACTTTTTTTTTTTGGCCAAATTTTGCGGTTTGAGCGCTGGACGGCAACGACGTTTGAACCCTGTGTCGTGCCGATGGACGCACGCAGCTAGTGCGTGGCGGCGCGTAGAGTTGACGGCGATCCGCCGCAACCCAAAGGTAGCTCTAAACATCTAGTGCCCTGCACTGGAGTGATGGCTGTCTCTTTGAGTGGGGCACTCGCACGAATCGCGTCACATTCGAGATCGGAACTTCTTCACAGTCGATGCGTTCCCTATTACGCAGTCCGTGCTGTGATCCACAGCAGTCAGACCCCTCTGGTTTTTAGGGGTCGATGACGCCGACTACGCGCTGATCTCTTCTCCAGCTGTGCTGGTTGCTGTCCGCTTGTGTGGCGTCATCATCCCCAATGATGCCCCCGTCATGATGCCACTGATGATATTTTAGCACATAGTTTTCATCATACGTTTTTAGTGATGAGCTCCCTTGTATACTTTTCAGATTTGCTGTTTTTGGGAAGATTCGAGGGTTCTGTCACTGTTAAATAGAATAGTATGGTGATGCACATAGACACGAAGATTAGACAGTTTCAACTTCTTTCATGTTTTCTGTAGGACAAATTCCATTGCATGTCTCCGATATATGTGTATTGTGGCATCTAAATTAAGTAAGCCCGTTATTATTTGTTTCAGTTATTCGTAAAATAAGTTTTTGTGAAGTATGTTCCTAGTCACAGAAAATGTCAGGATGCCATTTGATACTCGATTTGGAATAGAATGCTGCTTTTGAGTCAAGAAGAGACAGTGGCCCAGTTTTCTTTTCCTGTTAGGAGTTTTTTCTTTTGTTTTTCAAGGTTATGTGAATGAAGCATTGTTTTTAGTCTCAATTTGTCTTTGAGCCTTTTTTTTTGGCTGTATATTAGCGTTATGCTTATGCCTTTCAACAGAGAATATTTCAATGAGAAAGAGGTAGTAAACTATTCCCCATAGGTATTAATCCTCAAACAAACTTTTGTATTGTCTGTGCAAAACTTAATGCCCTCGATGAAACATCATCCTACCAGGGACTTATTTATGCAAATGTATCCATACTCCATCCAGAACCTCATCGAATAGCTTACATGTCCTGAAGCAGCAAAGGATTAATAAATGCTCTACTTCCGCTAGTAGGTTTGTGTACTGTGAACTTTTTTCTTCTGCTCTAGAACACATCTGTGGAAATCATTGCCAAGTAGTGTCTATCGGCTATAAGAGTCAGACAAATATTATTTAAAGTTGAGGCAAAATTGCTTTTCTTTTTTCTTTTTTTTTTCCGTTTTGTTTTGAAAGGAGGAATGGCTTTCCTATTATTGTTCTTTGAAGTCAAACTACAAGCAAAACAAATTCCGTCACTAAGTTTCAAAATGAAAACTGTATTGTTAAGACATTGTGAAGACACGCTGATCTTTATTGACGCAATTTGTAAGACTTGTTTCACAGCAAGTTTTTAGAAGCAGGTGGTCAACCAAGGCTTGTCGACAAAGAAGACGTGCATGGTGAACATGCCGTACTTGTTGATGTACTCGGTGAGGCACGGAGGAGAGTTGGGGGCGATTTGCTGGGAAGGTAAAACAATCATATTATATTATGATGTGAACAACAGCACTTTAGACTGTGAAATGAACCTTCATGTCAGATCCCCTATTTAGCGTATGCACGATATTGGCAGAAGAAAAAACGTAACTCGGACAGTAGTAGCACAAGTAGCGCGTCGCAGGTAGGCTACTACGACCTCAGAAAGCACGTGTGTTGTGCGGGCTGTCCGACCCTAGCACTTGCAGGCGCTCAGCAACCACGCGTATGCATGAACAGTACCGGGGACACTCACCTTGGCAACCAGCGCTGGGGGAGCCTCATACCAGCCGCGGCCTGTGCTGGGCTTGCCGTACATGGTGAAACCGAAGCCTTGAAGTTCCTTCGACTTGGGGCTGTACAGCATAAAGAAGGGGCGGTGGTTCTCGCACTTCGAGTTGGGGGTCATCTCCTGGAAGTAGTGCTTGCCTGTGGGACGACGTAAAGTGTTAGACAAAGCAGTTGTAAAGCGTCAAGGTTGTAGACAGCGTCTCATTTTCAAGGGCGTCGCTAATTTTCTTTTCCTTTTTGGAATAGTTGGGCAGTAAGAAACTTGTAGAAATGTCAGTACGGCCCTGTTGAAAATATACTTAGTAGCCTTTCCCATGTCAAGTAGTCAAGGGGGCGTCGCGTCCACTCTCGAAAAATGTGACCCGTCTACTACCTATTACTCTAATACTTAACAGCTATTACGCCCCAAAATATCAGTTTTGGGGACGATTTTGCGCCATTTTCGGGCAAATAATGTCACTGTTGCGCGTAATGGCACGTCTGGGTGACCCTACCCATACACGAAGCCGCCCCCACGCACGTGCTACAAAATAGGCCCAAATTGCCCCCCAGTCTCCCGCGTGGGACAGCTAACGTAACCTTCTCATGTTTTCCATATAGATGCGTGACTTTTGACAACCTCCCCCCCCCCCCTAAAAAACAAGCTGGCCCGTCCCTTCCGTCATCCTCGGTGCCAGTTCCGCTGCGCTCCACCGGCACCTCGGATTGACAGGGGGACTTGGCCAGCTCGGCCTGCCGGCGGCGTTTGCGGGGGCCTCCGGCCCCCGCCTCAAGTCCCCCTAGAAGTGCCCGATAGCAGATGTATTTGTTACGATTAAAATCGTTAACCTGAGCCCGTCCCTGAGCGCGCCGCGATGGTAATAGTGTGCGCGCGGCGCCCGACCCTAACCTCAAAAAACAAAAACAGACAAATTTTCATGAATCAAAAATGCGATACAAATCGAAGTATGTTGCCACCGCACGTGATTGTACGTTAAAAAAGTAGTTGATCCTCAAAATTTGAAGTTTTTCTATGAACGATAAGTCGGCGAACATACGTCCGCCCGAACGAACATGCGGCATCAGACTATAAGCCCGGCTCCTGCCGTTTCTAAAGAAACGTGTCGGGACGGGCTAAAAAGTGGGATTGGAAAGAACCCTTACAGGCTTGGCAGTACACAGAATGAGCTCCTTCCTTATGTTGCCCGCCATGTCAGCGAGGCTTACCCATGCCGACGAAGCAGGCCTGCTCCCTGAAGCCAGCAGACTCGGCCATGTTCTCCTTCAGAGGGACAGCAAGGCGGCCGGTTTCAGTACCGTTGGCGTCCGACTGCTGGATCCAGAGACCATCGGGGATCGTCGACTCCGATTCATACATGTAGCCGCGCCCACCAGTCTTGATCGTTACTGGAAACATTTAAGATCGTAATAAGTAATGTTACCGGTAACAAGAAACATTTTCAGTAAACCAGGACGATGTTAAGAATCATTTATTTCGGCTGAGTGAGGGTCACTACTTACTCTCGCTTTCAAAGTAAACGGTGGCCGAGTAGACTTCGCCGAACTCGCCGAACGTCCAGCGTTTCCACTCGGGAGTGCTGTCAATGTCGATGGGCAGCTTGGACTTCTGCATCTCAGCGACGGTCACCTGTGCAGGCAGAGGCCCAAACCCTGTCACAGCTGTTGCAATAGCCACCCATGCTCGCGGTACCTGTGGTTGGTACCCGAAGTAAGCACTGCAGCCCGGCCGAAGCCCGGCGCACCTACCGACAGTCGAATTCCCGCAATTCTGTCATAGCCGTCGAAGAGCAGGGAGACGCGGTAATCGTTCTTGCGGATGTAGACCCGGATGTTGCCGTCGTTCTCCTCGTGGTGGAGCTTCCAGCCGTCACGGTTGGCGTCGTTGATGCTTCGGGGCATGGTGAACCAGCTGAATTTGTGGAAGGGGTCCGGGAGGATGTTGTAAGTCACTGCAGTGCCAGAGTTAGGTTAGGTCGAGGTCCAGGCTGAGGCGGGAGCGGGTGGTCACGTAAAGACTCCATACGAAGCAGATACATACCCATGAACTTGTTCTGGTGCGTGCCAGCGCACAGCAGCCCCGCTGTAAGTAAAGATAAAGCATAGTTGTATGCAGTGAACGCCAATCAAGATAAGGCTAATACTAATAATAATAATAATTGCACTGTTTAAACTACTTTGGGATTTTACGACTGGGGCTCGATCCGAAGGAATTGTGAAATCAAAACAATTTTCGTGATGTGGTGCAGAAAGCCTCTCTGGATTCGGCCACAAATGTAAATGGTACAAAAATAGTTTAGGAGGTCCGGCTCCCGACAAAATTCGACGGAACACGGCAGCGACCCATCAAAGGCTCGTCGAAGCGCCGTTGACAGCCGTGGAAGTTTGTACGGGATGCTGCCGGTTTCCTTGTAAGTTGGCTTCCCGTCTGATCCTGATCGAGCTCTGTCGAAACAAGCTGGCCCGTCCCTTCCGTCATCCTCGGTGCCAGTTCCGCTGCGCTCCACCGGCACCTCGGATTGACAGGGGACTTGGCCAGCTTGGCCTGCCGGCGGCGTTTGCGGGGCCTCCGGCCCCCGCCTCAAGTCTCCCTAGAAGTGCCCGATAGCAGATGTATTTGTTACGATTAAAACCGTTAACCTGAGCCCGTCCCTGTGCGCGCCGCGATGGTAATAGTGTGCGCGCGGCGGCCAACCCTAACCTCAAAAATCAAAAACAGACAAATTTTCATTAATCAAAAATGCGATACAAATCGAAAATTGTTGCCACCGCACGTGATTCTACGTTAAAAAAGTAGTTGATCCTCAAAATTTGAAGTTTTTCTATGAACGATAAGTCGGCGAACATACGTCCGCCCGAACGAACATGCGGCATCAGACTATAAGCCCGGCTCCTGCCGTTTCTAAAGAAACGTGTCGGGACGGGCTAAAAATGCTGAGCGTGCATCCGAGGACTAGAATATCCAACAGGTTTTCGTAAATCACTTTACTCGTTCAGGGTGCTATGAAGATTAAAAACAGTATTACGAAGTTCTCCGTGACTTGGCAACAAATTCACGACATCGTAAAAAACCCTTACTTCGTTTTTAACAGTGTGCACTCTCTTTCGTAATCATTTTAATTACCGGAAGCAGCGCAGAGGCCCGCTAGGGCAAGGGCGGCAACGAACAGACAGCGACCCATGGTGAAGTGCAGGAGCGTGTGGCTGTTACTGCAGATCTGGTTTCATTTTATAGTCCGCGGGTAAGCCAAGTACGCATTGAACTTTGTAATGGTCACGCCATCACCTCAGCCCTGTGTTTGATCAGCAGTTCAGGTGTGTACTCTATCTGGCATAGTGTTGTCCCTGGCACAGACCTATTTCTGGGAAGTCAACGTGCTTTTAGACTGAAATGTATACCAGATGGAATCAATCAACACAAGGTAGGAGTACGGCAGACCACGTTCGGACGTCACAGGCTTCGCTCATCGCAAAGCACCGTCTGCCCCTCTGCGCCTGGCGCATCCCTAAAGATAACCTAACCTTGCCATGTATTTCAGATAGGGCGTAGTATTTGACTTCCTTGCCCCCCCCCTCCTCCCTTAATTAGGTCACGTAATAAGGGTACGACCCCTAAGGTGCCATCCATCCATAATCTACGTCCGCTACACTCAAAACTCGAATTTTCGGTACCCATTTCTTTTCCACGTACTTACAGAAGGGCTTAAGTTGAGGCATCCGTCCTTTTTTCACAGCTTCCTAGCCAAGATCAATTAAATACTGCCTCAACATCTTCTGTCGGGAGAGCTGCACGAACTAAGTATTCAAACCGGTGTAATCTTGGCCAGAAAATTTTCTGGCCAGAAATTTTTTTTTCTTCAATTCATGCCGGTCGGTCTGAAACGTCGAGAAATGAATACCGCACAGTTGTAACAGGTCTGGTTCCCAAGATATTCGGTTTTCAATTTTCGTAATTCTGGCCAGAAATTTTTTTCAACTTAAATTTTTTTTTTCTTTTTCGTCCCGTTTGATCTGAAACGTCGAGAAATGACTGCGAAAAAGTTTTAACAGGCATAGTTAGCCAAATATCCGGTCTACAAAAAACGCAATTCTGGCCAGAAAAAGCAAAGTTTGGCCAAAAATAGCAAATTCTGACCAGAAAAGGCAGAATTCTGTCCCATAGTCCCCGCGGTTCGGTCGAGATATCATTAAAAAACTGCATATTATGAGAGAAGCATGAAATTTTATGGAGATGTTCCTGAAACCCAATAGAGAAAAATGGCTCGACGACTTTTTTGAAATCTTTGGTACGAGTCGAGATATTGAACACTTTTGAACACCTATATTTTAACTAAGGTATTCGCCCAGTTAGGTGGTTCCATGTCGCTGTTATACTACCCGATAGGTTTTAGAACCATTTTTTATACCCCCACATACGGCCCTGGTGAATATCAGTATGCTGGTGACTGTTCAATGTTCAAAATTTGAACATTTTGAGCATATTTTGACTAGATTTCAAAGGTTTGAGTGTGATCAGCCCTTTCCGGCTAACTGGGCCCTGTTGAACACAAATACAAACCGCAGCGTCCATTTGACCATCTGTCTTGCTTGTCCTAGACCCGCAGTCTGTTCAAACCCCGTTAAAACCTTGAACACTTCGAACGTGCAATTTCAGAATTGAGCCAGACAGGTGATCTGGGCGTGTTTTCCGACTGATTTGGTGTTTGTAATACCTTATCTGAGGTCAGGGTGGACGATTATCTCACTACTGCCGTCCGGTTCAGCCTGTACCGGCCTGTACAGCCTGTTCAACCTTTGAACACCTTGAACACCCAACTAAAAATCGTCCGAAAGCCGTAATCCGAGTGTCGTTGTCGTTTCCGACTAAGTCAACTATGTTGGTCACGAATCTGGCATCGTTTCGGTTGCATTGAGTACCAGTGTTCACCCCCGCCCACACCCTTTCGCTGGTTAAAATAGACAAATGGCCCCGGCGCCGGGGGAGTCTAGGCGGGCGGCTACTCCCGCGGGGCAATTGAAGAGAAAGGGCCACCGCTGGCCCCGTTTTCAGCATCGGCGTAAGCTCGGTTTCCTGGCGCGCTGAAAAAAAACATGACCATAAGGGAAGGCTGGCTGTGGATCTACTTTTTATTCTCCTCACAGCAAGTGTCGTTGTTGCCACATTCTGCATTCAGTTTCATTTCATTATCGCTAGATGGCGCCACAAAAATGGGCGGAGCTATGCCGCGGTTGTGCTGCGGTGCCAACTTTAGGAACTGATGTTCAGTTAAAATATATTAAATACTGTTGTTCCTTCATTATACTTTACATCTTCTGTATCATACGATGTAATTGAATCTTTGGTAACAAACTGGAAATTAACACAATGTAAATCATCTCAGCATTGCTGCTTATTGTTTCAAAATGACATATTGGCATCGTACGGAGTAGGCGGAGTACCAATATACTTTAAAAAAGAATTCCAGTTCATTTAACAAAAGCAGACGTAACCAATCTGCTACAGTCCACAATTGGGCATATGATCAAATCAAATCCGATTTATTTTAGAATAGTCCCTTGTTCAATGAGGAGGCCTAGTGTTGCCAACTTGGCTGCACATTCGCATCGGTCTGCGCTTTGGTTGGTGCCTCGCAACGCGGCCGTGGCTTGTGATGGTCCGCCACGCGAACCCAAGTAACAATGTCGGTTTGGTCGCGCGGTGTAATATAGCGGTTCGCCGTGCGGCGGGACGCCGGTTCGATTATCAGAACTTTCCGGTTTTCCTTTTTAATTTTTTTCTAAATTTAAATTTCCAAGTGTTGATTAACAATTTATTATCAACACTCATCGTTCAGTTAACGAGGGCGACTCAGTGCTGTAAGCGCTGGAATTTTTTTATGCGTACCGCGGGGACTACCATGCATGACCAGCGACACGACCCGTCTTGCTAAAGGTTAGCTAACAGGGCAGGAAAACACCATCCAGGGAAACAGGGGCCAGAATACAGCAGGTGCCCTAGCAGACATCGACAATTTTCAACAAGGTTACCCTGTTTACATTCTTAGCCCCATAGCAGCGAAATTTGGCCAGTTAAAACCCAAACAACAGTTTCAGAAGATCAACCTGCTCCAGGCAGTTAAAACAAAACCCTGTTAAGGGTTTTAACAGGCTAAATATTGGCTCTGGCTGCGTCAGAGTCGATACCAGTGTGTTTTTACAAGATGTGCATATGTGCTCGCCGATTCGTACAAGCAAAATTTGGCCTGTTAAAACCTAAAACTCGGTTTCAGACAATGCAGCTGATCGAGCTTGTCGAGACTAAACCCCGTTTAGGGTTTTAACAGGCTAAATATTGGATCAAGTTGCGTCAGAGTGGATACCAAAGTGTTTTCACAAGAGTGCTCGAATACGCTCGCCGACCCGTACAGGCAAAATTTGGCCTGTTAAAACGCTTACATCGCTTCTAGACTATCCAGCGGGTCGAGGCAGTCAAGATGAAACCCCCTTTAGGGTTTTAACAGGCTACATATTGGCTCTGGCTGCGTCAGAGTCGATACGAATGCATTTTTACAAGATGTGCTCGCCGATTCGTACAGGTTAAAACCTAAAACTTGGTTTCAGAATTTGGCCTGTTAAAACCTAAAACTTAAGATGGGCGCTATACAGACGATGTGGACCCCGCTTGCAGGGTTCTCCAATTTCCAATCTGTAGGCCGCATTTTTAAAGATATCGCGACCGGGTTTACTTCTTAGTGCAGGGAAAGGTTTGTATTTGTTCGCTATAGAGAAAAAAACGTAAATTTTCACCTCAAAATATTAAATTTGGATGCATCAAAACCCTCATTTTTGCCCTCTTTTCACTGTTTATAACAGGCCGCATAGATCACTAACCTGAAATAACCTTCTATAGCGAACAAATTTGAACCTTTGTCTACAACATCCATTCATCGCGGATCTGATATCTTGAAAATTGTGGCCTACAGATTGGAAATCAGAGGACTATTTCACCAAATCTCCTCGAGGCCCGTCCGGGCATGGTCTGGGCCTCGAATGAGTTGCGTGGATGTGTGTGGGCCTCCGAAGATTCCGGCGCACTCCCTCGCCCGGCTACAGATGTCTATTGGGGTCTATTGTCCCAGGTCCGGAGCTCGGCGCACGGATGACAGGGGTCGCCTAATTTATGGGCTTCCTTTTCGGCGTGCAAATTAAAATTCGACTATCTCCTAACGATTGCGCTTATTTTATTCGCGCTGAAATTCCGAGTTCAGTGATCTAAGAACGGAGTCTGTGCGACAATGCTGTGCCCGGATACAGGCGTTTCTTGGTTTTCCCGTTTTGTTGAGCGATGTAGCCGACATACTTTTACCGGTCGAAATTGGGCTAGAGACGCCTTTCAAAGTTCTTTTCCGCCTTTCTGAAAACAACCGTGCTCATGGACAGACTCTAATATTCGTCAATCTTCAACACCACGTTGTCTTGACCATGTCAACAGTCCTTGCTCTTCCCATCCCACTCGCCGTCATCTGGTCCCTCGAAGCACTGCGGGAGGCAAAGACACACCCGCCTGCCGGTGATGCATAGACAATAAACGACCCTTCGGAATGGGCGGTGTTTGAAGATGTCTGGTAGGAGTACACCAAAAACTCAAATTGAAATTTAGTAAATTTGAGATGTTGTCCATTGTCTTAGTCGTTGTCTGGGACATGGAAAAAAATTTCGAACTGCGTCTCTAGTCCAATTTTGACCGGTAAAAATGTGTCGGTTTGGGCCGGAGTGGCCGGAATCTCGCAGAGAAGACACAGGCGTCCTGCCTCCGGACGGCAGCCGCAGCAGCCACGGCAAACAAGGCAATGACCCCCCATTCATTTACTAACGCAGCAGTGCGACTCGCACTGTGCAGTGCCTCCAGGACTCGCACTGCTCGTCGCCCCCATACACCCTCCAGACCCAGGTCTCCAGGCCTCCAAAACGATCTCCCGAACGTATGTCTTCTCCGTGCCGATCCGGGCTGGATGGAGCTGAACAAGGCCTTGGAACGTTTTTTTTTCGTCTGTATAGCGCCCTCTTAATGTTTTGCCAGTGAGTTCATCATTAGAGAGAGACAAACGATCGTGTTCTGTCCTTGTTGCACACCTCTCACACGACTTGAGTGGGTCTTCAGCCGCACCAGCTCACATCCCCGCTCGGCTGCCGGGGTCCGCCGGGGTCCTTTTGTCCCATCTCAGATCTCGGCGCGTGAATGACATGGGTCGCTCATAATTTATGGCCTTCTTTCGACGTGCAAATTTAAATCCAGATATCGCATCTATATTGCACTCATCCTGTTCGCGTTTAAATCCCGTGCATAGTGGTCTAAGTACCAAGTCTGTGCGCCAATTAGGAGCTGAGGTACGGGGGATTATTGATTTTACTGGATATTTCCGTTTTATTAAATGACGAAGTGAGGTCCAACAAGATCACCTCAAACCGGCGAAAAACAGCGTCAATTACATCGTGTTTGGTACCATTTTAATCGCCAACATGCAAGGATATTGAAATACAAATCCATATTTTTCCTACGTTCAAATCTCTGGTTCTAACTTTGTCTCTGAAAGACTCGCACTGCAGCCGCGCACGTGCGCGACTAATGCGGTGCCTGCAGTGAGTGTAGGGGGCCCATAGACTTTACAATGGGGTCGACGACATGCTGTCCGATCTCTTTGCACTTCCAAAGTTCAAATTTTGACGCGACAGTTTTTTAAATTTGAAATTGATCCCAATGTTCTTAACACCTCACGGCACTGCAGTTGCGTTTTTGAGGCGTGTTCGTACGATAATTTTGAGCCGAGTTGACACGCCCAAAATATGAAAAGGAGGCCCCGGATCTCGGAAGACTGCGGCAGCAGGACCCGGCGGAGGCATCCATAGAGTAATAAGCACTGCGTGGTAGAGTTTAAGAGGGCGCTATACAGACGAAAAGTTCCACCAGCTCCATCCAGCCCGGATCGGCACGGAGAAGACATACGTTGGGGAGGTTTTGGAGGCCTGGAGGCCTGGGTCTGGAGGGTGTATGGGGGCGACGAGCAGTGCGAGTCGCACTGCACGCTGCGTTAGTAAATGAATGGGGGTCATTGCCTTGTTTGCCGTGGCTGCTGCGGCTGCCGTCCGGAGGCAGGACGCCTGTGTCTTCTCTGCGAGATTCCGGCCACTCCGGCCCAAACCGACACATTTTTACCGGTCAAAATTGGACTAGAGACGCAGTTCGAAATTTTTTTCCATGTCCCAGACAACGACTAAGACAATGGACAACATCTCAAATTTACTAAATTTCAATTTGAGTTTTTGGTGTACTCCTACCAGACATCTTCAAACACCGCCCATTCCGAAGGGTCGTTTATTGTCTATGCATCACCGGCAGGCGGGTGTGTCTTTGCCTCCCGCAGTGCTTCGAGGGACCAGATGACGGCGAGTGGGATGGGAAGAGCAAGGACTGTTGACATGGTCAAGACAACGTGGTGTTGAAGATTGACGAATATTAGAGTCTGTCCATGAGCACGGTTGTTTTCAGAAAGGCGGAAAAGAACTTTGAAAGGCGTCTCTAGCCCAATTTCGACCGGTAAAAGTATGTCGGCTACATCGCTCAACAAAACGGGAAAACCAAGAAACGCCTGTATCCGGGCACAGCATTGTCGCACAGACTCCGTTCTTAGATCACTGAACTCGGAATTTCAGCGCGAATAAAATAAGCGCAATCGTTAGGAGATAGTCGAATTTTAATTTGCACGCCGAAAAGGAAGCCCATAAATTAGGCGACCCCTGTCATCCGTGCGCCGAGCTCCGGACCTGGGACAATAGACCCCAATAGACATCTGTAGCCGGGCGAGGGAGTGCGCCGGAATCTTCGGAGGCCCACACACATCCACGCAACTCATTCGAGGCCCAGACCATGCCCGGACGGGCCTCGAGGAGATTTGGTGAAATAGTCCTCTGATTTCCAATCTGTAGGCCACAATTTTCAAGATATCAGATCCGCGATGAATGGATGTTGTAGACAAAGGTTCAAATTTGTTCGCTATAGAAGGTTATTTCAGGTTAGTGATCTATGCGGCCTGTTATAAACAGTGAAAAGAGGGCAAAAATGAGGGTTTTGATGCATCCAAATTTAATATTTTGAGGTGAAAATTTACGTTTTTTTCTCTATAGCGAACAAATACAAACCTTTCCCTGCACTAAGAAGTAAACCCGGTCGCGATATCTTTAAAAATGCGGCCTACAGATTGGAAATTGAGAACCCTGCAAGCGGGGTCCACATCGTAGCGGGGTCCACATCGCTCTCCTACTCGCGGAATGGTCACGCTTATTAGTCTGTATAGCGCCCTCTTAATTCCATGCGAAAAAAAGGTCTAACATCGGGCCACTTTCAGTTGATTCCAGGAGCCTTCCTGGAATTCGCAGTGACATAAAAAACTATTCACAACACAGTCCAAGTAAAGTACTATGGTACTGGAAAGTTTCATCCTTCTACCTATTCAAATTCTTGTGACTTGCTGGATGAAAAAGTGCAAAATCCGAAGGTTTGAACGCGTCTAGAGCAAAAACTAGAAGGCCCAGAGGGCTTAGACACATATCGTTAGAATCCGCGTGTTCTGAACTATCGATTAATGAAATAAAAAAAAAGATCGATTGGACACCCTTAATAGGCTGAATATTGGCTGTGGCTGCGTCGGAGTGGATACAAGTGTGTTTTCACAGGATTGCTTAAATGCGCTCGCCGATCCGTACAGGCAAAATTTGGCCTGTTAAAACCCTAACATCGCTTCTAGACTATCCAGTGCGTCGAGGTAGTCAAGATGAAACCCCCTTTAGGGTTTTAACAGGCTACATATTGGCTCTGGCTGCGCCAGAGTCGATACCAATGTGTTTTTACAAGATGTGCATATGTGCTTGCCGATTCGTACAGGCAAAATTTGGCCTGTTAAAACCTAAAACTCGGTTTCAGACGATGCAGCTGAAAGAGCTTGTCGAGACTAAACCCCGGTTAGGGTTTTAACAGGCTAAATATTGGCTCTGGCTGCGTCAGAGTCGATACTAGTGCGTACTCACAAGAGTATTTGAATGCGTTCGCCGACCCGTTCAGGCAAAATTTGGCCTGTTATAACTCTAAAACCAGTTTTAGACGAAGCAGCTGGTCGAGGCAGTCAAGATGAAACGCCGTTTAGGGTTTTAACAGGCTTAATCTTGGCTCCAGCTGCGTCAGAGTGAAGATCAGTGTGTACTCACATGAGTACTCAAATGGGCTCGCCGCGCCGTACAGGCAAAATTTAGCCTGTTAAAACCCTAAACGGAGTTAAGTCTCGCCAAGCTCGATCAGCTGCATCGTCTTAAACCGAGTTTTAGGTTTTAACAGGTCAAATTTTGCCTGTACGAATCGGTTAGCACATATGCACATCTTGTAAAAACACACTGGTATCGACTCTGACGCAGCCAGAGCAAATATGTAGCCTGTTAAAACCCTAAAGGGGGTTTCATCTTGACTGCCTCGACCCACTGGATAGTCCAGAAGCGATGTTTGGGTTTTAACAGGCCAAATTTGGCCTGTACGGATCGGCGAGCTCATTTAAGCAATATTGTGAAAACACTCTTGTATCCACTCCGACGCAGGCGGAGCCAATATTTAGCCTGTTAAAACCCTAAACAGGGTTTTGTTTTAACTGCCTGGAGCAGGTAGATCTTCTGGAACTGGTGTTTGGGTTTTAACAGGCCAAATTTCGCTGCTATGGGGCTAAGAATGCAACAAGGGTACCTGCTGTAATCTGGCCCGTGTTTACCTGGATGGTGTTTTCCTGCCCTGCTAGCTAACCTTTAGCAAGACGGGTCGTGTCGCTGGTCATGCATGGGACAGAATTCTGCCTTTTCTGGTCAGAATTTGCTATTTTTGGCCAAACTTTGCTTTTTCTGGCCAGAATTACGTTTTTTGTAGACCGGATGTCCTGAAAACGTGTCTACGCATATCTGGTCCCGCATACTATCTTCAGTGGATATCCAAAGAAAGACTGGACCACCGCCACGCAGAATTGTGCCGTGGGTGTGACCTCATAATGTATTCGCCACCTATCTCGCAAAGTCATACAAGTAAGACTTTTTATTATCACTGTTATGGTAATTGCAGTATCACTCCTTTGAATTGAGCTGGGCTTTCTACCTCAAATTATTTTAATTGTGACCGGTCTGGAGACACCACTGAAACCACAGGCCCTCACATATCATTCATACAGGAACCTGATGTGGAGCTCAATACTGCATTTACTGGTAAGATATCCTACTTGTAGGAAAAAAAAATTACTTCTCGGGACAGTCGTATCACTTCGCGTCGTCTTATGGCAATTGTGTTTATTTGAAAGGGCCGGAGCCAGCACTGACACCAGTGATCCCTGCTTTGACAAGGCGTCACGATTACAACAACAATGAAAAGAGTGACGAGGGCGAAGTCGGTGAAGTTCTGGATGCATGGAAGAATGCGACGGTCCCTCAGAATAAAGGTCGAAGTCCCGCGCTGCGTTTTAAGACGGTCCGATGTCCCGGGCTGCAGGAGAAGAAGGTTCTATGTCATTTCATCCGCCTCGCCCCTCACCATCGGACCGCAGGTGAGGGGGGTGAGGTCGAAAAGACATCGGACCTTCTTCTCCTGAAGCCCGCGACATCGGACCGTCTTCGCAGCGCGGGACTTCGGCATTTGTTCTTCGGGACCACCGCTAACTTCTGAAGTATTGGAGCTGCAAATCCCAGTAAGGGGTATTTTCTTTTTCGTGGTCATAAGAAAGGACATTTCTATGTCCCGGTGGTGCGTCAAACCGATCTCGACATATCGTCTTAACTAACAATTCGAAACCAGATATACCAGATATAAACCTTTTTTCAGCCCCATCCGAGTTAGGGCTTCGTTATCTATCCGTCAAAAATATAGTCCACTTGAAGTCAGCTTCGGGGACTAAATAAAAGATTGCGTGCAGTGTATACTTTATCATGATGTTATGACTCCTTCCAGGTGAGGAAATTACGCCCAACAATTTGTAAGTCCTTGGTGGTGCAGCAGAAGCCAGAACGGACAGAGGGGGGTGTGTCGTCTGCAGTCACCGGACAGCGCCAGCAGACGACACACCGCCGCCGCCGAGTGCCGCCCAGCGTGCGAATGCTGCAGCGCCGTGGCGCAGGCAACCCGCAACACAGCAGCGCGCGCTCGGTCGCCTACCGGGTGGGCGCGTAAGCTCATTACGAAATCGCAATTTCCCGCGTTGTTAGATGTTTGCGCCCACTAGTCCATTAGTGAAAAATGATCCCCTCCGCAAGTCCTATCCACCCTATCTTTTTGTCCCAAACGAGAATAAACACCCTGTATGCAGGCGGCAAGCATCGCTTCAGGCGATCCCTTTTGTGTTGTCAGCCCCTGGTTATGTCGATTAACCGGTAGGTCACCCGAGAGTGTTCATTATACTTACCTGGCTGCTTAGCTGCTTCCCTGTTGGCCTGGTCACGTGACCTGTTAGGCACCGGAGGGCAACGGAGAAGGGAACAAGCTGGCCCGTCCCTTCCGTCAACCTCGGTGCCAGTTCCGCTGCGCTCCACCGGCACCTCGGTTTGACAGGGAGACCTGGCCAGCTTGACCTGCCGGCGGCGTTTGCGGGAGCCTTTGGCCCCCGCCTCAAGTCTCCCTGGAAGTGCCCGATAACAGATGTATTTGTTACGATTAAAATCGTTAACCTGAGCCCGTCCCTGTGCGCGCCGCGATGGTAATGGTGTGCGCGCGGCGGCCAACCCTAACCTCAAAAAACAAAAACAGACGTATTTTCATTAATCAAAAATGCGATATAAATCGGAAATTGTTGCCACCGCACGTGATTCTACGTCAAAAAAGTAGTTGATCCTCAAAATTTGACGTTTTTCTAGGAGCGATAAGTCGGCGAACACACGTCCGCCCGAACGAACGTGCGGCATTAGACTATAAGCCCGGCTCCTGCCGTTTCTAAAGAAACGTGTCGGGACGGGCTAAAAATAGTCCAGTCATCCTAGCCAAAAGAGGGCCGTTTGATTGAAGAAAATTGCGGCCTGACGAGCTTTTGGGGTTTGGTAGAGTGGGTCATCCTGAGCAACTCCTAAAAATTTCAGCTCTATCTGACGGTAGGTTTTTGAGAAAATCGACCTCAAAGTGGCCAATTTTGAACCTTTTTTCGGCTCGGTATTAAGGCACTCAAGCCGACGCCGTTCCGTCCTTAATAGTCCTAGAACATTCCGATTTGGTTTAATAGACGCGGAAAAGTCTAGGGATTCTAAATATGTGCAGGTTGTTGCACTTTGGAGTAATCGTCTGAGAGGTAAGTTGAAAACACTGAATTTCGGGTCAAAGTTTTCAAATAGTGCAAGTAAGGTTTTCTTAAAATTTCTCAAAAACGGAGGCACAATTCAAAAAACGGTTGTTTATTAACGTTGTAGAGCATACACTTAGCTTTAAGTCAAGCTGTCGAGGGCTTCTATGCGGTGATTGGTTACGGAGATAATCGATTTAGAAGCCTGGGTGATGAAAATCGGCATTTCACGATGGCTTGACTTTTGGACCTTCAGCTTCAGCTCGATGCTGCTTGGCCTCAAATTGACGTAGGACTCTCGGGTTTGGCTCATAAGACGCGGAAAAGTCTGAGGTTTCGAAGCGTGGTCAGGTTGCGGCACTTTGGGGTCATCATTTGAGATTTATCTAGAAAAAACTGCAATTTGACTTAAGTTTCAAAATGGGAAAAGTGTGGTTTTTCGCATAAGTCTCAAAAACGGCTATACAAATCAAAATATGTTCTTTTATAAACGCTATAGATCGAAGTGTAATCTCTGATATGACATGTCTCCGGTACTTGTGTGATCACTGACGTCAGAGAAAAGGGGTTCCGAACGGCGTCGCGTGACGTCACCCGCTCTGCTCGCCTCCGGCCGGTCTGGGCCTATGTGTGCCCCAATCCGTTTTCGAATTGCAGCAAATTTCGCGCTGAGGTGTGTGGCCAACGCCAGCCCAGGGCGGCCGGGGGAACTTAAGTCAAATTGCAGTTTTTTCAAGATAAATCTCAAATGACGACCCCAAAGTGCTGCAACCTGACCACGCTTCGAATCCTCAGACTTTTCCGGGTCTTATGAGCCAAACCCGAGAGTCCTACGCCAATTTGAGGCCAAGCAGCATCGAGCTGAAGGTACAAGAGTGGAGCCATCGTGAAATGCCGTTTTTCATCACCCGGTAGGAATCTAAGTCGATTATCTCCGTAACCAATCACCGCATAGAAGCCCTCGACAGCTTGACTTACAGCTGAGTGTATGCTCTACAACGTTAATAAACAACCGTTTTTTGAATTGTGCCTCCGTTTTTGAGAAATTTTAAGAAAACCGTACTTGCACTATTTCAAAACTTTGACCCGAAATTCAGCGTTTTCAACTTACCTCTCAGACGATCACTCCAAAGTGCAGCAACCTGCGCATATTTAGAATCCCTAGACTTTTCCGCGTCTATTAAACCAAATCGGAATGTTCTAGGACTATTAAGGACGGAACGGCGTCGGCTTGAGTGCCTTAATACCGAGCCGAAAAAAAGGTTCAAAATTGGCTACTTTGAGGTCGATTTTCTCAAAAACCTACCGTCAGATCGAGCTGAAATTTTTAGGAGTTGCTTAGGATGACCCACTCTACCAAACCCCAAGAGCTCGTCTGACCGCAAATTTTTTTCAATCAAAAATGCTAGGATGACTGTACTAGAATCTATGGCCAGTTTGTGTGCAGGCGCCTGTTAAGTAGGCAACCACGACACGGGTGTCGCGCGGGCGGGCCTATTCTAGCATTCGCAAGCGGTCGGTGCCGCTCCAAAAGGTTTTAGGTACTATTGAATTCGGACGTATAAGTAATGAACGAGCCCTGCCCTCTCCAATCCCAATCCACCACCACTGCGGATACTATACCCATTAAATGCTTGAAACAAGCCTTCCTATACTCGAGACAACTGTAGGACACACTCAAATCAAGATTTGAAGCATCCTAGTATCAAATCCGATATACTTACCAAGTATATTTTGTATAGTGCATTGTATGCTTCAATTGATTTGAAGGTATTCTCAGTTCTGTTAAATGAGTATCCTTGTTTTCAGTCTGAATATACCTGATCAGAGTATACAATACTTAAATTACGTACAGTTTAGACCAAGTATATTTTATGCTAGATTTTAGTTTAACTATGCTTGTACCTATTGTATGGATAATTTATGATTAAATCATGTAAAATTTAATAGTTGTGTGAACTTCTAGTTGAAATTGGAAGCGGAAATGGGTTCTATCTTCCCCGAATCATGTTCGAGTATATTGAAAAGTATTCTAAGAAAGTTGACAAGCGATCATTGCGTAGCACTTATGACTGGAAATGCCTAGTGCGTATGTGCCTAATTGAGCTTTATGTTGAAAAGCTTCATTAATTTTGTGGGATGGGCTGGAGGAAACAAATATAATGGGTTGATTCCAATTTGTATGTTGGACTACTGTTAACTCATGCTTATGTCTTATTTGAATTTTCTTTGTTTTAGGTTGGGTTTCCAGTTTTGCAAAGCACGATGATGTGGTGCTGACTACACAAGAGTTCTTGAAACACATCAGTGATTGAATCCGGAAGAAGAAGCGAAAAGGTCCGAGTGAATTGGAGGAGCCCTGCTGAAAGAAACGTCCCAAAGACAGAAGTGGTAATGAAGCATCGACTGTCTCTGATAACCTGCCTCCCCTCCCAGTGCACCGTGAAGCAATCTTCCTTCTACAATGTTCTTTCCGGTTCTTTCTATCAATCATTCTTCAAGCAACTTCCCTCATGCCAACAATTTTCCTTCTACTAGTAACTTTCCATCCAACAATTTGCCTCCTACCTTTTAGTAACTTTTCTTCTGCCATCAGTTTCGCTGTTGGGAGCTTCCTTCCTCAAATGCGCTCTCATGCCACTCTAGGAAACTCCGACCGCGGTGTACGTGGCTTCAAAAGTGTACGGGGAGACAAGAAAGAAGGACCTTGTGGATGTTTATCAGAAGCTCGGTCTTGGCATTTCTTACCACAGGCTTAAGAGCATTTTGGATGAAAAGGCTGCAGCTTCAGCTTCGCTATACAGACAGCAGAATTTTGTCTGTCCTCCCACGTTGAAAAACAACATCTTTACAACTGTGTCGGTCGACAACATAGACCACAACACTTCTTCGAGCACAGCTACGGGGTCGTTTCATGGCACAGCTATCTGCGTGTCCCAGCGGCCAACGTTTGAGTTTCCGGGTACGTCATTTATTTTCCCTTTTTCTTTGCAAGCGTAAGGAAACCGAATATTATTAATTTTGATCACCTGCTTATATCGTTTGTCTTCGGCTTAGGTGAAACACGCGTCGTCGTGCCAGAGACACCTGATGCTACGCTTCCGTCTTGTCGATTCGATTTGCCTTGCGACTTTGCCGCCGTTAAATAAGTCTGTCTGCTTTCTAGGTCCTAAGAAAGCCAACCTCTGAACCAGCACTGAACCACCCGTTCGCCTGCCCCAAGCCCAGGCCGCGTCTGAAGCGTTCGAGGGCGAGAGAGGGTGGTTGGAGGCGTGCAGCCGGGCAGATACCTGCACTCGTTGGGCTGTGTTTCACGCAAAGGAGGACATGCACCGACCACAAGTAAGCAAATTCATTTATTTAATTCTGTAACGCAATAGGCAAGGCATCGCGATCGCGGGTAAGCAAGCCCACTGTTTTAGGGGTAAATAGGTGGTGCTTTCGGTTCCAGGAAGACATGTACTGAAGAAAAATGTCCGCCGAATTTTTGCCCGCAAAACGGCAAGCCCGTTGCATAGCCATGCCCGTGGGTATTAAATGGCCATCAATTGCATGTCCGCCGATTCTAATGGCACGATTAGTTAATAGGTCCCGCCGCACCCATGTGTTGATTGTTGCGAAAATGCGTGTGGAATGGTTCTACCTCCTCTTCCAGATGCTCTGGCACAAAAGGAAGATTTTTTCAACAAATTTGTTTTTAAAGAATATTGAGTCACATCAGTCACACTAGAACACGATGCCGCACCGGGGGCCTCACTCTTACTCTGCCGGCTGGACCTTAATGGTGTGGCTCACGGCCTCTAAGTATAGCATCAGCATGTATACCCCCCGTGAACCAATAATTGTTTCCCCTTCGACCTGATAAGCTCTATGACTTCCATGACTCGAATGAAAGTGGGCGGAGCTTGCAAGTGTAGCGACCCTTAACTCTCCCTGCAATGCAAATGGTCCCGGCCCCGGCCGCTACAAAGTTTAAAAAAGGCCCACATCTATGTCAAAAAATACTCAAATGCGGACTTAAAACGTAGGGGCCTTTGTAATCGCGGACGTTGTCCCTTGGGTATTTTGTGTTAGGACATGATTTTGACGGACCCCTCACCCCCTCAAAAATTAAGGAATGGTCGGATAGGGTTGAAATGCGAGATTTGGCAGTTTTAGGCACCCATAATGCCACACTGACTGTAATTTTCTCAATTTTCGCCCTACTAATGGGTTTTAATGATCCCCATCACGGCGTTTTCGACCCTGCCACACTTAACGGGTGGCTGTAGCCGGAGGGGGTGGCCCATGAACTTGGCGCTTTGGGGGGCTCGAGACCAATGTTGGTGGCAGGTTTGTACCAAATTTCAAGGTTCTAGCTTGAAAAACTTAGAAATGGTAGCGCCGACCACAAGTGGACAGCTAATTTTGACACCCAGTGTATTACCAAAGTGTGATCCAAAGTTTGATAGAGGTTCCTGATCGTGAACTTTTCATTCCTTTTTGTAGGAAATTGTGCCACCAATGGTTTTACGTTTGATTTAAAACTATAATTCTTAAACTGATTCATAAAATTTATATTGTATTAGTGTTTAACTAAGCCGGTTTGCTATTCTTTAGCTCTCTATTGCCATATTAAATTTGCAATATTGTTTACTCAACGTTTTGTTTATTTATACTAAGCATTGTTAAGCAATGGTTTGTTTATTCAAAGTTTATATTCCTTTAAATATTTTTGTGCTTGTGTCATCGTCACTTCTTTTGCAGGTGTGATTAATTTATCATCACGTTTCAATTGTATTTTGACTTGTACTTCAAAATAATTTCGTGAACCCAACAAGGGGAGGTGTTAGAAATGTAAAGTTGCATTCAGACTCGTTTCGTTGCAAACGTAATCCATAAGCCATCAACCATGAAAATCAGAAAAAAATATTCGTCGCAATTCTTGTCTAGCCGCAAAGACAGGTCTTGAAACGCGGGAAACGCTTGGGAAACGCCAAAAGCTCAGATACAAAGTGAACCGTTGAGTCCCCCAGTGAAAACCTTTCGATTTTTACATTTGGCCGTGTTTTTGTGCACACTTTGTGAGGTTATGAGTTTCGTGATCCATCAGCTTACCACTCGTCTTCTGCTGATGCACAAAAACACGGCCAAATGTAAAAATCGAAAGATTTTCACTGGCGGACTCAACAGATCACCTTTTATCTTAACATTTGGCGTTTCCCAAGCGTTTTACGCGTTTCAAGACCTGTCTTCGCGGCTAGACAAGAATTGCGACGAATTTTGTTTTTATTTTCATGGTTGATGGCTTATGGATTACGTTTGCAACGAAACGAGTCTGAATGCACCTTAATTTGAAAGTTTCCGCGCTTTGTGTTGGCTACACTTTCTTGCTTTGTTTTTTCCTCCCTACCCCACTTGTCTCAACCATTTTGTTGGTACCGCACCTGTTACTCAGTTCTCTTGGAATAAAAGACGTGACCAGACGTGTGCCGTTTCGAATTAATATCCAGTACAATCCACAAAGTTTTCAACATATAACTCAGTAATTCTAACACTTGCAAGAACTTAATACCTCCACAAATTACTTCGCATTGCATACGCGTTGTTATGTTTTATCTTCGTACCTACTTGTGTCGTGAGGTTATGCTGACAGGTGTTTGCTAAGGTCTGCTGGCGTTGCAGATCGAGGAGGAAAAGTAACCTGCAGCTGCAGCTGTGCCCAGAAATTAAGCGAGTGTGAAGTACACAGAGGGAGAAAGACCAGATGAGGTGTTAGGATTAGATGTAATCTTACATCTGGACCATCCGAGCAGCAGTTCAACCTACTAGTTTAACTTTGCAAGGCATGTTAAGGTAGCCTTTTATATCACTTTGCCCTTTCTTGATTCAAAATGGCTAGTGCTGTTTTGTGAAGTAAGTATGTACGTGATGATTGTTTATTTACTGAACCTCTGTTTTGCTTTGCCCAGTCATGTCTAATTCAGCAAGGAGGTGGATGTTGGTGGACAGTTAGTCACAACACGTTTCCACTTTTAGCTTTTAAGAGCCCTACCAAAAGAGTTCAGTTCTGCAAGTATGTGGTTGGTAGAAACCATTAATATAAGTTGTGATTCTTTTGACTGAAGGATTTGTTCCGAAGTTTTTCTTTGCCTCTCCAGGCGGTGAAAGTACCAACAACAAGCATAATCAAGGAAGTAAGGAAATTTAATTTGTAGAATTGAAGTTACTAAAAAGATTTACATCTTTCACACATTTTTTATTCTTTTTCGGTCGCAGATTGGGCCACCACACAGCTCAAGTGAATTCAATAGCAGCATCTGGTACGTTTCTCTCTTGTTGTGTCTACTTTATCTATTAGAGCTTTTATACCATCGTCCTCAAATTCAGTATTGTGAATTATTTAAGGTTCCCTGAATCAAGAACTTATGATTCTTCCTCGTGGAATTTCTTTGTGTTTAGATTTAAATAATTTAGCAAACAAAGTAGCAAATTAAGTCTGATTGTTTTATTGTGCATCCTCTTCTCATATTCCAGGCTGGGACACTTCTGCACATCGGGAAGCAAACACATTAGTGTGCGTTTGGCAAGCACTAATATTGCAGAATCGTCTGCAGGCATATTAATATTTTATTCAATAACTCCTTTTTACAGAGAGTTCTGAAGATCAGAATTCAAATATTTTGGATCCACAAAGGAAGACAAATTATGCCTCAATGTCATTCAAATACCAGACTGTGTGAACATTATAAACCAAAACTTTGGCATACGTTACACACGTGCTGTGTGATGGCGTGGGAAAATGTGTAGCACGTGGTGGACAAGCAGGAGATTCACTATAGAATAATAACACACTTGTGGGAATACTGTTAATGACAGAGCTTTATTCAGAAACAGCAGAATGTATTTATAGGATCACGGGAAAGAACACAATCGATCGTAAGTCGATGGTAGGGTCGATTAGATATATCGCTATCTCTGTTAGAGTTTTGCACCGCCTTTCTCGAACATACTCCTTAACAGAGATACGCTAGTAATGTTTTTATGGTTATGTACCGTGAGTTTACTCCCTTAAGGAGTGATTGGTATTTTATAGCAAAGTCTGGATTTGAATTTGTCGAATTTTGTGTTCAACAAATGTCTGCTGTCTGTTCGTCTGTTGAACAGTACTTTAGTTTGAGTAATCCATTATCATAGGCTTCACTTATGTAGTAGAACCGTACGTCTATATGTTTACTTTTTCTGTTCATTTGGCCTGTTTTAATTAGAGTAATTGTACTTTGATTGTCGACATTCAAGGTAATTTCTGGTGTTTTTGTTGTTAATTCCTTGAAGAGGGTACTGATATATTGCAGGTCTTTACAACATTCGGCCGCTGATATGTACTCGGCCTCAGTAGTGGACGTTGCAACAATGCTTTGTTTTCTCGAGCACCAATTTACTGGACCACCTGCATATGAGATAACATAGCCTGTGGTGCTTTTCATTTTCTCTATTTGACCTGACCCGGCATAGTCGGAGTCGCAATAGCTGATTATTTGATCTCCGATCGTGTACCTGATACCCGTGTTTAGGGTTCCTTTGAGGTATCTTAGTATCCTTGTTAGGTTATTGATGTCTTGGTTTGTGGGGTTTTCTATGAACCTATTTGCGTAATTTACAGCATACGTCAGGTCTGGTCTAGTTTTGCATGATAGGTATTGTAGGCTTCCCACTACTTCTCTGTAGGGATACTTGGTTTGTTCACTTGGGTCTGTGTCATTTGTGTTTCTTTGGTTGGTTTCCAGAGGTGTGGAGATTGGACGGCAGTCGAACAATCTGAATTTTTGCAGTACCTTCTTTGCATAGGTTACTTGGGACAGTGTAATGCTACTCTCTGTTCGCGATATCTCCATACCAAGGTATAGTTTTGGGTCGTCTGTTGTTGTAACCTCAAATGTATTTTCCAACTTTGTAATTATTTTATTTATTTGTTCTAGGTTCTTGCCTATCATAATGCCGTCATCTACATGGATGGCTATGTATAATGAATTGTCTTGAGTTGTGAAGATACATTTATCAGTTTTTAGTTGTGATATATTGTGGGTTTTTAGGAATGAGGTAAGCCTTTTGTACCACCTAAGTGGTGCTTGTTTTAATCCATAGAGGGCTTTAATAGGCAAACTTTGTTTTTCCCTTCAAAACCTTCAGGTACCTTCATGTAGACTTCTTGATCAAGAGTGCCATTAAGAAATGCAGTTTTTATATCAAATGTCTTTATGGTCATTTGTTTTGCGCTGCTAGAGCAAACAGTATCCTAAGGTTTGTAGTGTCTACAACTGGGCTGTAGGTTTCTATGCAGTCCATTGTGCTCTTTTGCTCGCATCCTCTTGCTACTAACCTAGCTTTGTACCTGCCATCTTCTTTGATTTTGAAGATCCATCTATTACTTATGATCTCTTTTCCTTCAGCTCTGTTTTTATCTACCAGGTCCCATACATTATTCTTTTTTAATGCTTGTTTTTCTTCTTCTATAGGTCCTTTCCAGCGAGGATCTTTGAAGCATTTCTCGTAAGTGAGTTTTTGCTTCATCTATGTGTGTCAGGTACAGTTCATAATCTTCGTACCGTTTTGGATGTTCTATTTCATTTCTGTTTCTTAAATTGTATCCCTCATTTTCTATAATTGGCTCATTGTCATTGTTTTCTTCTTGCAGGTTCCTTTCTTCTCGAGGTGGTTGTAATTGGTCTGCCTCATTATCTATATTTTGAGGATTGTCCCAATTGTTTTCTTCTTTATGTTCAGCTCCGTCTTCCTCTGGTTGAGGATTGGGAATATGTCTGTGCTGATCCTTTGACCTTTTTGTTACCTTTATCAGTAGATGGATTTTGGTTTTGTTTATTAAACTGGAACCTGGAAAATTTGTGAAAGTTACATCCCTTGAAAGGAATATTCCTTTTTTAACTGGATCCCACAGTCTATAGCCATTGGGACAATGACCAACAAACACAGCTTCTGTGGCTCTGTTTTCAAGTTTCTTAATGCACCTGTTTATTTTTGCGTAGGCTATTGTGCCAAAGAGTTGAATGTTGCTCAGGTCTTGAGGTTTATTTGTCCACATTTCAATGGGTAGTTTATCTACTGTAGTTGTAGGACTTCTGTTTATTAAGTACGTTGCTGTCCTGAGAGCTTCACCCCACATGTGTTGAGGTAACTCTGAATCTCTGAGTAATGACCTGGACCTTTCCCACAAAGTCTGGTTCATCCTTTCTGCTTTGCCATTTAGTTGTGGACAGTATGGAATTGTATAGTCTAGTTCTATACCTTTATTCATACACCAATTTTTGAATTCTGTGCCAATGAACTCTCCTCCATTGTCGCAACTGATTTTACAGGTCTTTGTCTGTAGTCTGTTTTCTGATTGTGCCACAAATTGTTTTATTAAGTTGGCACTTTCACATTTGTGGCTCAGCAGATATATATTGAGGCAAAATGTGTATGGTCATCAAGTATTAAAAGATAATAGGATTTGTTGTCATATGTTGGAGGGCTGATTCCTCTTCCTATGTCTATGTGTACTACCTCAAGTGGTCTCGTTGCTCGTTCTCTGATTTTGCTATGTGGTAGTTTATGGGCTTTAGCCTCAGTACACACTGTGCATACTAAATCAAGATCTTTCTGTATGTGGAATTGTACTCCTGAGCACATGTTCCTTAGTTTGTGGAGGTTTTTAGGACCTAGATGGCCCATCTTGCGATGCCATAGAATAAAATTGTCTTGTTCATTTGTGCTAAGGAGTGCTCGTTTATTGTCACAAGGTAAAGTAATACAATATGAATTGGAGATTCTTTCTCCTCTACAAATAATTAAATTGGTAGGGACTGTAATGTTGCCCTTAAAAATAAACACTTCTTCTTCAGTGAAAATGACCGAGGCCTTCCCACTCTCGGTGATTGTTGGCACTGCCATTAGATTCTTAGCTAGTCCTGGAACATAATGAACATTGGTTAGATCACATGTTGAAGACTTGAAATCTCCACTCAGTGGTGAGATCATGGAGGCGCCTTGTTGGGCCGTTAGTATATTACCAGAATTTTGTCTAATGTTTGTTAGTGGCTCAATACTATTAATCATGTGCCCTGTGGCACCGCTATCAACAATAAAATTGGTCGATCCACTTACATTGTTTGATTCATTGGAGGTTTCAGAGCTGGTACGCTTCCTTTTGTTGGCCATGAGGCACACCTTCTCCTCTGACTTCTCGCCTTCTCGCGATGTGCTAGGCTTGTGCTGTTCTCTGTCTCTTTTGTCATTTCTCTGTTCATTCTTAAAAAAAACAGTTATCTTCGGAGTGATTCCGACGCTTGCAGATTTTGCACTGATTTCTGTTCTTAAAGTAACAGTCTTCACTCTTATGATTTGATCTTTTACAGTGGTTACACTTCTTTGAGTAGCACTCTCTGGCCATGTGGCCTTGCCTTTTGCATTTTGTACACTGTAACCGTTTTTGCACTTGACTTGAATCCATTGAAAGTTGCATTGAATGCCACTGCTGGCTCTTCTTTATTTGAATCTAATTTAGATTCTTCAATTTGCAGACGAGCGCACAAATTGTCAATGGTCTTGTCAGGCTGGGGCACACTGTCCCATACTGTTGAGAAAGCACCATATTCCTTTGGCAGCATACTTGTTACTTTGGATATTACTGCTGTCTCATTCACTTCTTGTCCTAGAGATGTCAGCTGATAGGCTAACTGCTGAATGAAACTGACGTTTTCTAGAGCTGATTTTGCTCTTATCCATTTATAGGAGTACATCTCCTGCATTAGAAAGTTTTTCTGATGCTCAGTATCTTTTTCGTATATATTTTTCAATTTGTCCATCATTTCCTTTGAGGTGTTACATGTTAGCAGATGCTGCTTTACATTTTTATCTGTTGACATGATAATTTACATTTTTGCTTTTGCATCCTTTTCTTTCCACAAGTCTCTTTGGTCATCTGGTACATCATCTATGGAGACTGTTCCATCTACATATTTTAGGAGGTCTTGTGCCTCGAACAAGATCTTGATCTGAAATGCCCACATCGTATAGGAAGGGGCATCTTTTAGGGTTGTCATGTTTGACATGTCAAGGATATTGTCCTTTTCTGTCATGGTACCAGACTAACGACAGCACTTGCACTTAGTAAATATATATCGGATTTCACTCTTTTAAACACTGACACTTGCACTGTTCACTCTACAAACCACTGTGTCGTGTCCGTTGGTTCGAGTGGGTTGCAGGAAAATGCAGGAGACTTCAGATTCAGATGACAGAGTGATTTATTTCAAAACGTACACGGCCTTTATATACTTGGCTGGGTGACAAGTGACGATCGTGTCAGTGTTGCCAACATTACATAACACCTCCCCTTTAAAATTTGAGGTAAGCACATTTCCTTTCCTCCCCCTTATAAATTAATACAGTAGTAACAGGACACCTTTAAAACATTAAAATTACAAGTATCAAATAATAAAGTAGTTACAGGACACTTCTATAAAATTAAAAGTTAAGACGATCTAGTGGCTTAACAATTCTAGTTCGGGTTCTCCTTACATTTTCAGTCTGTTCATTCACTATAGCAGGGGTTGACTCAGTATTTGAATGAAGTACATTAAGTATTGGTTGCATATTACATGGCATGAGTTCATTAGTGTCAAACCTTGGTTTGATGAAAATAGCATTTCGCCTTAGCACTCTATTACCTTTATCAACAAGATATGAGCGAGGCTCAGGGCACACTTCTCTTATAACACCAGGCTCGCACTGCTTGGTATGGGAGTTCTGTAGATAAACATAGTCGCCGACATTAAATGCAATTTCCTCTCGTCTAGCAGACTTATCATAATGGCTCTTCATTTTACTTTGTTTATCAATTAATTTTTGTTAAGCATCTACAATCACACATGGTTTTAACAAAGATGTTCGGATTGGCAGTGATGTTCTCAACCTCCTACTCATTAACAATTCTGATGGTGACACATCTAAATCAGGAATTGGAGTACAACGGTAATGAAGTAACAATTTGTTAAGTGATGATTCACTATCTACAGACACCTTATTGAGCCAATTTCGAGCTAGCTTAACAGCATTCTCAGCCTGACCATTTGACTGATGGTACTCAGGACTACAAGTAATAATTCTAAAACGCCACTCCTGGGCAAAGTTTAACAAACTATATGACTTAAAAGGATTATTATCACAAAATAAAATTTCAGGTACTCCATGAATAGAAAACAGCTTTTCAAGAACTGTTATAACTGATGATGCACTCTTACTGGACAATTTGATTACATCAATCCACTTAGAAAATATATCTATAACAACCAAATAGGGCAGACCTCTAAATTCTAATATATCACAGGCAATTTGTTGGTATGGCAAATCAGGCACTTCATGAGGTAACATAGGACACTTCTTTTGACTAGAAGGAACACACTTATTGACATAATCAGTGATGTCTGAGGAAATACCTGGCCAAAAAACAGTTCGGCTAGCAAGGGATTTACATCTCACAATACCCTGGTGACCCTCGTGGATTTGTTGCAATACTTGGCAACGCAAACTTGAGGGCACTACTAATCTATCCTTAAAATACAATAACAAACTGTCAATTTGCAGCTGATGCCTTATGGGCCAATATTTGCTTGCTTCATCTGACAATTTTCGTTTATTAGTAGGCCAACCATGTTTAACATAATGTGCTAATTCTTGAATGATTTTATCAGTCTTTGTGGCTTGAACATATATATCATCTTTAAAAACATCCCATTGAGAGGCAAGAGAATGAATTTGGTACATTAAAACTTCATCAGATGGCTCACATTGCATAAAATCGCGAGAGAGAGCGTCTGCAATATACATAAATTTACCGGGAAGATATTGGACAGTTAAATTATATGCTATAGTTTTTAGAATGAGCCTTGCAAGTCTCTTAGATGCAATGGTAGATATTGCTTGTTTAAATACACTGACAAGTGGCTTATGATCAGTTAACACAAGTACATTGGGATGGCCATATATATATAATAATGGAATTTTTGGCATGAGAAAACAATTGCAAGCAATTCTTTTTCTGATTGAGAGTAATCTTCCTCAGTTCTAGTAAGACTCCTTGATGCAAATGCAACTGGTTTTTGTTTTGGATAAGTACACATCCCAGCCCACTTTTAGACGCATCACATTGAATTTCTACAGGTACATTAGGGTTAAAATTACACAATGCTGTAGCAGTACAGAGTTTCAACTTAATATTATTAAAAGCCTCTGTGTGTGATGGTAACCACTGGAACATTACATTTTTCCTAAGTAGTTGCCGAAGATGCTGGATTGAATCAGAAAGATTTGGGATGAAGTCTCTGAGATAATTAACAATGCCAAGAATTCTTTGCAACTCCTTAACATTACTAGGATTTTTAAGATTTTTAATAGTTTGAAGTCTAGCTGGATCTATTGAGCGACCTTTTTCTGAATAAATGTGGCCTAGAAATTTAACAGAATTACACTTAAATTGCAACTTCTCTGGATTGATGTGGACATTATACATTCTAGCTTGCTCAATTACTCTATTTAGGATACAATCATGTTCTGTTTCAGTATCTGCTGCTATCAACAGATCATCAAAGTACAACAGTACTCCTGTTAAGTTTCCAAATATCTCCATCACTGCCTGTTGAAATATTTCTGGTGAAGGCTTAAGGCCAAAGGGCAAGCGCAAGAACTTATAAACACCAAATGGAGTTGAAAATTGACACAGTTTACTTGATTTGGAGTCTAATTTACAATGCCAAAATCCGGCAGTAAAATCCATCACTGTAAAATACCTTTTATTAGCCAATTTTACATTAATTTCTTCCTGTGATGGTATTTGATAAAATGGTCGTGATAAGGCCTCATTTAGATATTTTGGATCTAAACAAATACGTAGAGAGCCATTTGGCTTTTCAACAAGTACTATGGGGCTAATCCAACCAGAAGGATTTCTACATTTTTCAATTATTTTAGTTTTACATAAATGTTTCAAATATTGTTCATACTTTATTTTTAATTTTTGTGGGACTCTTCTAGATGGTATTGCTACTGGTCTAACTTTTTCATCCACATTCAAAGAGTATTCAGCAGGAAATTTCCCTGGTTCAGAATTAAATACATCAGGATTTTGTGCTATAAGGTCATCAAGAGTACCATAATTCATAGCATACTAAGGTAATGATCAGGTACATTCTGATTTGGGGTTGAACACAAAGGGGTAGCAAATCTCACAGTCTTTTGATTTTTAAGTTTTGTTTCTTGACTAGGAGTTGATATTACAGATTCAAATTGCTGTTGGTAGACCTGACTGCTTGGAATTTTACACACAGATACTTTACACACCCTATTTCTATATTCATTCTTTCTAGTACTTAGTCTCTTAATAACTCCAAAATATTCACAAGCGGTTAACCCTAGCAGGGGTACAGATTCTACGTCTGCTACAATAAATTCAAGATCTAAACAGATATCGTTAAACTCAAATTTTGAAAAGGTAATTACACCAACTGGTCTGAGCAAATGACCACCATACACTTCCAATACTATTGGCGTTGGTTTCAGTACGTAGTTCCTATTTAACATTTTATCAAGTAATCTCTTTGGTATTATGTTTACCTCTGCACCAGTATCTAGTTTAAACTCAACTTCTGCATCATTAATACGAACAAACTCAGTCCAAGATTTACGATGTTGCTCTTCAGGTTCAATATGAAATTTTAGAGTATTGACTGATTTGACAACACTTTGATCACACATACAATTGAGCAGCAGAAGATATACAAGGAACATAATACACAATGAAGCACTAAGAACGACACTTGAAAGCAAAATGTCCCTTTTTACCACAGCCATGGCAATGTTTATTGGATGCTGGACACCAATTTCCGCCATGCTGATTGCCACAGTTGTCGCACTCATCATTACTAGATGCTTCACTACTTGCACGGCTCCTCCTTGCAGGTGTTGGAGATCGAGCTTGATAAGCTCTGGCACTAACCTTGTTGTTCTTGGATGACTTGTAGTGCTTGCGTTTCTTGTCCTTCTTGCGGCTGTAGCGTTGCTTCGAGCTATGCCTGGAGCTAGCACTTGATGTGCTCGCAGAACGATCCCTCATGGACCTTGAGCCTCGCCTGCTTTAGCCTGAGCGAGAGCCAGACGATGATCTCGTCCGGGACGACTGGGACCTCCTTGTTGTTGACCGGCTGTGATGATTTCCAGAGGAGCGGTTGGTGTCCAGCTCCACATAACCTTGAAAACGCCACTTGAACGTCTTCCACTGTTTTTCAAAGTCGTCCCCTGGGGACATTGGAGATGGGACCACACTTTCCATTGTCACAGTAGAACAACCACTCTCGATGCTAGCACCGCCACGTGTTTGGCCCAGTCTTGGCGTCACTTCAGACCCACAGCACCGTCCAGACACCGTTCGGTCACTCTCACCGCTGCACTCAATGCTGGCCACCACGCTCACTCTCACCTTCTTCACTCGTGGCGTGGAGTTTATGGATCAAGCCAGTACGAGGGTTGTTGCTTGACACACTGAAAACACCACCGACTGCGCCATGTCGTGTCCGTTGGTTCGAGTGGGTTGCAGGAAAATACAGGAGACTTCAGATTCAGATGACAGAGTGATTTATTTCAAAACGTACACGGCCTTTATAAACTTGGCTGGGTGACAAGTGACGATCGTGTCAGTGTTGCCAACATTACATAACACACTGGGCCCATAACCTGATGGCGTGGGAAAATGTGCAGCACGTGGTGGACAAGCAGGAGATTCACTATAGAATAATAACACACTTGTGGGAATACTGTTAATGACAGAGATTTATTCAGAAGCAGCAGAATGTATTTATAGGATCACGGTGAAGAACACAATCGATCGTAAGTCGATGGTAGGGTCGATTAGATATATCGCTATCTCTGTTAGAGTTTTGCACCGCCTTTCTCCAACACTGTGAAGGGCTCGTGTGCTTAAAGCTGCTCTTACTCGTAGTACATGATGGTAATCAAACCACAGTTTGCACCAGCAATCGAAAAGCACTTTGCCTTGAAAATGAATCTTAAATGACTGCAGTTGGAGTGCACACAGGTACTGCCTGAACTGTCCAGAAACTGTCGGGCGAACTGGCTCGGCGCGAAAAAAACAAAACTTTAAAAAAAAAATAAAAATAAAATGCTTTCGTCAGAACATGGATTGAAGAAGATCTGAGATAGAAGTGCACTTTGAGAATACGTGTGAACTGTCGGAGAACTGTCTCAGCTATCCGAAAACTGCAGTTAGAACGGTCGGCGAAACTGTCGGCGTCCGAAATAACTACTGCTTTTCTCACAGTTGTTTTACAGTTTCAGTACAGATATGTGTAATTCAATTCTTTTCACACCGAACTACAACGGTCCTTTTCATTCCAAATGTTATCCCTTTACACAATAAATTTCACAACCCAGTACAAGTTAATGTAAACATGGAGACATGTTAAAGCATACTCCCTTGAAAATTAGTAGAATTACAAATTGCAAACAGAACTCTAATCTCAAAGTGAAGTCTCAATTTCACATCCTACCGCCCGGGGTTCCAGGAGGGAACCTTGAATCTCCAGACCAGTTTGCATTGGCCGGATTCTTTTCCTAAGCTGCACCAAAAAAAAAAAAAAAAAAAAAAAACAGGGCGCGCTGCGCCGTCTGGTTCTCGAGATTTTTACCTCAAAATGAACCCCAAATTTCGCTCTCAGAGGGCCTTGACACTTTCGTCACACGACATTTCTGACTTGATTTTGCATATTCAATCCAACTCCACTTTGCTGTTGGCCACAGCAAGAAGAAATTTCTTGCAACATGAAAACGAGTATCAAGACCAAAATCAATGCAGGAGCAAGAGGAAAATATGCCACGGGCATTGCGCCAATGGAGATGGTCTTGAGGTACTGCCTATTTGGTCTTGCTGAGGTCAAGAGGATATTGATCTTCAGACAATGCAGATTCATTTTTCTTCGAAATGTTTTTTTCTAAGTGTTCCGTGTGGGTACGAAGGTGATAACGGAGATCTTCTGCCCGAGAGAACTTCTTGTGGCACACGGTGCATTCGAATGGTTTGTCCCCCGTGTGGGTACGAAGGTGAACTTTAACATTGCCTTGCCGAGCGAATTTCTTGTGGCACACGGTGCATTCAAATCGTTTATCTCCCGTGTGGGTACGAAGGTGAACTCGGAGATCGCCTTGCTGAGCGAACTTTTCGTGGCACTCGGTGCATTCAAATGGTTTCTCCCCCTTGTGAGTAGGAAGGTGAACTCGGAGAGTTCCTGCCTGAGTGAACCTCTTGTGGCACACGGTGCATTCGAATGGTTTCTCCCCTGTGTGCGTACGAAGGTGAACTCGGAGATCTCCTACCCGAGCAAACTTTTCGTGGCACTCGGTGCATTCAAATGGTTTCTCCCCCTTGTGAGTAGGAAGGTGCAATCGGAGAGTTCCTGCCTGAGTGAACCTCTTGTGGCACACGGTGCATTCGAATGGTTTCTCCCCCGTGTGGATACGTAAGTGAACTCGGAGACCGCCTTCCCAAGCAAACTTCTTGTGGCACTCCGGGCACTCGAATGGTTTCTCCCCCGTGTGGGTACGAAGGTGAACTCGGAGATCTCCTGCTTGAAGGAACTTCTTGTGGCAGTCGGTGCATTCAAAGGTTTCTCACCCGTGTGGGTGCGAAGGTGAATTCGGAGATACCCTCGCTGAGCAAACTTCTTGCCGCACTCAGTGCATTCGAATGGTTTCTCCCCCGTGTGGGTTCGAAGATGCGTTACGAGATGACTTGAACGCGCGAATTTAGAGTTGCACACGGTGCAGACCTTCATCGTCATGGTTGGTAGGTGTCCTGAGGGCAAAAATAAATCTTAGTTAAACGACCGACGACGAACGAATCATCGTAGAGAAGTGCTGATGTGTGTCCTTACCTAAAGGTAAAAGCACTGCGTCATAAACGCGATTGTTGTGCGATGGTGATTCCAAACCCAGACCGCTGCGGCAAGGATCGAGAACTCGGTGATGCGTACCGCTGATGTTTGTAGCAGGCGTTGGATCCTGGTTACAGAAAGCTCCGCTTAGGGACCTCGACAGCGCGAAAACATCATCCGGAAAGGATTCGAAATCCCCTGCGGAGTAAGCAGATCAGTTATGTTTCAATTAACAAGAAGCTGTCACGCCACATTCACCTGGCGGCACAAACGTCTCAGCCCCTCACTATTTCCTAAATTGCAGTAGCTTTAACACTAATGTACGCATGTATGCATGCTCCTTGCAACTATTTGTAGTTCTACAATGCAATACGGACGTTGTTACTATGTTTTCGCCATAATTTTTATGCTGAGTACTAGCGGAGCCCCGACTGAGCCGCCGCGCCGGCCAGCCCGGCCGCGCCGCGCCGATGTGCGTCGGCTGGCCATCCGCCTGGGCGGTAGGCAATCAAGCGCGCACCTCCGATACTGTAATCCACGGCATGGACGGGTCACCGCACCGCAAGCGCGCTGGCGGCACACAGCACAACATAAGATAGGGGTTCCGTAAAATGTGTCCGACGCGAGTTTCGTTCGTGACAAAAAAATAACGAACGGTAGTGGACATCAAATCAAGAATCAGAAATAAGCACCTTGGCCCGTAAGAAGATGAGAGGAAGAACATGGCGGCGCTTCGGACGCTGTCTCTATAAGAAGCAGAAAGCTCGGTCGGAAATCGCGAAAATCGACCCTTTATTTTGGCAGATGATACCTCTTTAAATAGCACTAACGCATAGCCTAGCTAAACTAAATAAAATGGAAGAAAAGAGGTGTCAGCTAGCTTGTACTTTCATTGTAGGGGGAGCCGCGTCCGCATCCATCACGTCGCACATCGCATCGTGGCATTGTTGCCCTCGCGGGCCATACGCGAGCGCCATCCTGGGCAGGGAAGATTTCTTCGGCTCTCCCTGAATATGCACACAAACTTGCAACTAAAGTTCTGCTTTAAAGACACTAATAAGACTTTCTTTTCAGAACTTCCCAAACCCTTTAAAAGCTAGCAAACATTTAGAGTTGGTATCATCTGCTTCCTATTTAAATAGGGATTTAAATATTTTTTTTGTTATATCTGCCCGATTCGCGCCGGGAAAATTTGGTTTCCGACGTTTTCGGGCCCGAGGAAATCAAAAAATACAAGTGGTTTTTCGACTTTCGGACGCAAGCGAAACAACCGCTGCTTCCCTACTTTCTGCAGCTCCAACACAATTTCACAATTTCCCGGACGAAAACCGAAAAATCACTTGTATTTTTCATGATTCCTCGGGTCCGAAAGCGTCGAGAAACAAACTTTTTCGCGCGAATCGTGCAGAAATAAGAAACGGTCGATTTCTGCGATTTTCGACCGAGCTTTCTGCTTGTTGTGAGACGGCGACCCCGACCCCGACATGCTCTTCCTTTCATCATCTTACGGGCCAAGGTGCTTAGGGGGCATCCATATGCCACGTGACCCAAAATAGGCCGCTTTAAGGCCCCCCTCCCCGCGTGACTTGGCTAACCTAACCTTCCCATGTATTTAATAAGGAGTGTGACCTGTGGTTTACCCCCCTCCCCCCAATTCGGTCACGTGGTATATGGATAGCCCCTTAAGCGGAAATCGGAAAGCTTGTTTCTCGGCCGGGCCGATCCGCCTCCAGCTCGGTGGGCGAGCTGTCATGCTACACACTCACAGATCTACAATTTTTCAATTTAAAGGCCGAAAGATTTGCCACCATTTTACCTTTGATCTTAAAATTCAGTAATGTCATTGTTTTGTTTTTTTTTCGCCCAGTGAGATTGAGTTTTTTGGTATTTTTTTCATACTTTCGTCCGAATAGTTTTTTATTTAATAGCGTAAAAACTTCAGTACAGAGATACGTACAGAAAAATTGCAGTTTGAATGATGAAACTTTGCTTTACAGTTCACAGTGAGTAGGAACCTGCTACCTGCTTCAATCAAAGGTTTTCCACAACAGCAGTTGCTGGATGCCACAACTCGGCTTTTTCCGTTCCGGTTCCTGTAATGGCAGTGCAGAGTGCAGACCGTGTCCCTTGGACTAGCCAAGCTTTCAAGTATGGTGGGGGTTTGAACTTTTTTGGCGCTGGCAGCCATATTAGTAGGTCGCTCACTCATCTTGAAAAACGGAAGTTACAGAAGGGGAAAAGAGTCACAGTCGCCACCGACTGCCCCACGGCTTGCAGTAAATAACACCCTTTCAATTCTTTTTGGCTACACCTAAATCCAGCCCTGCTCGCACCAGTAAGGGGCCGTCCATAATCCACGTGGACACTTTTAGACCACTTTTTGACCCCCTCCCCCTTCGTGGACAGACGTGGACTTTTGCGTAACGCCCTGCCCCCGTCCACGTGGACTTTGTAAAAATTACTGGAAAAAGAAAAGAGTCGGTTAATTTTTAGATATATAAATTAGGGCAATGAAGGGGCTCGGATCAGTGAAGCCTACTGTACCAACTGTGGATACTCCCGAAAGCTGATTTTGAGCATCCTGTACTTTCTACCATTTTCTGTTAGAATTTTATTTTGTAGTTTTTTTAAAATTTCTACCACAGCGCATTAAACTGTGTGTTTCTGCTATGATATAGATTCCACACTGAAAGTAATACCGTTTGGTTGAGCAGGTGTGACGCTTCCTTAACACAATTCAGATCTTCTAAATTAGGGGCCGTCCATAATCCCACGTAGACAGGTGAAAAGAGAGGGGGGGGCGGGGGGGGGTCGACGATAGTCCATGACGGGAGGTGTATTTGTGGCTAGTGTTCACGTGGACTATCACACATAATAGACGACGTCTAAACGCAGAGACGTCTTGTCTCAGTCGATTCTTTTACTCATGGCATGAAGAGGAATCAAGAACTTAAAAATAGCTTTCGGGAGTATCCACAGTTGGTACAGTAGGCTTCACTGATCCAAA